>WNWK01000690.1:0-165000 GCA_009830355.1 Cherax destructor
AATTCTACAGGTAGTTCTTAGCTTGGATTTTGCATGGGAGTAGAAATATTTTGGGTTTCTTGCAATATCCTGTATGGCTCTTTGTTCCCTTTGTACTTCTTCTGTCAGGTATGACATCTTAAGTTTGTGCTCTAATTCCGTGATCTCTCGGTTAAGGCTATCTCTCCTCTGTTGCAACATAACTGTGTTTTTCAGCAATTCAGTAACCCGTTTTCTTCTCCTGTACCATCTCCTACGCTCTCTCTCTATATCTGATCTTCTTCGGGGTTTCCTCAATGGTACGTGTTTCATACATACCTTGTATGCTTCTGTATTCAGCTTCTCTAGGCACTGGTGGGGATTTAGGGTGCTCATGTCTGATTCCCATGATATGTCTGATAGCTCTTGGTTTATTTTTTCCCAGTCAATTCTATGGTTATTAAAATTAAACTTACTGAACATTCCGTCTCTAACATTAGTGTCGCAGTTCCCTAACCCTAACCTTTTGCCATAGCTCGCCAGCAAGATAATGGTTAAGCTTTTAAGGTACAGAGAACAAAAAGACACAATACTGTGACTAGAACAATACACAAATAACTCGAACATAGGAGAGAAAAGCTTACGACGACTTTTCTATCCGACTTTGACCATTTACAAGTCACACTAACACAAGAGTGTCACGGATATTGGTATGTTGGGTGCGTTTAGGGGACCTGAAGACAGATATTAAGTTGCGTAACTAACTTTTTACTGGGATAACGTTTAGCTTTATAAAGCTTATCAAGCAGTCATAGATCAGCTCTAAACAGCAAAACAGAGCTTTGGATAGGTACGAGGTGAACGTGCCTAGCATGGGCCAGTAGACCTACTGCAGTGTTCCTCCTTTCTTGCTTATATATATATTTTACAATGTTCTTGAGGTCACTCAGATAATATGGGTACATAAAATATGAATTATATACATAATTTAGCCTAGCATACTCCAGTAAAGTCAATATTCCATTCCTACTTTTTGAACAAGGAAAAGGTAGTCTATCGACAGACGTCAGGTGTTTAACACACACCTCCAGAGAATCCGAGTGGCTCTGGCACTCGGGCTGCGGCCTGAGTGCCAGGAATGGCTCAAATGGAACAGATCTTTTGAGTTGAAAGCCTCGTACCAGCGAGAACACCGGCCCTGATACCACTTGAACCCAAGAGGTGCTGTACCCCAACTACAGGACGTCGACGACGATTGTAGTCAACTTCTACACCACTTGTGCTGAAGAAGACTCACCGCGCCTTTGTTATAGGGCTGCCCCGCCATAGGAAGCTGCCCCCGCCATAGGGCTGCCCCGCCATAGGGCTGTAAACGGTACCCTCTTGACAGGAATGCTTACCGTGTCCCTGCCATAGGATTGTAAACGGTACATCACTTGTACAAACTCCAACACTCCTCCGGGAGACACTGCCGGGTCACCACATGGAGAAGGACCCGTCACCCTAGCAAACATGGTAGTCTGTCTTAGTTATCAGATTACGCTATAATTTTCTGAATTCCTTAGAACATTTAACTTGATAACAGTATAACAGTGTATGTGATAGGGACAGATTGTTGGCAAGACATAGAACGCAAACATTTTTTTGGGAAACGTGTCTGTCCTGAGACCTGGTCACTCCAAATGGTTGGAGTGACCAGGTCCCAGAGCCGAAAAATTTCCAGTAAAATGCCTCTGTGTTTACATGCCGTTTTTCCCACTGTATATTTAGCTTGTAAGCATTAATGCTAAATTGGCAAAACAAAATGTAAATTCGTTTTGCAGCACCTGTAACATACCTGTGATTAGTTTCGAGATTTCCACCTTCGCTGCCGGACATGAGGCCTGAGTTAGTTGCCTAGTTGATCAACCAAGCTGTTGCTATTAGCTAACCACAGGCCTACATAGCCATCACAACCTGGCTGATCAAACATTTTCAACAGATAGTTATCCAGTTTCCTCTTGATAACTTTTGCCCTTATTCTGGTAATACTTACGTTGTTGATAACAGGTTAAATAGTTTCTGACCATGGATGTTGACAGTGTTCTCTGATCATTAATTTCGAGGCCTGGTCACGGACCGGCCGGGGGGCGTTGACCCCGATACCCCCTTCAAGTATAACAACAGTTGGGAGCCTATAAGAATCCCTGGAGAAGTAAGACTCCGAGTTTCACTACTTAAATGTACGTTGTCATAGAAAAAATCTCCATATTGCATTAAGTATCTAATTTTATTCCAGTTGATTACTCTGGGAACATCACGTGACGTGGGTTAATAAAAACTATCGCTTTTAATACTAGTGTTATCAAGAGAGACTGAGAAAGCCAAGCAGCGTGGCTTATCTTCAGTGGAGTCCTTTGAGGATTTATAGAAATAAGTTAGTGACTTTTTTTGGGAGGTTATCCTAGGTAATTTACACTATGTATGATAATTGTACTTATGTGTACCTGTGTCTGAATAAACATACCGCTTCCCAATAATAGTAATAATACACTGGTGTTCTTAATCCTTCTTAGGATGTGAATGACATCGTGAACTAAGTTTCTTAATTGCTAAGTGAACATGGAAAACAGATGCTGGGAGACTTTTCCATAACTCTCGCCTGGTTCTGAGTCCAGCGATCAACCACTCATCACTCACCTTTCCCTGGAAGTAGTGGAATACACAAAAATGCAGAAATTTTAGGTAATTTATTGAAAAAGTTTCGGTCCTGGGACCTCGGTCACTCTAAATACGAGCCTGGCCCATGGCCATTGTCTTGACAGTTCACACACGTGGGCACATAAAAACAAGACTGTGCATCATAGCCCCTATAAGTATATTATATAAACCCTATTTTTTAAGGTGGGATGGATGTGTGATAAGATCAGCATCAGTTTCCCCGCCATTCCACCTTGGAGTAGCAGAGGTGGTGGTGGTAAGATAGTCAGGTTTCCTGTCGTTTCACTAAGGAATTGAAGAGACGGTGGTCTTGCCTGGTCCCTCGTACAACAGCGGTGTTTGGTAAGGTGACTTAGTGGCTGTGGCGGCAGTGCTGGCATTGTTCTGCTACCTGGAGGGTGGGGGGTCAATGCCACCAGGCTTCGTGGTGGATCAGTGCCTGATCAACCAGGCTGTTACAGTTGGCCGCACGTAGTCCAACGTACGAACTACAGCCCGGCTGGTCGGGTACTGACTTTGTGTATCTGACAAGCTCCCTCTTGAAGGCAGCCAGAAGTCTGCTGGTGATATTCCTTATGCCTGGTGGGTCTTGATCCAGGGAACCGGATCAAGACCCAGTTCCCTAGATCGAGATCCAGTTCCCTGAATCAAGACCCAGTTCTTCGAATCAAGACCCAGTACCCTGAATCAAGACCCAGTTCCCAGAATCAAGATCCTGTTCCCTGAATCAAGACCAGTTCCCCGAATCAAGGCCCAGTTCCCTGAATCAAGACGTTCCCTGAATTAAGGTCCACTTCCCTGAATCAAGACCCAGTTCCCTGAATCAAGACCCAGTTCCCTGAATCAAGACCCAGTTCCCTGAATCAAGACCCAGTTCCCTGAATCAAGACCCAGTTCCCTGAATCAAGACCCAGTTCCCTGGATCAAGACCCAGTTCCCTGAATCAAGACCTGTTCCTTGAATTCAGACCCAGTTCCCTGAATCAAGACCCTGTTCCCTGAAATAAGGCTCAGTTCCCTGGATCAAGAGGCTCCTTCACCGGCATCAAGGGACCCGCCTTGAAGGGGACATCGTAGTATTTCCCCCACAGCAAATTAGGTTAGCCATTGATGGGGCGATCAATACCACCAACAACATATGGTCGCCTCCTCGACCACCAAATCACAGCAAATTCAGATCCCACGCAGGCCACAGCATACAATGCATCATAAAACTGCATGCAGAGGGGTGTATAAGGGAAAATAAGTTGTATACAAGCACGTGAGTGGGACCCACGTGGTGGGCCATACACCACGTGTTGCTTCTCCTCGGCAGGGTTGGTCCCCCTGACTCTAGCCTAGTACCTTACTTTCTCTACACATTTCCACGTTTTTCTTCGCTTTTTCTCACCTATGAGCGTCGTGTTTACCACTTTATTATATAAAAGGGGCTGTATTGTGTGTTTATGTGGATTATTTTAGAAGCAGCTGTGATATACGGTCAACGTGAGTTTTTTTTTTTTCAAGGTCAATTTACCGGTAATCCTATAAGAGCCTAGTTTCTTAGTTCCTAAAGTTAGCTATGATATAAAAATTAGTTGAGAAAATTTGATATTCACCACTAGGCATTTTTTGGGTCATTTAAAGCTATTTGTTTTAGTGTTGCAGCAGAGAAGATGGTCCAATATGGCAGTTCCAATAATGTTCCTCACCGCCACCAGTTACACTCACACAAAAACGAAATTTATTGTATATAACGAAGTTTATATATATATTTCTGTAGGTTAATGATGTGGTGGCATTTTTGTGTATTCTCATAAGGTTTATTGAGAAGCGGAAATGTATTAGTGACGTCAGAGGGCGGCCCCCCTCCACGTCACTACCTTAACAAAAAAGTTCCATTTTACTGAATTTCTTCCGAGGAAACATGCATTCCTAGGATATTTAGCCGCATTGCATGACGTAGCCGTTCAATATAATTACGAAAAAAGACTAGATCCTACCCTGATAGGAGACAGCCAATGTAGTTACAAAAAAAAAAATTGTGTATATATAGTGATGTTTCAGATTTATCTCTCCCAGCTGGACTTATCCAGTCTTCCATATGTCAATAAATATTAATTTTACTGGAGATTATTGACGATAATTCTATACTTCGGAAGCTATGGTTAGTAACCTGGCTTGTAATGGAGAGTTTCTTGGTGTAGTAATGTTGACCTGAACCCAGTTATGTTATTTTGAGGTTTATATTAACTAATTAAGTGTTTTTCTAAGCTTAAAAAGTTATACATGTCAGTTTAACCCTTGTTAAAGAGTGTACTGTACTGTACTTTGTAGATATAAGTTATTTTCATGTGAGGACTTAGATCTAGAATGTGTGGAGACCTCATGTGATCCATTCATCTATCCTAAGGACCCCAATGGAAATAAGTCGCTCTGACTTTTTTTTGTTATCTTAGGTTCTCTACACATATGCTGCTATGTATGATAATCTATGTAACTGTATTTGTGTTTTCCTGAATAAACTTACTAATCCATCCTCTTCTGTCCATATCCTGGCCCATACACCTACCCACACACACACCTCCCAGTGAAGAGGCGGGGCCAGGAGCTATGTCTCGATCCCTGCAACCACAAATAGGTGGGTACAAGCCACGTTTCTTGAGTACCACCTGACTCCCACACAACCCAACCCAACCCACAAACCATCACAACCTGTCACACAAACCCCTCTCCCTACCTACACGACCTATCCTACACATCAACCCCTCAGTCCTCACCTATAACATGGGTAATTCACATTATCTATGATAATTGTACTCATGTGTACATGTTCCTAATAGGTAAGCTTATTTCAGTACACGTACACATAAGTACAATTATCATGTATAATGTAAATTACCCAGGATAATCCAAAAAAGGTCAGTGACTTACCCACACTCACCAAACCTACCTCCACACCCCTACATAAAGCAGCCTCCCTACACAAAGCAGCCCCCTACACAAAGCAGCCCCCTACACAAAGCAGCCCCTACATAAAGCAGCCCCTACATAACCATGCAGCCCCTACATAAAGCAGCCCCCTACACAAAGCCCCCTACACAAAGCAGCCCCCTACACAAAGCAGCCCCCTACACAAAGTAGCCCTCTACACAAAGCAGCCCCTACACAAAGCAGCCCCCTACACAAAGCAGCTCCCTACACAAAGCAGCCCCCTACACAAAGCAGCCCCCTACACAAAGCAGCCCCCTACACAAAGCAGCCCCCTACATAAAGCAGCCCCCTACACCCCCTCCAACACAAAGGAACCCCAACACCCCTCCCACAACCCACTATTCCATCTCCACTCCCCTGCTCTTCGGGTTAATAAAACATAGAATGGAGGAGTACTGACGATGACCTACTGGCCCATATTTTTATTATTCCACCCACAATTCTAACAATAATTTTTTACTTACATAACCAAAAATCTATGAAACGAAATAACATCCTAATAATTATGTGGGACATAAAATACAAATGAATATATAGGCTTGGATGTTAATGCGGTAATTATAACTTAAAATGTATAATAATTTACTATTATACACTTTTGCCTCTAGTTAAGAGTGGATAATGACCAAATATAAGTTTATTTAGGTACAGGTCCACATAAGTACAATTATTATACATAGTAACATATGTGTAAATAACCTAGGATAACACAACAAAAGACAGTGTAAACAGTGAACCAAATTTTTCAGTACCTATTGCATAAAGTTAATTGCTTCTCAACCATAAACAAAATTGGAATAAGGTGCTGAAAAGAAGATAAAGCAAACAGATAATAAATATCAATATATAGAGGCAAATAGAGCACCGGTTAGGCAACTGTACATGTAGATGAATGGAAAAAACTACCAAGTAGCGTCAGTGATATAAAATAAGTTAGACATGAGTGTGAATGGTTAGGTATGAGTATGACTTGACCACTGTGTCACAGAAAATAAGCAAGATGGTTCGTTTAAATTTGTACTATAATGGAAGATAACAGAAGCTGTTAAGCATGGAGCAGTACTGTTATAGGCCTCCTGTAGTACTATAATGAAGATAACAGAAGCTGTTAAGCATGGAGCAGTACTGTTATAGGCCTCCTGTAGCAAAGTCAGGTATCATATGATGTCACTGATGTGTCAGGTCACTTGTCTACCTGGAGTCTACCTGGAGGGCATTCCGGGGATCGACGTCCCCGCGGGCCGGTCTATGACCAGGCCTCCCGGTGGATCAGGGCCTGATCAACGAAGCTGTTACTGCTGGCTGCACGTAGTCCAACGTACGAACCACAGCCCGGCTGATCTGGCACTGACTTTAGGTATCTGTCCAGCTCCCTCTTGAAGACAACCAGAGGCCTACTGGTAATGCCCCTTATGGCTGGTGGGAGGCTGTTGAACAGTCTTGGGCCCCGGACACTTATTGTATTTTCTCTTAGGGTACCAGTGGCGCCCCTACTCTTCACTGGGGGTACGTTGCAACGTCTGCCAAGTCTATTGCTTTCGTATAGAGTGATTTCTGTGTGCATATTATGGACCAGTCCCTCCAGAATCTTCCAGGTGGTGATTATGATATATCTCTCTCGCCTGCGCTCCAGTGAATATAAGTCTAGTGCTTCCAGGCGTTCCCAGTAGTTAAGGTGTTTGATGGAACTTATACGTGCAGTAAAGGTTCTCTGTACATTCTCTAGATCTGCAATTTCACCTGCCTTGAATGGGGATGTTAATATACAGCAGTATTCTAGCCTAGAGAGAACAAGTGATTTAAAAAGGATCATCATTGGCTTAGCATCTCTTGTCTTGAATGTTCTCATTATCCATCCTATCAGTTTCCTCGCAGATGTGATAGTGGCATTGTTGTGGTCCTTGAAGGTGAGGTCTTCGGACATTGTAAAATTAATTAAAAAATTACTCGGACACAGCTGTTGATATGCTAAAGTCTATATTGTTTTGCAAACAATATAGAAGCCATACTCTTTGGCACGAAATATAAACTGAGAGGGGTAAATAATTTTAATATCCGGTGTAATGGGGAATCCATTACTTCAGTTTCCTCAGTAAAATATCTGGGAATCCCCTTTGACCCATGCATGTCAGGAGAATTGATAGGGAACAGTGTAGTAAAGAAAGCGAATGCCAGACTGAAGTTCCTCTACAGACAAGCACAGTGTCTACCTACTGAGGCTCGCAGGACCCTATGTCTAGCCCTTATACAATGTCACATTGACTACGCTTGCTCTTCATGGTACTCTGCCTTCACAAAAAAACTGAAAGATAAGCTGCAAATCACCCAGAACAAAATGGTAAGATTCATCCTGGACCTGGGCCCAAGAGAACATGTAGGCCAGGATGAATTACAACAATTGGATATGCTGAATATTGAAGACAGAGTAAAACAGCTTAAATTAAATCAAGTTTATAAAATTGCTCACAAACAGTGTCCAGAATATCTTGCTGCCAATTTTGTCAAGGCTGGGAACCAAAGCAATCATAGTACTAGGGGGAGAGAGCACAACTTTGTAGTTCCCACAGTCAGTGGCCAGGCTTCAAACACCTTTTATTGTACAGCAATAAAGGAATGGAACAGATTGCCTGCACATGTCAAAGCCAGTCACAGCATAAGCCAGTTCAAGAAGAGAACCAAAAAGTACCTAATGAATGTAGCACAGAAAGGAGGAGAATGATTTTTATTTTTAGTTAACACACATGTACATATATGTAAATAACTCTTTTTACCTTATTCCTAGTGTATGCATATATCCTTTATAATATAATGACATATATCCTACAATGTAAAAATAAGTATAAAAAGGACCCCAATGGAAATAAGTCACTCTGTCTGACTTTTTTGGGTTATCCTGGGTTCTCTACACATATGCTGCTATGTATGATAATGTATGTAAATGTATTTGTGTATACCTGAATAAACTTACTTACTTACTTACTTACAGCTGTATTGCTAAGGTATATTACCATGCCAAAAATATTTCCTATAGATGGACTAGTTAAATGGAAATATGTTACTTGTCTGACTTTTGTTGAGTTATCTTAGATAATTTACACACGTTGCTCTGTATGACTATTGTCATGATCCATAAATTTTGTAAAATTGTACATAAATAAACTTACTGTTAAAATTAATGCATAATTCACTACAGTTTCTACCCCTCAAGGGAGGTTCTTTAAAGTCGGTGAATAGCTCTTGATTCAAGGAATTAGAGCTATCCTCCCCTTCCTTGGATCAAGCCTCATTGTCTCTCATCCTCCCAGTTGGTTTAGCGCTTTCTCCTAAATATGATGACTATGCTATTATACCAACATAACATTTCTAATGATTATCTTCAACTATATATTTCAAGCACATATTTTAATGGGGATGTTACATATAGTATATATATAAATATATATTATCTGTGATCATTACAAAGGCTTATAGGCCTTTTAAAAAGTGTCAGAATCTCGAAAAGAGTCTCCATAGTACATATAATCTTTAGTTCATTGCTATTACCTAGGTGGGTATTAATAATGAGAATGTTTATTTCTATAAAGTAAGTTTATTTAGGTACAATTTTAGAAAAAAAAATGGATGATATCCATTGTGTTACATAGTAACATTTGTGTAAATTACCTATGGAAAATTCAAGGACCACAATGGAAAAAAGTCATTTTGGCTTATTTGGGTTATCCTAGGTAATTTACAATATGTATGATAATTGCACTTATATATAAGGGCAGATAAAGTCTAAGTGATGCATATAAGTGACAGTATATAATTGTTATAGTGCTGATTGACACGACTCACATACTTCATACAAAGTCCCTGGATTTATAAGGGCATTTCGAGTAGCCTTTTAAATTAACTGATAATTACTTTTTTTTATTTTATTTAAACCATTACAGATACATATACCTTGATCAAAACATATATAACAATCGCACGGACATATATTACAATACCATTATCAATACCTTGATCCCAGTCCGCCTCATGACACTATACATTATTTCCCTTACACATCCTGCACACCATACTGCTGAGTACATAGGTGATACCCATCTTTGACTTAATTAACCCGGAACATCACAAAACCACAATATTATATCCTACTTCCCAAATCCCCAAAACCCCTAACCAATCCCAAATCATCGTTACATTATCCTAAAATACCATATATGTCTGTGGTATTAAGTACCACACAAACTAATATTAACTGATAATTACTGACCAATTATTTACGAATGTTTCTTTTATAATCATAATCATGGGGGTCACTAAACCCTCAGGGGTCATACAGCACATTGGGAATAGGAGGAAATCAGGTTCGATCCAAGGAAGGAGATGATTTATTTGCAATCGTGTTATTACGATTTCTTTATTATTATTATTATTATTATTATTATTATGGGGAGCGCTAAACCCGTAGGAATTATACAGCGTCTGTTGGGGGAGGTATTCAGGGTCAGTTTAGGGAATTTGAGCACAGATCCAATTCCCTAGATCAAGATCCCCTCACCAGCATCAAGGAAACTCCCTTGAAGGGTACGATTTCTTGAGCCATATCCTCTTCCTTGGATCAAGAGCCCCACACCGGTATCAGTGCCCCTCCCTTGAGTAAGTAAGTATCTCCTTTAAGAATATTGATTACATCTAATCTCACCATATTGAATGTCAATACTTCATAGATAGGAAATTATTCTGTAAAAATATACAAGTTAAATGTTGGGGCATTTAATTTTCCCCATGATAGTGACTACCAAATGTTCCATTTAATCAATTTGACCATCCGCTGTATTTCTCATATATTGCAAAATTGATTACAATAATGTCAATAGATTCGTCAACAATGCGGAGTCTGGCATAAAAGAATCATTGGGGAAGGTGCTGCAAGGCATAAGATGGCAGGAAAATCAATGAAAAAGGCAGAAATAAAGGTTTACACTACATGAGGCAAGAGTTGTTGACATGTCAGTTGAAGATGAAACTCCCGCCATAAAGTGTGGTGGAGGCTGCGCGCGCTGCTCCTGGCTCTCAGCCAATCAAGAGCCTCGCCGGCCCGTGACGTAGAGTCCTGGAAACCAATGAGAGGACTGGAAGTCCGTGACGTCACGAGAAGGCGACCAATGAAAAAGGGCGGAGCGGCTATATAGTAGTTACATCTGCCTACATCAGTCCTTTCCGTCGTGGCCAGTCGACGCAGGCCTGTTGCCAAGGTAAGAATTTGTGAAAGTGGCGTTTTTTGACAAGATTTCCTTTGGAAATGTTAAGTGAATATGTCCGGAAAGTGTTGGAAAGTACGCTGGACAGTGTTGGAAGAGTGGAAAATAGTTGAAAGTCGCCTGGAAAGTAGAAATAATGTGGAACATGGACTTGGCGAGCTGCCGGCTGTTTGAGCCGCCACCGCATGGCCGCCATGCTCTGCCTCCATCACCATGTTTCACCCTTTATCTCTTGTAATTCCTAGCATTTTTGCTTTTATTCGGCTTTCCTCTACGTAAGCGAACAGCCCGAATAGTTCTGGTGCAGAAAATTTTGCATAAATGCTGGTATTTGTCTGGTTAAGTGTTAATGAGGGTGCGGCAGGGCGGGCGTGGGGCCAGCATGAGGCACCGCCGCCATTACGTCAAATCTTCCAGTTGCGTTGTTAGTGCTTTAAAGTTATTCCATGGAGCTTTCTTACTTCCATGCAAAGTTAATTCCAGTTTGTAAGGCTTTGTGCAGGCTTGGAATTTTACTAAATTCCAGTTTTTCTGATCAAAGTTCTTCCCGTTTAGGGTTAGCAATTTTGCACTTTAAATTGCTACTGGGAGCCTTTATTTTTACTAAGTAAAGGCTCCTGATCCAAGGCATGACCTTAGCGTTACTTCCCCCCCCTTACCCCCATCCCTTCTCCAGGTGCTCTTAACTTACGGGTTTAGTGCCACGGAAACTTCAGGTTGGTCAGTCATTTTAAACTATTCAAATAAAATAGATCCCACTGGCTTGGGTCAGTAGGCCTACTGCAGTGCTTGTGCTAGATAAAAGCTTATAACACGCTAGCCCTAAGCTGTAGAAAGTATTTTCTAATAGTGCCCTGAACATTCTCTAAAGTTCCTTTAACTAAATTTTTTAATAAATAAAAAACCGGAAGTGCCAAGTATTCTGCTGACACTCGCAGCAGTGGGTTAGTTAAAGAATTTAGGTAAGGTACGGGTAAGCACTGGTTTGGCAAGTTTTACCTGGAACAAACTAGCGTAACAGGAACGCTGCAGTATGCTTTTTGGCCCATACTGGGCAGGTCAATCACAAAGCCAACCCACTAACAGAATAATCTACCCAAGCAAAAAGCTTTCTATTTACTCTAACTCCTGTGGTTTAGCGCTTCTATTTTATTATAATATTTACTCTTGTGAAAGTCCCACTCAAATCCAACTCCTTAGCTACTCTGACGCAGAGCTCCTTGGGTTACAACCTAGCTTTTAACTCAAAGTATCTTTTACCATGTTACAAACCTGAAAGTGGTTCCCTGTGGCAACATAACCCTTAAACTTCATTACAGGAAGATTACAAATTTAATGTGGAAAGTTGTTGGCACTCCATTCAGAGCAACATGACAGGTTACCCTCATACCTGTCAACTATGGAAAAAAATTGGATAACTAGTTACTATGCTCTTTTTATATTAAGTGGAACCTAACTATGGCTTCCGCTGGAAGCTAGCCTAAAATGGTTTTCCTCGGCTACCCCTTACAGCTTAAGTAGCTATAGTAACAGCTGCTGTAGATGCTAACCTGCCTTGGCTTAGGGTAAAGATTAAAGCTGTTTGAAAATGCCATGAGGTCTGCCACATTCACGACCAGCCCTGCAGCTGCCCCAAGCCAGTGGGGTCCAACTCCCACGTCCATTTGTATCTAGTCTATTCTTGAAGCACTTCCTACTTTGTCTTCCACTCTGTAACTACTAGGAAACCAATGCTTGCCTGTATCCTTACTGGCTTGAAGCAGTGGGTCTGCTGCAGTGCTCTTACTGTAAATCTAAAGTGTTCAGTGTTCCTTCAGATTTTAAAGTTCCTCTTTCAATGGATAAATCTAGCTTTTTTTTTTTAGCTTTTCATAATGCTTTTAAGTTAGGAACACTTTCCTGTAGTGTTCAGCTTAGTCTAAACCTTCAGTACTTTTAAGAATTCTGAATATGGCTTAATTACTAAGTCATAATCCTTCATGAGTCTCCAGGCATGGAACTCACTCCCAGAGTGAGTTCCCACTCTTGCTTGAAACTCCATTCTGTTACTAGATGAATGAATTTCCATTCAATCTAGTTTAATTTAAACTAAATTTTAAGTGGGGCAGGTTTGCACAAGCCTGTTTCTGGATATTTTACTACCAGTGGCTTCAAAATGCAGGACCAAAAGGGTAGATAAGATATCATTCTTAGCTGTTTTAGAGGTTAATGTTTTAAAGGTTGCTGGCTTAGCCATGATTGTATAGCTTTAAACTACATATGAAGATTCCCTGCACATCCAAAGGTGCAGAATTTGGGAGGAAAAAAAGATTGAAATATGAAAATGGAAGGTGGTAATGTCTCGAGACATCAGCCATGAGGTAGTCTATCATTGATTGGTAAACTATAGATGAATGAAAAGCTTCAATTAGGCAAAGCCTCCAATTTGGTATATAAATTGCCTTTTAGTCATTACTAAGTACAGTAGTTGGGTCTAAACCTACACTGCCTACAACAGTATACCTGCTTTTTAGCTTTTCCCTCCTTGGTGATGTTCCTACATTGCTGGTAAGATGTTGCAAAGGTTACACATGGTCTGCTTGGAGCACTACTCCAATTATCAAAGTGCATTGACTAGCATAGTTTAGTACCTTCCTTGCAATATTGTAAGAGGCTAACCTATAATCCTGAATCCACTCCCTAGACAGGCGTAGAATTGGATATGATTGAGGTGTATAAATTGAAAACCAGAATGAATTAAGGGAATGTAAATAGCAGGCTAAAAATATCTAGCCTAGACAGGACGTGCAGCAATGGATTTGTTGGAAAAAATATTCAGGAATGATTTAGGAAAGCACTGGTTTAATAGTTGTGGATGTCTTAAGAACATAAGAAGGAACACTGCAGCAGGCCTACTGGCCCATGCGAGGCAGGTCACTCGCCAGCTTAAGCCAATGCCCCAACCCAGCTAAGATTAAAAAAAAGGTTAAATACATGGGTAAGTTAGACTACTAACTTAAGACACTAGGTCTTATGCCGTGCTCCTTAAGTGGAAAGTGACCTGACTAGGTGGGTCATTAGTCTAAGCTTGGTAGTGATATGGACCTGCCTCGCATGGGTCAGTAGGCCTGCTGCAGTGTTCCTTATATTTGTGCAGATCCTGTAGGTTTGCCCATTTTATGTAACATTGCAGTATGCCTGCCTTCACTAGCTAAATCATGCCCTCTTGTATCTGTCCAACCTATTATAAGTATTACCTCAAGTCTTTTTTCATGTTTGAAAAGTTTATACAATTTTCCCATAATCTATGGTTGAAACTTCTTGATCACTTGAATTAGTTTTCAGCACTAATTCAGTAATGAGCCTCTGAACTTTGCCTAACCTTGCAAAGCCTTGGTCAAAACTTTTAAGCATTAGTTTTTATATTTAGAACAAAGTTTGACCTGAATTCAAAACTTAATACCTTTGGCCTACTTTGGTTGTAGTTTACCAACCTTAATGCTATTGCATTTGGCCCTGTAACTTGCTTGCAGGTAGCAGAATGATTGATTATAAATCACCTTGTCAAGTCTTTACTAATCATAGGATAATTTTTTTACCTATGCTTATACCCTTAATTCTGAAGTTTGGCAATTAATTTTCCTTTTTCTGGGATGCTTCATTCAAGCAGTTAAAAATGCTTCACCCTGATGGGCAGTTTCCCCATGTAATGCTAAAGTTGATTGAAATTGGTTGCATTTAAATTTCTAGTGTTCCTAGAATGCCTAGGCAATGGACTAGACCTACCATGGGCTAGTAGGCCTCTTGCTGTGCTTAAAGTTGTATAGTTTTAATTGTGCCTAGTAAAGCACTTTAAAATGCTAGTTTACAAACCTACTGAATCATTAAAGGTGGTGGCAGCAGCAGGCCTACTATATGCTAGGAAAGTTCTTACCCCCCCCTTTAGTGTACTTGATCAACCTACCTTTAAACTACTTGGTGTATTTAAGAATGAATCTTCCACTTAAGCTAGGGTACAGTTTATTTGAAACCTTCCTTTGGAGCTTTTAGTAATTAAATTTCCACCCAAAGTGTTTTGCACTTTTATACCTGATATTTAGTAGCTTTTACTTCAACAAAACTTATTTAGGCCCCCTTTTGTACATAAGTTTATTTTCTATAAACCAATGTTGTAAAGTGGGTTCAATTAGATATCCTATTCTAGTACTGTATATCACTTAATACTTTGCAGGATTTAGTAAGTTACCATAAATTTTATTAGCTCTAGGCCTACTAGACTGATTCAGGTTCTCATTCTTTTTTACTTTTTCAGAACAAACTTCTGTGTTAACTTGACAAAATGGGTAAGGAAAAGATCCACATCTCCATCGTGGTGGTGGGCCATGTAGACTCTGGCAAATCTACTACCACTGGCCACTTGATCTACAAATGTGGTGGCATCGACAAACGTACCATTGAAAAATTCGAGAAAGAGTCCACAGAGATGGGTAAGGGATCCTTCAAATATGCCTGGGTTTTGGACAAGCTAAAAGCAGAACGTGAACGTGGTATCACCATCGATATTGCCCTCTGGAAGTTTGAAACCAAGAAGTTCTACGTCACTATCATTGATGCTCCTGGGCATCGTGATTTCATCAAGAACATGATTACGGGAACTTCTCAAGCTGACTGTGCTGTTCTGATTGTTGCTGCTGGTACTGGAGAGTTTGAAGCTGGTATTTCTAAGAACGGCCAGACTCGTGAACATGTCCTCCTGTGCTTTACCTTGGGTGTGAAGCAATTGATTGTTGCTGTAAATAAGATGGACAGCACAGAACCAAAGTACTCTGAGACCAGATTTGAAGAAATCAAAAAGGAACTAACTGCATATGTAAAGAAGGTGGGTTACAACCCAACTACTGTGCCCATCCTCCCCATCTCTGGCTTCAATGGAGACAACATGCTGGAACCATCTGACAACATGACCTGGTGGAAACCAAAGAAGATTGAACGCAAGAATGGCTCCTACGAGTACCACACATTATTCGATGCTCTAGACAACATTGATCCCCCAAGCAGACCTCTGGACAAGCCCCTTCGTCTTCCCTTGCAGGTTAGCCTTTCCTAGCTTTCATGACTATTAGGCCAAATGTTTGTAATATCTACCTTTATCAACATTGTTCCTAGTCTAGCAAATGATTATTCTAATTCTTACTCTTATCCATTGCACTAAATTTAAAAAAATTGGCATTGCATATAAATATTCTTAGCCAGCCTAATTAGATAGAAGTATTGCTACTTGATTGTAATTTTAATTTACCAGATTAAAGGGCTTGAATGAAGCTGGAAACTAAAATTCCCAACTTTTAATGGGATGAGGGGAGGGGCTTAGTGCATCTTGCATAGCATACCACAATTTAAAGACTTATTTGAATTTGCCAAACCTGAGATCTGTAAGGGCAAACTCTTGCCAGTGTTGCAAGTCTCACCCTTGCATTGATGAGCAAATCTTGCTAGACATCTATGTACAATCTTTCCCCATAGTGCATAAACGTCTAGCATCTGACAGTTTGGGTTTAACATTTTGTTGGGTGATCTGGCTGTTGCTGGTACCAGATTAACTTTGTGGTAAACATAGGCTTCTAAAAGTGAATTGTATGGATATCTTAAATGTTTTGCCAGAAAGTAAATTCCTCGGTACAATAAATGGCAAAATTAGAACTAGGTAACTCCACAACCCTAGGGTTGTGGACTTGTTACTTCAGAGCCACTTGCTAGCAGTTTAAGACTCATTTTTAGTCAAATCACATTAGCCAGTATAATCTAGTATATTTTCAAAAACCCTCTTGCCTTACAAAGTTTGTACTAAACCTGTACTTGTGGTTGAATGGCTTAGTGGCAGTTGCCAAATTCTGGACCCTTGACTAATCTTAATTCATTGAGCAGTTTGTACTGAAAAAAATTGATAGGCATGGTAGGGGAAGTGTCCAAAAATAAATTTCTCAATGTTTTGGCAAGGCAACCAGACTTCTAGCATTTTAGATTCAACATTTTTAATTGAAATGTTAAGTTCACAACATTTAACATTAACAGTACTGCAGCAATCTTGCTTGTCCTTGGTAGGAAAGAATTTGCCCAGGAAGTATTTCACAAATGAAGTTTAGTTATCTAAAATTTAGCAATCATTGCTTTCCTACATCCTTTAAGTATTTCCATTCTAATCCATTGTACTTTATAGATTTGTTGGATTTAACTGTGCTTTGTATTTCAGGATGTCTACAAAATTGGTGGTATCGGTACAGTGCCTGTTGGACGTGTTGAAACTGGTATCCTAAAGCCTGGAATGGTGGTTAACTTTGCTCCAACTGGCCCAACTACTGAAGTAAAATCTGTAGAAATGCACCATGAAGCTCTGGTAGAAGCTGTTCCAGGTGACAATGTTGGTTTCAACGTGAAGAACGTTTCTGTGAAGGATCTGAAGCGTGGATTCGTTGCTTCTGACTCAAAGAATGATCCTGCCAAGGAGGCCGCTGACTTCACTGCACAAGTGATCGTCTTGAACCACCCTGGTCAAATCAATGCTGGGTACACTCCTGTGCTTGACTGCCACACTGCTCACATTGCCTGCAAGTTCTATGAACTTCTGGAAAAGATCGATAGGCGTACTGGTAAGGTTTTGGAAACTGGACCAAAGACCATAAAGTCTGGCGACTCTTGCACTGTTAAAATGGTGCCCAGTAAGCCAATGTGTGTAGAGACCTTCCAGAAGTATGCTCCTCTAGGACGTTTTGCTGTACGTGACATGAAGCAGACGGTTGCCGTAGGCGTTATCAAGGATGTCAACAAGAAGGAAGGTGGCGGAAAGACTACAAAGGCAGCAGAGAAGGCCCTCAAGAAGAAGTAACCTACATCTTAGAGACCATAATAGGTTTACTGCGTTATCTAGTCTTTAAGATGTATGGTTTTTATAAGAATAAACTTGAGTAAGGAGTAAGAACATTCTCATTGTCTTTGTATTACTAGGGACAAGAAATTCTGAATTGGATGGCATTAAATTCCACTGGAATTTCAGTACCATTTTTGCAGTTACTATGGCTTAATATCTTAACTAAATTTACAAATGTATCAATTTAGTAGAAAGCATTCCAGCTAGCTTTTAAGTCGAGACCTTTGTTTAAAATGCCTGATATGGTATGGCAAATAAAATTGCTTAATTACCAGATTTGACTGAACATTTGAGTTATAACAGCTGAAAATGTACAGAAATTGTAAAGTTCAGTACATATTTAAAAGTCTAAACTTCCATAAACTGCAAGCATTCTCACATGACTCAGTCTTAGTATGTTTAATGTACATTCCGCTTATTTAATTTCATTCAAATGTCATTCATAAATGATTGTACTTATGATTTTAATTGTATCCATAGTATAGTATGTCATTTGCTACATTTGTATAGTAGCTGGGCTTTTTAAATGTGTATATATGCATACCTGTATGTAGGTACTGCTAATGTCTGCTAATGCCAAATTCTTGCGCTTAAAATTATAATGTACAATATCATTTATGAATAAAACTACTAGAAAATGAAGAGTTTATTATGCACGTAGAGGGTTCCTCTACGCAGGCATTTGAAAGTTAGGTTCAACATAACTTCCCACTTGATGGAAGTTCCATAATCTTGGTAAGGGGCTCTTTAATTAAAGCACTTCATTTCTTGTTAAATTTCTCATTCCTTTGCTAGACCAATTACGTACAAATGCTGTATGACCCTTTTGGGTTTAGCATGCACTTTCCTCTGGCACCTCTTAGTACTTGCAGTCACCCCCCTCCCTCCTCCCTTGGTCCATGGTAAAATGTGGCCAGTTCACTTTTTGGATTGAATTTCTGGGTGAATTTATACATTGCCACTAAAATTTGGTGCTCCCGGGGAGGTTTTATGCATGCCACTACATTTGGTGCTCCTAGGGAGGTTTTATGCAGAGGATCCAAAGGATTTTAGCTTAATTTCTTGCCTGACTTTTATTTCTCCAGATGCTAGACTAGTTAATTACAGAGGTTAGTGCTAATTGATCGCTGAATTAGGCATACTGAAATCAAATGTTGCCAGTCTTAGGGCCTTGAAGGTTTTAAAGGAATGAAACTGGTAAATAGTGCTTTCCCTATTGGCCTCTTTAAAAATTTGCTAAAAGGCTAAAATTGACCACATTCCACCAATTTAAAAATTCGGTCTAGCTAATAACGCTTTTAATTCAATGAAGCATGACCTTCCCTGAAGGGAGGTTGACTTGAGTCTCCCAAGGGGTGGGAGCTTAGAGGTAAATTGCTTTCTCCCCCAGTAAAAGAATGCAGTCCCTTGATCATGAAGGATGTTCAATCTCTTGCTATCCTCTCCCTCCGCGCTGTATAACCCTTGTGGTTTAGCGCTTCTTTTGATTATAATAATCTCCCTGCACTACATACCTTACTACACAAACTGAAGATTATACCTCTAGCACCTCCCTCAGTCCCTTCTACCTCGATCTCTTGCTACCCTCTATCCCTGCACTATCCACCGTCATGCTGCACTCTATACCCTACTAATCATCCATCTCTTACAACCCCCACTCCCTGCATCCTACAATAACCTGCAGTGCTGTATAACCCTTGTGGTTTAGCGCTTCTATTTGATTATATGTAATAATGCATCCTGCAATAACCTACAGCGATGTATGACCCCCTGTGGTTTAGCGCTTCTTTTATGATAATTATGAAGGATGTTTGATCCCAAGGACCTGGTCCTTCCCTCCCCCCACAAAAAAATAGCTTTAATGCCTTCCAATTTTCAAGGTGTATGATTCCTATAGGTTTAGAAGTCTCCATGAACCATTTCATCACATTAACAGTGCTGTATGACTCGTGTGGGTTTAGTGCAGTATAAATGAGCATTTGTTTCCTGCACATCTTATTACAGGTAAGTGTAGAACCATAATTTCCCCATTCCTAAAGAATTTGCTTGTTCCTTAAACCAGCTGAATTTTCTTACCCCTCAATGAATTTCTTAGGCATTGAATGACTAATGCCTGCCAACAAAATTGATTTTATCCCAATGTTTAATTTACCTCTCCCTATTTCTTGGTATAAAACTGGTTATTCTGCATTTCTAGAAGACATGTTCTGCTGGGGTCCCTGGTCATGATGTTCATTCAGAGGTATTTCTATCTTCAGACTTTGCTATAATCTCGAGCCACCCTCACGACTGTTGGCAATGTTGGTCTGAGTTGATAACTTACATTGTCAAGCAGAGTAGAATCCTGGTCTTATTGATGTTGGGAGATTACACTTTCCCGTCTTTGCACTGGCACATGTCTTGCTCATGTGTATCTTGTGGCAAGACTCCCAGTTCCAATGTGAATCGTCAGGTTCCAATTTATTTCAGCCTATTGGATTGTCCTGTCGAGCATTCAGAATTTGCCTCCACCGTCGTCGCTGCTCTTAACACTTCCTTCTATCTGAAGTCCCACCTTACACTTTTTGACAGCAACAAATTTATTACACAACCTTTGATTATATACTTTCACTCCTCATTGCCCTTATGAACTACTTCCATTATACTCTCCACCCTTGCTAGCCTCAGATCAAGCAAACAGCACATCCTACCCCTGTAGGGCTGTATGACCCTTGTGGGTTTAGTGCTTAGTTTTCATTATTATCCCAATGCGGATAATTTTAAAAGTCAATGGTAAAAAAAAAAAGTAACATCACAGCAGGGTATCTGGAACTCAATCTTGTTAGGGTTAGCAGGATCCAAAGTTGGCACTATTTTCCACGAGTGTCTTGCCCAGAAGTTTGATGATAATCATGACCTGATGGTTTAGCGCATAGTTTTGATCATAATTATTATAATAACCCACAAAGGTCAAAGTCCTGAGTACCAGAAGTTGGAACTTTGCAATCTCAACTATAGCTAGGAAGAGCAGCAATATAAAGTTCATGACCTGGAGGTCAGCAGCTAGTGCATTACTACACAACAAATTTGCACTTCAAGCACTATATGACCCCTGTGGGTTTAGTGCTTTCTGATATAAGGCCAAATGAAAGGCATTTGAAAGATATTTAACACTTTATTAAATATATGTATAGTAGTGTACAACAAACACTACGTTTTTAAAAATATATCTACCAAATAGACCTTAATATTAGTACTTTTCAAGGAAGGTTCCTTGATGCCAGTGAGGGGCTTTTGATCCAAGGAATTGGACCTATGCTCTCTTCCTACCCGTCATAGGACCACAGGTTTATCACTCCTCCATGAATGTTATAACATTAATAAAGTACTAATAAAAAACAAAATCTTTAGGTTAACTGTTAAAAAAATAATGGCACTTAAATTTAGCTGGACTTGAGGTTAAAAGTACAATGGATGAAACAAAAAAAAAAATGAAGTTTGAAGCAATGGTATCGATGTTACAGCCTGAATAGTATTTGAATTCTTTCAACACACCGGCCGTATCCCACACCAAGGCGGGGTGGCCCAAAAGGAAGAACGAAAGTTTCTCCTTTTACAAACCCCTGTGGTTTAGCGCTTCTATTTGATTATAATATATAAACTCCTTTTACATTTAGTAATACAGTACATACAGGAGAAGGGGTTACTAGCCCCTTGCTCCTGGCATTTTAGTCGCCTCTTGCGACACGCAAGAGGCGACTAATGGCAAGGCAGCTGCTGAATGAGAGATGGTGAATGTCTGAAATTCTTTGAGACACCATGCTTAACCTGAGTGGTAAACAAAACAAAAAATAATACAAATGTATTAGAATATGAATTGTAACATCTTTTTAAGAGTATGTACAGAAGTACCTCGGTACTCGAACTTAATTCGTTCCAGAAGGCTGTTCGAGTACCGAACAAATTTTTCCCATAAGGAATAGTGTAAATTAGATTGCAGAGATCGTAGATTTCGCCATACGAAACTTGGTAGCAAGATCAGACACGCGGGCACCACTTTCATATTTTGCTATGAGTTCTTTTTCATCTCTACTGTGACTCTTAACCAATTTTTTTTTTGGTTGGGTGTTATCACTAATCTTGGGCCCCATGGTGACTTATTTATACAAATACAATATAAAAAACACACCAAAAAATGCGAAAAAACACAAAATAGTTTACAGCAAAGTTCAGCGGAGTTTTGCACTGAGCGACAGCTGCAGGGAGACTGATGCACATTGTTTGGTCGAGTGCCGAGCAAACGGTTTACTGAGCAATTTTTTTTACCAAACAAAGCGTTTGAATACTGAATTGTTTGAGTTGGGAGCTGTTCGAGTACCGAGGTACTACTGTACATTTACTGATAAGTTTTGTATACTGTACCCAACGAAACTTCTTTATAAGGACTACGAAAGCAAAGATATCAATTACTGCTGTCCATAGCTGACATAGCTGTAGTGTTGATGCTCATATTTGTAGCAGCATCCACCAGAGCTGTGTGAATGTCTTTAGCATACACCACTTGATTCCTCACTGTTGTGAGGTAATGAGCATATTTCTGTACATCAACAGGTGGTGCAGATATTGAGCTAGGTGTATAAAACTGGGAAGCCTTTCCTTGCAGTTGACTGTCAATTGCTGTTCTCTGGACAAAGGGCGAAATAAATAAGCAGACTTAGTCATGCTGAATAATAAAGAGCACAGCATTTTAATAAACTTTAAATATAATTTTGAAAGCTAAGGAGCAATGTGGGGATTAAACTTATGACTAGAAAATCCCAGTTACAGTATCAATCACCATAAGTTCACAGTGTGTTTCAAAACTAAAGCCCTCCTCACTTAGCGATGTAGTACTCGTTTACTGATGACTCGGACTTACGGTGGGCTCTCTGACCACTATGCATATCTAAATAATGTATAATAAGAGCTGATTTCCTCTATTCTGTTTATTACAATATACAGTACACTACTGTATAAACATTTAAAAATATACTAAAAATGGTGCAAATGTGACATTAAAACAATATCAAAGATGGTTGACACAAACCCACTACCATTATAGTATGTTCCTTGCTTAGTGACAAATTCGTTTACTGATGTGGTCTTAGGAACAGAACTCCATCATTAAGTGAGGAGAGGCTGTATATGAATAGTATATAGTTTTTGAAAAGGTCCTATGCAAAATACAGTAAATAATGAAAAGTACTAACACTATAAGACATGGAAAAATGAGCAAATGGATTGATAGATTGATTAAATTTAATATAGGTAGGTGCCAAGAGATGGAAATGGGGAGAGAGGGAAGTATAACAGACCATATGAAGAACATACTGTATGTATATGTACTGAGAAAATAAAATTAAATGCAGAAGATAGTGATCTATGTGTCATGGATTTTTCCCCAAATAATTACAGTGGTACCTCGAGTTACGATGGTCCCCAAAATCGCCCTTTTATGTAAGTTTATTTTTTTAAATGCTTTTGTAAGTATATTTTTGGGGGTGTAAAAGGACTAGTCTATTTTACATTATTCCTTATGGGGATAAATTCGTTTGGTAATGGCACTTGAACAGCATTCTCGAACGAAAAAATATCGTAACTCGAGGTACCACTGTATACGTATACGTAAACAAAACTGCAAGAATCGTGTGATTCACAGACAAAGATTAAAAGTTTTCAGGTTTATGGACAAGGAAATGCTAAAAAAAACTACATTTTCATAATTTAAGACCAAACTGAAATATGGTGTTGTGTCCACACTTAAATCTTTGACTTTGAAAAAGATGTGGATAATATGAAAAAAAGAGCAAGCCACAAAATACCTTTTGAAGAGTTTAAAAAACTGATTATAAAAAAGTAAAAGTATTATAGCAACTGAATGAACAATGCTGATAGGTCACCCAATCAGCACTGTGTAAAATGGTTATAAACCGTTTCAATAACAAACCTGGACCGTATCTAAAAAAGTCACTAAGCTCAAGATTTCCTGTTAAATATGGGAAGTAGTAGTGAGACATTGCTGATTGAGGTCAACTGTTCTACTACAATACATTAACATTTTATTTGTAATTATTACATAAATACTGTACTGTTCTATATGATGAAAAATTGTACCTAATCATATTGAATGATGGTAGAATTACAGTGGTACCTCGAGTTACGATGGTCCCCAAAATCGCCCTTTTATGTAAGTTTATTTCTTTAAATGCTTTTGTAAGTATATTTTTGGGGTGTAAAAGGACTAGTCTATTTTACATTATTCCTTATGGGGATAAATTCGTTTGGTAATGGCACTTGAACAGCATTCTCGAACGAAAAAATATCGTAACTCGAGGTACCACTGTACTGAGAATAACTCACCAAATCGTAATGACATGATTGCAAACAAACCATACCACGGGTTGGGTTCGAACCCACGATCAGAGAGTATGGTTTACTGAGAATAAACAGCCATCTATATAGTACGTACGTATCTTGAATGCAATATTACTATGGAGATGATAAAAATGAACATAAATGCAAAAATACTCACAAGATTCAACTCCATTTGGTCACATAATGTATAAAATTTTTCAATACTTTCTTCAAACTTAGCATGTTGCACTTCACCAGCATTCCTGCAAAAAAGTCAGAAATTACAGAAATCATACTTTATGGGACAGATATGGTATAATCTGTAGTGCAGACAATGCTTATTTTTTACCTGATTTCTACACACACTAAACAGCAAGAAGTTATATATACATGTACAGTATACAGTGGTGGCTTCCCACTTTCCAAATAGGAGGGACTGAGTCTACCTGGAGTCTACCTGGAGAGAATTCCAGGGGTCAACGCCCCCGCGGCCCGGTCCGTGACCAGGCCTCTTGTTGGACCAGAGCCTGATCAACCAGGCTGTTACTGCTGGCCGCACGCAGTGCGGCAATCTGGCAATCTGGTTAAAAGGGGAGCTTCAGCCCAATTATGACCCCTTGGCAATGCCACTATGCCTGATCAACCAGGCTGTGATGGCTATGTGGGTCAGTGGGCTACCACTGCAATCTTGTATAAAGCAGGGAGGGAAGTAGGGAAATGTGTGAGAGGGTAATGTACTGGAGATACAAACAGCTTTTAGGAAAAACCTAATCACACTCTTTTGGTGTGATTAGAAATGAGTATGGTCATTTTTATTTGTGGGCTGTCTGTAGACTTTCAAAGAAAGTGTGTCTCTGTTGAGTGATGTGCACTGCAGGACATCAAGAGATGGTAATTTGCCTTCCTTTCCAGTTCAAGAATGAATGTGATAATAGCTTCAGTGGTGTTGATCTTAAGAAATTCTTGCATATTAAGCCTTCTTGGATTTATGACCAAATGTCATCGGCAAATCTGAGTCATGTGAACAAGAAATTATCTACAGTCGAACAGGGATGTGCGATACTGTACTGACTTCCAACACTACAGAACCAAAGGCTGGAAAATACAGAACATCATCTCTGTTATTCCTGCATATCTGATATTTCTCCATGTTACTTTCACCTGACTGTAACTGATGACTTGCATTCTTTTACTACATGGTACAGTATAGTATATGTACCATATTTTCTCATTCTCTTGTATCACTTGGAGTGACCAAGGTCCCAGGACTCAAACATATCCAATAATGTTCCCTCATCCTGACATATGTACATTGTCTACTATATGTTAATGGTTACTGGGATCATCGCACTGTTGCAAAAAACAATTACCTGTTTCCTAGATCAACTTGATGGTTGCCTCCGAGGTTGGTGGATGCACATACCAGTGTCTCCTGTAAACGAAATGATAATGTTTTGGAATTAACAATTTTAAATTTAATCATTTATACTGTAAAGCACTACATATTAAAATTCTTAATACAATAACTAAAACTACTGGCATGTATTGATCTATGAAAAGCACAAAGTATGTATTGTTAACCTTAACAATGAAGATAAATATTAGTACTTAAGATCTGAAGCTAATCAGAAGAGGCATTCACAAATTATACCATTGAAACTAATATCCCAATTTCAATAGTCCAAAACCCATTTTAACTTTCCACTAAGTAAAATACACCTCGCTTGACAGTGTAAAGGCAATCAGAAGAGGCTTTCTCTACTTATCTCAAAGACCAATATCCCAAAATACACCAGCACTTCAAGTTCAAAGGCACTCAGGAGTTGAGGGTTTGAAGCCAATCTGATAAGGCATTCACAAATTATCACATGAAAATCAGTACAGATATTTCAATTTTACCAATTTCTTCAATAAAATTAGCAAATTGGTACCTACACACCCTAATTCCCATCCTTCTAGGAAGGATACACCATTCTAAAAAGTTT
Organism: Cherax destructor; assembly: GCA_009830355.1. Classification (NCBI taxonomy): domain Eukaryota; kingdom Metazoa; phylum Arthropoda; class Malacostraca; order Decapoda; family Parastacidae; genus Cherax; species Cherax destructor. Next base: position 26,144 of record WNWK01000690.1, read on the forward strand.
GAAGTCACTCAAAAGAGGCTTCAAATTATTGCAGTGAAACCGAAAAGAACCTTCAAATTATTGCAGTGAAACCAAAGAGGCTTCAAATTATTGCACTGAAACTGAAGAGGCTTCACATTATTGCACTGAAACCAAAAAAGACTTCAAATTATTGCACTGAAACCAAAAAGAGCTTCAAATTGCACTGAAACCAAAAAAGGCTTCAAATTATTGCACTGAAACCAAAAAAGGCTTTAAATTATTGCACTGAAAATGAAGAGGCTTCAAATTATTGCACTGAAGCTGAAGAGGCTTCAAATTATTGCACTGAAACCAAAAAAGACTTCAAATTATTGCACTGAAACCAAAAAGAGCTTCAAATTGCACTGAAACCAAAAAAGGCTTCAAATTATTGCACTGAAACCAAAAAAGGCTTTAAATTATTGCACTGAAAATGAAGAGGCTTCAAATTATTGCACTGAAGCTGAAGAGGCTTCAAATTATTCCACTGAAGCTGAAGAGGCTTCAAATTATTGCACTGAAGCTGAAGAGGCTTCAAATTATTGCACTAAAGCTGAAGAGGCTTCAAATTATTGCACTGAAGCTGAAGAGTCTTCAAATTATTGCACTGAAGCTGAAGAGGCTTCAAATTATTGCACTGAAGCTGAAGAGGCTTCAAATTATTGCACTGAAGCTGAAGAGGCTTCAAATTATTGCACTGAAGCTGAAGAGGCTTCAAATTATTGCACTGAAACCGAAAAGAAGCTTCAAATTATTGCAGTGAAACCAAATAATCTTCAAATTATTGCACTGAAACCGAAGAGGCTTCAAATTATTGCACTGAAACAAAAAAAAGCTTCAAATTATTGTACTGAAACCAAAAAAAGCTTCAAATTATTGCACTGAAACTGAAGAGGCTTCAAATTATTGCACTGAAGCTGAAGAGGCTTCAAATTATTGCAATGAAGCTGAAGAGACTTCAAATTATTGCACTGAAGCTGAAGAGACTTCAAATTATTACACTGAAGCTGAAGAGGCTTCAAATTATTGCACTGAAACCGAAAAGAAGCTTCAAATTATTGAACTGTAACGAAAAAGAAGCTTCACATTATTGCACTGAATCCAAAAAAGGCTCCAAATATTGCACTGAAACCAAAAAGAGACTTCAAATTATTGCACTGAAACTGAAATCAGGAATGATCTACATTAAATTTATCAGAGGTCACATGCCCATGTCAATAACTCCATGAACCGTCTCCTAGTTACCAAATGTTACCCAGCATATAAAACCGACACCCTTTGCTTATGACGTAGCCTATATTTTATGCTTTATTAACCCTTTCACTGTTCATTATTATTATAATAAAAAAGAAGTGCTAAGCCTACAAGGGTTACACAGCGCATTTCACTGTCCAGACTCCCTAAATTAATATTTCTCTAAGTGTCCACTTTTTTAAAAAAATACTATCTGAAATGGCAGAGAATCCTTTCTGAAGGTGACATCAAGAGTATGAAATCTGAAGGAAAACTTACATTTTTCAAGTACTATATAGCTCTGCTCCAGGAGCTACAAATAGGTACAGTAATTACATTCTACGGAGATGCAGTATGTCCTATATAGAGATGGGCATTGAAAAAGAGTCTGTAAATTCAGGTGTAAAACAAATCTACCAGTGCTCTATATTTGTGTTGTCATGAAACAATGAAAGATGGACTCTTACTTGATATAATAAATTTAAGGGTGTGCAAAAGTATCGGTATCAGTGGGTATCAACTATTCTGGTGACATCGGTATGAGCCCAAAATTGAGCATTGGCTAATTTTGATGGTACTAGAATCGACTGAAATTGACAGTAGCAACATTGGCCTAAAACTGAGCTAATTTTGATAGCATCGGAATCAGTATAGGCCATGGGTAATGTTCAGAAAAAATAAACAATGGTTCTAAGCCATTTTTGCTGTTTAAAGTTTAAGATGATTGCTACAAAAATTGCATCAGTGCAGTTCAGGACATGCTTGTGGGATGGTAAGTGTGTCGAGGCTTCCAATGATTATGATGCTTGCAGTGTGCAGGAAGCGAATAAAACGCATCTCATAATAATGCTGGTGTGACTTAGCCCATGTTCTTAAAACTAAAGTTCCTCACCATAAGAGCTTCCTTTAACTGCCCATAGTGATTCTTGACTCGACTGATGTTGTCTAATTTGTACTCTTGCTGTTGACTAGATTGATGCTGTTGCTGCTGCTGCTGTTGCTGCTGTTGTTGCTGCTGTTGTTGTTGTTGTTGTTGTTGCTGCTGCTGTTGCTGTTCTTGAGACTGTTGACTTTGCTGGAGGTTTTGTTGTGGCCCTAGAAAAAATGACAACTTAATTTGGATTATTACTTGTGGAGGGTTAATAACCTAGGATAACTCACAAAAGAAAAGAAGAGTAATAATAATAATAATAATCTTTATTTCTACAAGATACAACTTATACAGGCCTAGCTGACATCCATTACATGCTATATAAAAAGCCCCTTGTTATGCAGAGCATTTCATGCAAATTAGGTTAATTTTGTCCCCATGATGCAACCCACACCTAGTCGGCTAACACCCAAGTATCTATTTTACTGCTAGGTGAACAGAGACAGCAGGTGTCTTAAGAAAACACCCCCAATGTTTCCACCCATACCTGGGATTGAACCATGGACTTCAGTGTGTGAGCTGAGTGTGTTACCAACCCAGCTATAGTGCCTTATTTCCACTGGGATTCCTAGATCCTGCTCAAGGATATGACCCACAACAGCTTATACATCTCTACTACTAAATGAAGGAAAGGAAGCAAATCAAGATAATATAGATTTGCCTGTGCATCTCTCCGCGCCCAGGATAAAACAAGTACACTGTATACAATTAATTTGGTTTTTTTTCTACGGTACACAGATATTGTCGTTTACATGTAGTAAAATACTGTTAGGCACAAAATAAAGCAACTAACATGTGGTTCTTTTTCCGATGTGATCCAAATGCTCACAACTAACAAGGCTGAAAAAAGAACCTCATTAAAAGCTGAATGTAACATCAGTATGTATGGTTATAACATAATAATAACTAACACTCATACATAATAGTCTTGAGACAAATTACCTCTGAAAAATATTAATACATTTAATAATTTACATGGTGTAATCTGAGAAATAATTATACTGTATAAGAACAATCTCAGGTTCTCTACATGGAAATGGATCTCTATAGTGTTGCATTGTAAGACAATTAAAGATTTTATTCATATTAACCTCTAAGAAAGCCAATACGTAATATTTTCATTGGGGTCCTTAAGGTCTCTTTCCCAGGATACAACTCAAAACAATTGGCTAACACTCAGGTTGTACCTATTTACTGCTAGGTGAATAAAGGCAGCAGGTGTTAGCAGACTTGCCTATAAATCTCATTTAGGCCTGAGTCCTTTGGTTGTGAGCCCAGAGCACTACCACTAAGAGGCTGATGGTAATGAAACTCCAACAAATAGTCTGTTGATGAAATGTTGCTTAGGCAGACTATTCACTTAAGCTTTGCAGCCTGTCTGGGAGGGCAGGAAGTGCTTTTAAAGAGTCTGTAAAATCTATCCCTAATACTTCATCTGCTCTCTTTATATTCAAGAAACAATAATGCTGAAGATAATACAAAATGTAAATTTAAAATTACAGACATGGTTATTACATGTGGAACAAACATTCAAGAAGTCATTGAAATGAAAGCCTGTCGTAGCATGAGCCAGTTCATGTACCTATTATTGTAAGCTGATCCTCTCTTTAATGTTAATGCAAATAACCCAGTTTACTTTATTCCTAGTATGTCTCTTTTTATTGTAACTGCTTTTCACATGGTTGAGTTACTTAGCAGTTTTAACTTTTAAGATTTAAGTAATAAGATATTACAAGGACCCAAATGGAAATACAGTGGACCCCCGAGTTATGAGCACCTCGGAAATCGTACAGTTATGTAAGTGTAATATTGTAAGTGCTTTTGTAAGTGTACTTTTGGGGGTCTGAAATGGACTAACCTACTTGACATTATTTCTTAAGGGAGAAAATTCGTTCGGTAATGGCACTTGAGCAGCCTTCTGGAATGAATTATGCTCGTAACTCGGGGGTCCACTGTAGTCACTTTGTCCGACATTTTGGATTATCCTAAGTAATTTACACTATGTATGATAATTGCACTTATGTGTACCTGTACCTAAATAAACTTATTGAAATAGCTTTAAAACTATGTTGGACAGGTACAAGAGTGGGTGTGAGCTGGGCCTGCCTAGCAAAGGCCAGTAGGCCTCCTGCATTCTTGTGTGAATGAGCTAGACACATGGTCTTGCATGACAGAGATGGTTGGCACTTTGCCTATCTAGAGAGAAAGTTTATCTTGGAAATAAGTCACTTTGATTTTTTTTTTTTGGGTTATCCTGGGTAATCTACACATATGCTGCTATGTATGATAATTTATGTACCTGAATAAACTTAATTACTTACTACATATTGAATTATTAGTTAAATAAGTTTATTTAGGTACAGGTTAACATAGGTACAATTATCTTACATTGTAAATTACCGAACGATAACCCAAAAAAAGTCAAAGTAGCTTATTTCCACTGGGGTCCTTGTAATATCTTATTATTTAAAACCTGGTGTAAGATACAGTAAAAATCAGTCATGATTATAACATTGAAAATTAAAACAGCCAAGTAACTTAACTGTGTGAAAATCAGTTACAGTAAAAAAAAGGAGGCACAATATAATAATATTATCATTACAATCAAAACAAAGTGCTAAACCCACTAGGGTAATAATAATAATAATAATACAATACTCATTTACCTGCTTCTATTTACATCCTGAATCAAATAATATATACTCAATTTTCCCAAGATGTGGTAACAACCTATTATCGATTAACCAACTCAAAATTCTTCAACCGATTTTACTTAAAAAAGGGAGATACTTTCCCACCTTATTTTTTCAGCTACACTGACCTATGTTAGACATCTGTGCATGTTGACTCTGCTGCATGAGTGCCTGCTGCTGCTGCTGTGACAGCTGGCTGTTCATCAGCTGCTGAGAATTCATTATTTTCCGCCTCTATGAGGCTATCAGCAAGTTATGTTTTGTTTGTGTTGTTGTTGGATTATAGGGCCAATACTTCTTGTACCGTACTGAACCCTCTCCTCTAGTTTGTGGTTAATAATAATTATTATTATAATAATATTTATTTATACAAGTACATGATACAACTTATACAGACCATAGCTGACCATATATATAGAAAGCCCCTTGTTATGCAAAGCATTTCGGGCAAATTAGGGTAATTTTGTCTCAGGATGCGACTCACACCAGTCCACTAACACCCAGGTACCAATTTCACTGATGGGTGAACATAGACAACCGGTGTAAGGAAACACGCCCAATGTTTCTACCCTCGCCGGGAATCGAACCCTGACACCTCACCATGTGAGGCGAGAGCTTTTGCCACCAGGCCACGGGGCATATTGATTGATATATTTACCCTTCAAGGAAGGTTTAGGTAGGTTTATACTGTTAGCAACTAATATTAGGATTAGTGAGGTAACCTTAGATATTAATAATGTAGCCTTAGATCTTAATATAAGCGAATATTAAGTTATATTAGATAAGGTGAGCTAGCAACCCCCATGTTTGAATGCAGGCAAAAGCGGGTCTCACAGACTCTATCTCTCAACACTACATCTCACCTGGCCCTATTACAGGCTCTGATCACATCCCAGTCATCTTACACATCTCCAACCCTATCCTCATCCCAGCCACACCTTCCTTCTACAAGAACGCTGACTGGGATGCTTTCAAACAACACATAGATAATACTAACCTCACCTATGACTATAACAACAAACCTATCTCTGACATTGACACTCAACTTGATCTCATCCAGGACACCATTATACAAGCAGCCAACACCGTGATACCAAAGAAAACTCACACCACTCGTTATTCCTTCAAACCAATCAGAACACGAAGACTAATTATCTGCTACCACAACCACTTCTTCTACAACACACGTAGATTTAATCAAGTCCGATTAGATCTCACTTACCTCAGAAACAACATTCTACACAGTTTAGACCAAGACCACAACACTCACTGGTCACAGCTCATACAAGCAGACAAACAGCGTATTAAAAACACCAAAGCCTTCTGGAGCTTTATCAAAAAAGTCAAGAGGCACTACTCCCACCAACAAATTCAAACACATCACCCACAAGACACATCTCAGACCCGCAGGCTGCTACTAACATCTTCAAACACATCTGGGAGAACAACTTCCACCCTCACCCTATTCAACACATTCAGAACATAGAACACTGGAACACTACACACATACACGAACCAACACCAGACAGCCACATCCATCTGGACTCTCTTACCTCCTCCCAAGAACTCGACACTCCTTTCACCAACACAGACATTAAAACTCCTCAGACACCTTCCTCCCAATGCTCCTGGTGCCGCTGGCCTAAACCATATTATCCTAAAACACCTTCCTGACTCTATCATTACTGCCTACACAAACCTCCTCAATGCCTCTGGATACTTCCCTTCCCTCTTCAAAGCTGCTACTGCTACCCTTCTTCCAAAACCCAAAAAAGACCACTCTGACCCTAGAAACTATCGCCCTATCAGCCTTTTCGAAACTTTAGGAAAACTCTGAAAAACTCATCAACCATCGCCTTCGCAGATACCTGGAGCACAACTCACTACTTTTTGATGGCCAGTTTGGCTTCAGAACTCGCAGATCCACATAAAATGTCATTAACATCATTCTCAACTACATCCACATAAACACAAAACAAGAAACAGGACAGCCCTGGTTGCAAAAGACGTTGAAAAAGCTTTTGACACTGGCATGAAGGGCTCAATTTTGACACTGTCTGGCACGAAGGGCTCAATTTTGATACTGTCTGGCACGAAGGGCTCAATTTTGACACTGACACGGAGGGCTCAATTTTGACACTGTCTGGCACGAAGGGCTCAATTTTGACACTCTGGCACGAAGGGCTCAATTTTGACAGTCTGGCACGAAGGGCTCAATTTTGACACTGTCTGGCACGAAGGGCTCAATTTTGACACTGTCTGGCACGAAGGGCTCAATTTTGACACTGTCTGGCACGAAGGGCTCAATTTTGACACTCTGGCACGAAGGGCTCAATTTTGACACTGGCACGAAGGGCTCAATTTTGACACTTTGGCACGAAGTGCTCAATTTTGACTGTCTGGCACGAAGGGCTCAATTTTGACACTGTCTTGCACGAAGGGCTCAATTTTGACACTGTCTGGCACGAAGGGCTCAATTTTGACACTGTCTGGCACGAAGGGCTCAATTTTGATACTGTCTAGCACGAAGGGCTCAATTTTGACACTGTCTGGCACGAAGGGCTCAATTTTGACACTGGCACGAAGGGCTCAATTTTGACACTGGCACGAAGGGCTCAATTTTGACACTGGCACGAAGGGCTCAATTTTGACACTGTCTGGCACGAAGGGCTCAATTTTGACACTGTCTGGCACGAAGGGCTCAATTTTGACACTGTCTGGCACGAAGGGCTCAATTTTGACACTGTCTGGCACGAAGGGCTCAATTTTGACACTGTCTGGCACGAAGGGCTCAATTTTGACACTGTCTGGCACGAAGGGCTCAATTTTGACACTGGCACGAAGGGCTCAATTTTGACAGTCTGGCACGAAGGGCTCAATTTTGACAGTCTGGCACGAAGGGCTCAATTTTGACACTGGCACGAAGGGCTCAATTTTGACACTGTCTGGCACGAAGGACTCAAACACAAACTCTGCACTAACTTTAACCTGCCTCTCACTACTTGAAAACTCCTCTGCAACTTCCTAGACGGCCACATCATGAGAATCAAATTCCAAGGCTGTTACTCTGACTACTTCACACTAAATACTGGAGTACCCCAGGGATCTGTCCTCTCCCCTACCCTCTACATTTTATACACTAACGACATTCCAACACCTGTATACCACAACTCCATCACACTAGTCTATGCAGACGACATTACACAACTCATCACTCACGCCAATATAGATACACTCACAAAGCACAAGATGAGGTCGACAGATATAGCCTTCTGGGAACAAAAATGGAGAATCAAATCCAATGCAGCTAAATCCAGCATTACATGTTTTAACTATAGGAAACGTGATCCTCCATTACCTGTCGAGCTCAGAACAGCTGACACCCGCACCTACATCCCCATCACACAATCTGTCACTGTCCTTGGCGTTAATCTTGACTACCTTCTTCACATACACGGACACATTGACTCAAAACATGCAATAGCTAGTAAGACCCTTGCGGGCCTCTACAAGCTGCAACATGCCTCCCAACGCACCAAACTACACCTCTACAAATCCCTAATATGTCCACTGATAACTTACTCTCCTCTAGCCCTCTCCCTTGCAGCTAAAACAAACTTACTTAAACTGCAGCGTATCCAGAACATGGCTCTGCGTTGGGTGCTTGATGTCAGATGAGAGGACTTCGCCACAAGTGAGTCTCTTACTTCTACTGAAAGACGCTCAGTAACAGACAGATAGACAAACTTGAGACACGATATGACTACTGGACCTCTCTCCTTGACGAAGACATTCACAGACCCACAAACCAACACAACCTTTTCTACTCTCTGTATGATCCTGCTCCTGGCGTGCGGCCAGCAGTAACAGCCTGGTTGATCAGGCTCTGATCCAACATGAGGCCTGGTCACAGACCGGGCCGCAGGGGCGTTGACCCCTGGATTATTATTATTATAATCAAAAGAAGCGCTAAACCACAGTGGTCATACAGCGCCGGTTGACCCCTGGAACTCTCTCCAGGTATTTACAGATAACCTTTGGATTCTCTCACAGGTACCTTGCGCTGTTCGTCCCTCTGACCCACGATCGCCTTAGCTGCTGGGTTAAGCCCTGGCTCTATTTCTGCGACCAAGAACACTCCTCTCCAGCGCTATTCTTCGTCTGTCCCGTCTTCCCCGCGCATCCCATTGGGATCTAACCTACTCTTGTTCGTTCGTTGTTCTCTAGCTCTTTCTTCTAAGACCAGACACCATCAAGACAGCAGGTGCCGTGAGGAGCAGCTCGGTGCCCCCGCCTGTGGAACAAAAAATCATAGAGGCTTCCCGAAGTACCGTGGATATTCGTCTCTTTCCAGGCTCCCCGCATTGCTCTCAGTCTTAGTTGGCCAGCGATATTCTGGGGAAACTGCTCTAGTTAGAGCTTACTTTACCTTGCTTTAGTGAGTGCTCACTTTACCTTTCTCTAATGACAGCTTACTTTGCTTTCGTGACAGCTTACTTTACCTTGCTGTAGTTAGTGCTTACTTTACCGTGCTGTAGTTAGAGCTTACTTTACCTTGCTGTAGTTAGAGCTTACTTTACCTTGCTATAGTTAGAGCTTACTTTACCTTGCTGTAGTTAGAGCTTACTTTACCTTGCTGTAGTTAGAGCTTACTTTACCTTGCTGTAGTTAGAGCTTACTTTACCTTGCTGTAGTTAGAGCTTACTTTACCTTGCTGTAGTTAGAGCTTACTTTACCTTGCTGTAGTTAGAGCTTACTTTACCTTGCTGTAGTTAGAGCTTACTTTACCTTGCTGTAGTTAGAGCTTACTTTACCTTGCTGTAGTTAGAGCTGGGTTATTGAACTGTGGGTCATGAACGGACGGACGCCCTAAAACAAGTACGTACGGGCATCCCCTCGTGAGTATTAGTCTAGAAGCTAGTGTCACTTACTGCATAGATATTGCTTATATAATATATATATATATATTATTATTATTATTATTATTATTATTATTATTAATTAAGTCAGGTGGACTCGACACCCGTTTATCAAAGCAGCAAAACGGCCCACATTCCACTGAGTCAGCAACCGGTTTTAACCAGGCCTTAAAAATTCCGGCTGACGGTATGTTTTTTTTTAGTTTAATATGTTTATTATGCAGCCCAGACCCATCCTGTGGGCGGTAGTAATAAAATTTCAGAGGTACATAATGGGTCCAGGGACTGGGTCTCAAAGTTTTGATAGCTGAGCAAGTTACAAAGGTAATGAACTAACAAGTTTCAAAGGTAATGAACTCACAAGTTTCAAAGGTAATGAATCATGTAAGTAAATGTACTTACTTACGTTTTTACCTGACGGTATGTCCATACATTATTTTGCATTAAGATAATTAACTAGTACAACTCACCCTGTTAAACTTACGTGGAAAATTGCATTTTTATATTTCGTTATTTTATGATTTATGTTGTAACATATCTATTTTTTTAAAAGATTCTGTTAATACCATGCATTAAACCCTTAAAAAAAATTAGTATATATAGATTTCCAGCAATGCATCCTATAGGCCATCAGATTACTGTATGCTTTTATGTACCTGTATATTAATTTTAAAATAAATATTTGTGTTTGTTTTTCTATTTCACCTGGAAATATGTCACTTTGACTTTACTTTAGGGTTATTCTAGGTAATTTACACTATGTATGATAATAGTACTTATGTGTACCTGTGTCTAAATATACTTACCAGTCTGAGCTGCCCATGGTTGGCAACTCACCCGCCTCACACTGAGTGTCCGTGGTTCGATCCCCGGCACGGGTGGAAACGCTAGGCATTGTTTCCTTACACCTGCTGTCCCTCTTTACCTAGCATTAAGTAGGTACTTGGGCAGATAACCCTCTCCTGGGTTATCCAGGGTGGCTAACTGCCCTGGGTTATCCAGGGTGGCTAACTGCCCTGGGTAAGCCAGGGTGGCTAAGTCTCCTCTGCGTTATCCAGGGTGGCTAACACTCCCCTGGGATATCCAGGGTGGCTAACACTCCCCTGGGTTATCCAAGGTGGCTAACACTTCCCTGGGTTATCCAGTGGCTAACACTCCCCTGGGTTATCCAGTGGCTAACACCCCCCTGGGTTATCCAGGGTGGGTAACTCTCCTGCATTATCCAGGGTAGCTAACCCTCCCCCTGGGTTATACAGAGTGGCTAACCCTCCCCCTGGGTTATGCAGGGTGGCTAACCTTCCCCTGCATTATCCAGAATGGCTAACACTCCTGGGTTATCCAGGGTGGCTAACACTCCCCTGGGTTATCCACGGTGGCTAACACTCCCCTGGGTTATGCAGGGTGGCTAACCTTCCCCTGCATTATGCAGGGTGGCTAACCTTCCTCTGCGTTATCCAGAATGGCTAACACCCCTGGGTTATCCAGGGTGGCTAACACTCCCCTGGGTTATCCAGGGTGGCTAACTCTCCTGCATTATCCAGGGTGGCTAACACACCCCTGGGTTATCCAGGGTGGCTAACAACCCTGGGTTATCCAGGGTGGCTAACACCCCTTCATTATCCAGGGTGGATAACACTCCCATGGGTTATCCAGAGTGGCTAACCCTCCCCCTGGGTTATGCAGGGTGGCTAACCTTCCCCTGCATTATCCAGAATGGCTAACACCCCTGGGTTATCCAGGGTGGCTAACACCCCTGGGTTATCCACGGTGGCTAACACTCCCCTGGGTTATGCAGGGTGGCTAACCTTCCCCTGCATTATGCAGGGTGGCTAACCTTCCTCTGCGTTATCCAGAATGGCTAACACCCCTGGGTTATCCAGGGTGGCTAACACTCCCCTGGGTTATCCAGGGTGGCTAACTCTCCTGCATTATCCAGGGTGGCTAACACACCCCTGGGTTATCCAGGGTGGCTAACAACCCTGGGTTATCCAGGGTGGCTAACACCCCTTCATTATCCAGGGTGGCTAACACCCATGGGTTATCCAGAGTGGCTAACCCTCCCCCTGGGTTATGCAGGATGGCTAACCTTCCCCTGCATTATCCAGAATGGCTTACTCTCCCCTGGGTTATCCAGGGTAGCTAACACCCCTGGGTTATCCAGGGTGGCTAACTCCCCTGGGTTATCCAGAGTGGCTAACTCCCCTGGGTTATCCAGAGTGGCTAACTCCCCTGGGTTATCCAGGGTGGTTAACACTCCCCTGCATTATCCAGGGTGTCTAACACTCCTCTGGGTTATCCAGGGTGGCTAACACTTCCCTGGGTTATCCAGAGTGGCTAACTCTCCCCTGCATTATCCAATGTGGATAAACCTTCCCTGGGTTATCCAAGGTGGCTAACCCTCCCCTGGGTTATCCAGGGCGGCTAACCCTCCTCTGGGTTATCCAGGGTGGCTAACCCACTCCTGGGTTATCCTTGTTGGCTAACCCTCCCTACCCCGGGCTAAAAATCCCAATAAATCTTATCTTTTATTTGTCTCACTCTAGTAATTATAAGTTAATTTTAAGTGCCCGAAATGCTCTTATGTAACTAGCAGCTTTCCATAAAGTAGTTTTCGCACGTTAATTATTCCAATGTCAATTGTATTCTGTACTTCACTTCTTAGAAATGACGTTTTTGAAGGGAGTATACCCAGAGAGAGTTTTGGGGGTCAATGCCCCCATGGCCCGGTCTGAGACCAGGCCTCCCATTTATCAGGAATAGGAGGCAATGAGGTTCAACCTAAGGAAGGGGAGGACAGCAATCAGCACAGGGGAACAGTGTGAAGGGCGAAGCTATGGGCCAACACAGTTACAATAGTTACTGATTGACCCCTGCAGGTTTAGCACTTCCACTCTATTACAATTCCCTTAGCCTTGCAGCAGTTTATATGGGTTTGGCTCATTTTGTGAATAGTAGTTGTGGGATTTATCAGGATTATCAGGTTTGATCTGAGGAAAGAGGGTAACCCCAAATTCTTTGAAAAAAAGACCCTAACTAGCATTAAGGTAATTTTTTGGCTGACTCCAATTGGTTTCTCTTTGTCAGAAATCCTTTTGTTGTCTTTCATGTGTGATTTAAGTATGACAAGAAAATCATCCTGCACAATGGGTATGTTATGTAAAGATAGTTGTTGTTTTAATTAATGTATGTAAAATGTCATATAGATTAGGATAGCCACATAATGTTATGTATATATACATACACAAATAATGGATAAGAAAAAAAAAAAAAAAAGAGACTCCTGGTAGTCAGAAAAAATGTTTGGTTATTTATGTAATTAAAATGTTATCAGGTTTTTAGATAATGATAGCCTAAAAAATAGATATATTGATGAAAAAATTTATATGTTGTCATATGAAAAGTTTCATCACAAATAATTGTTATATTGGGGGGAAGGGAAGCGGTAAACCCATAGGAGTCATATGGCGCTTTGGGAATGCGTAACCCCTGTGGTTTAGCGCTTCTATTTGATTATAATAATAATAATAATAATTTGGGAATGCGTGGTAATTGGGTTTAACCCAAGGAAGGGGAGAACAGGTCCAATTCCTTGGATCAAGAGCCCCTCACCAACGTCAAAGCACCTATGAGGAATTTTTTTATAACTCTTCATTCTTCATAGGGCTTTAGGTCCAAGGAGTCCAAGCATCCCAGTTCTTCCCTACTTATATATCAGGGAAAAGTTAAAAAAAAAAATTTCAATTGAGAATTGGGGATTTGTAAATGATCAAGAAACAAGTGTTTTTTGTGCACTTGTATATATTTTCTCCGACTTGGTTATACATAGTACATTAAAACTACAGGAAGTAATGATATTCTAGTGCATTAAGTTTCTCTAGAGCTTCTGTATATTTTAAACTAAGGAAATATTAGCTATAACTTTATTATTATTTATTAATGGCAGATGGTTCCTCACATTACACAAAGGTATTAACAAATTTATTTTTCAACAAGTTATAATAAAATAAATATTTTTAGATTTAAATAATTCTAACAAGCGTGCCGTATCACATCACATCACATCACATTATCAGTATTGTAGCATCAATTGCATAATTATGTAGTTAAAGTTTACTATAACAGTAATCCTAAAATCACCAGATAATATCACAATAAGTTCTTTAGTGCATTCACCCCAATTATTTTTAACTGGTATTACAGATAAATAGTTGTTATTTAACATGATGGTGCTGTTAACATTAATAAAATATCAGTGTCTGTTTACAAATATAATTGTTGAAAATGGTATAAAATACCGACACGTTGAAGTTTAAGACACTTGTACAACAGTTGGGTATCTTTATTGATGAAACGTTTCGCCTACGCATTAGGCTTCTTCAGTCATATACACAGGGAGCAGTAGTAATGAAATCAAGATGTAATACACATATGCTGCTATGTATGATAATCTATGTACGTAACTGTATTTGTGTATACCTGAATAAACTTACTTACTTACTTTTTCTCCAAGGATGATGGACTGATTACATCATCTTTATTTCATTACTACTGCTGCCTTTGTATTTGACTAAAGAAGCCTACTGTGTAGGCGAAATGTTTCAACAATAAATATATCCAACTGTTGCACATGTGTCTTAATTTTCAAATATAATAATGTTGTATTGTAGTTGATAATTTTTGGTGACTAGATAAAGAATGGTAAATGATAGGTACTACATCTTTGAACACACAAAAGGAGAACATATAAATATAATAGTAAACTTTGATATTTCCTATACTGTAAATATTCATTGTAGTGTAAATGGTAGGTGCCTGAGGTGTGTAATGTTTTACTTGCTGGCATACAAGATGATATGTATGATGAGACAAGGGGATAATCTGCCTAATCTACTGTACCCTGTTCCATTCTGACACGAAAAAGGTCATGCCAGGTAGCAATCAATCAATGCGCCCCATTTCTTATGGGGACAAAAAACGTACATAAAAGTATATAGAGTAGATCAGTTAAGAAATCACAGAACCGGTGAGATTACTATTATGAGTCCGTGAGTCACGATGGATTAGGTAAATATTGCATTAAACAGGTTGTTAATATGCAAAATGTGTATGTATCTTTCAGACTCATACATGCATTTGTTGTGTTGCACATTTGGCTTATTTTCCTGAATATTTGTATGGTGATAACAGACTTCTTATTACAAGAAGTGTATCAGTATATCTGTGGCTGTTTTCAAGAGTTCTTCTGTTGCCTGATTGGCCTGGTAGTTGCAGCTTGCCAACTGCAATGATAGCACCCTGGCTGGTCTGCAATGCTTGCATGATATTTCAAGCTTCTTTCTTTAATTAAAGCTGCAATTGTTTCACTTTACTGGAATGCATTGACAGAGTTTTGCATGACTGGAAAACTGCAATGAACATACATATTTAGATTACTGCCTTTGTTTTGCCTTTGTGCATGGTCATATTTGCAGTACAATTTCTCCAAAATAATATCATTTGGGAGCAAATTTATAGTAGTAAGACATTCTGGAGGAACATGTCTTCATTTCACTGGTTTTATTTATACAATACAATACCATATAACAATTTGATGTATGAAATTTTAAAAATGCCCTGAAATTACATTTAGCGTATACTCCAGCATACATTATTTTCCAGAAAACTGACAATTAAGTACTCTCTAATTGCAGATCTAATTAATTTTTTATTGAGAATATTATTTATTCTTTTTTTAATTCACAAATATTAACTATACTATTATGAGCTGGTTATTTTAATTTTAGTGAAATAAAAATAACCAATTTTTGTTTATCATGTTTGAACCTCATACAAATCTGTGATGTATTCTTCTCTATGTAACCTGCTATCAAGTGGCTATGTCAGTTGCCTCTAGGCAGCCAAGTTTAAAAAATGTTAATGGTTAAAAATGTAACTATGAAAAATTAAATATGTTTAATAAAATTTATTTTAGTACGTATCTGTTATCCATATTTCATTTGAAATGTATTTAGCAGCCATTCTTCAAGCTCTCTAATACCTGTACTGTACTTTATGCAGCACTCTCAGGAAAAGTCACATTTTGTAGTGACAGTACAGTAAACACTCAATATAATAGACTAGTTGCGTATTATCTGATTGTCAGTTAAATCAGAATAAGCCGAATGTCCGTAAAATCAGAATAAGCCGAATGTCCATTAAATCAGAATAACGTTAAAAAAATAGCTAGAAAATGCACTATAGTACTCTGTAAATACTGCAGTAAACATTGAAAATAAAGGCATTAAAAGTACAGTTTAACCAGTGGATTTTGCCCATAATTTTATAAGTCTGTTATATTGAGAGTTTACTGTATACATCCATTATTTCGTGTTAATGGTAACCTAATACCTGCAAGCAGTCTTCACCCTGTCCAGCAGGGTAGAGTTTATATTCTGCTTAAGTTATCCCTATTTCTTGTACAACATAGCTTGCTTGCTGTCGATAATAATAGGGATCCCGTTGGGTGTGAGGTAAGCATCACAGACTAAATTAAAAAAATAAATCATGGTCTTATTGGGATTTATAGTTGTGAACCAGCTGGGTTTTGATGATATTACATTATTAAAATGGTACTCTTAGAAATAATCTGTACATGTATGTGACACTATGAAATAAGGAACTTAATTACCAATTAACCTGATAAAAATAATACTGAGTTAATGTATATAATACAATAATTAAATAATTAAGGTAAATAAATTATGCTTGAGTACTTTTTTCATTATTATGACAATATAAAATGACATTTCAGTTATTTGAAATGGTAATGGAATCCGGAGAAGGAAGCAACATGGCAGTGAACTTAATACCCTTTGTCAAAACTGAATGAGGGCCTACCATCTCATCCCTTACGGAAAGGTCAGCCTCACTAACATATTGTGCTATGTGAAAAAATACGAAGGTCTGTCTGTCCAAGATTCATACAGTTGGAAATGAAACTTATTAGTATAGTTCATCTAGGTTATTAATTATCCTGCTTGGTGAATTTATTTAAATTATTTAGTTTCTACTATTAATTATTCAGCTTAGGTAGTCCACTTGAATTATTAATTATGTATTCAGCTTAAAAAGTTTACTTAAATTAATTATTTAGCATAGTCCACTTAAATTATTAATTATTCAGCTTAGGTAGTCCACTTAAATTATTAATCACATATTCAGCTTAAAAATTAGGTAGTCCATTTAAATTATTAATTAAATATTCAACTTAAAAAGTGCATTTAAATTATTAATGATTCAGTTTAGGTAGTCCATTTAATGATTAATTAATATTCAATTTAAAAAATGCATTTACATTATGATTAATTATTGTAGATACCGTAGAGTCAAAGCTCATAAAACGATTGTCTGAATGTAACTGATTCGTTATCTGTATTTTAAAAGTACAATTGATTTTCAATGCCATTTAACTCATGCCTAAGTTGCTATGTTACTTCACATTCTCTATGTCAGGTAAATTTAAATTGAAATTACAGTGGACCCCCGGAGTTCGTCATTAATTCGTTCCAGAATGCTGCTCAAGTGCCGTTACCGAACGAATTTGTTCCCATAAGGAATAATGTAAATGAGATTAGTCTGTTTAGACCCCTAAAAATACACTTACAAAAGCACTTACAAAAATACACTTACATAATTGTTCGAGTTTGGAGCAGTACGAACTCCGGGGGTCTACTGTATTTCCACTGTTTATAATGTATATTGATTATAGTTTGTTGTTTCTTTAATGTGGATTAAAGGCATAAAAGTCTCAGAATGTTTTGTACATAAGTCTTAAGCATGGAGGAGGGTAGGACGGAGGGGTTAGTTACTGTGAATATTGTTCTCTCCTTTTACTACATGATTTAGCCTGATCTAAATGACTGATTTAACCTGATCTAAATGACTGATTTAGCCTGATCTAAATGACTGATTTAGCCTGATCTAAATGACTGATTTAGCCTGATCTAAATGACTTTGGTTTAGAACTTCCCTATGAATGTAATAATAATAATAATAATAATAATCTAAACACTACACATTTTTGCCATTTACTTGACCTCTGATAAATATTACCTGTTAATCAGAAATTTAAACTATTTTCAATTAGGTTAAGATAGCAACTGTATTTATGAGACTTGTAAGTTTTGTTTACAAGATAATTTTCCACATATTTCATGTCTTTTTATTTCTACTGTTATCTCTACATTTAGATAGTGAATCTCTTAATTAATGGATGGAGGATCAAGCTTCTACTTCTGAATGATTCACAAGAGTATTAAAAAGTGAGGCTCAAGAGCTGGAGCTCACTCTCCACAAATTCAATAAAAAAAATACTAAGGAATTTGATAAAAGTTACCCTGCACTAAATACAATTTTCTGAGTTTATAGTTGTATAGCGTCTTGGCATAACCTGGGCAGTTTGAAAGTCCTCAAATATTTCCCAAGTACGACTTAATATAGTTTACTGGAATGTGAAATTTTATTGAGAATAATTTCTAAGTGAATAAAATGCTCTTAGTATTGAATTTTACCTGGACTCTAAAAGTACTGTAAATAGAATTAACTTTTTTTTCTCCAGTTGATTATAAGATTTTAAATGGCTACCATGGTTAATGTACAATGGGGCAATTTGCACCACCTCTAATAGGTGCTCAATATCTGAGTTGTTTCCAAAATATGTACTACTATGTACTTGACTGGAAAATAGATTAAAAATATCTTTTTTATAAGTACTGTATTCCATGGGGGAAGTGGAGAGCATTCTTTCCTCTGTAAGCCATGTGTGTCATAAGAGGCGATTAAAATGCTGGGAGCAAGAGGCTAGTAACCCCTTCTGTACAAATTACTAAATGTAAAAGTTGTCCGACTCAAAAGCTGACCAGATGATATCGTCACCACCATCACTATCCACACACCTCTAATATAACATTTATAGTATCGAATAGACTGCTATTTTTTTAGATATTGCACAAAAGTTTTGTTTCTTTATTTTTTGGGGTCACCCTGTCTTGGTGGGAGACGGCCAGTATGTTAAAAAAATATAGTACAGTACAGAGTACGTACTGTATAATCTTGGAAACTACTCAGATAATGGGGACTTTTAGGTGATAACACACTTACCCTTCAAATGGAACTAACCATCTCATGGTATAATTGCTCCATTGTATGGTATTCTTAAGCACAAGTATCCCAGGTTATGACGGTACAGCTACTCAATACAGTTACTAAAGATACTGTGGAAAGCCAATATAAATTATATTTAAAAAAAAATGTATGTTTTCATGTGAGCTTCAGTACAAGGAAATGTAGTATATATTATTTCCCAATTACAGTAAACCCTTGATTTAACAGACCTTGATTAATGAACTTTTTGACGAAGATATTAAAGTCCTTTAAATCAGAATTGTCTGCTGTTTTCACAGACAATTCTGGATTAACAGACAAAATCCGTTAAATCTAGAATTGTCCATTGGGCAAATTTATTTTTGGATTTAATGGACTAAGTCCATTAAATCCAGAATTGCTCATAACTTTTATGCTAATGGAAAATATTCTCACAATTTGGATTTAACAAACACCTCCCCCCCCCCCATTATACTGTTAAATCGAGGGCTGACTGTAATAATGATTCATAATATCATTGAATATATTCAGTACAATGTCACAACTAATGTAACTATGGTAATTCTCCCATGTTTATTAATGGGCAATTTTCTGATCAATTGTATCTACAATTTACAAAATAATGCCAGTTATGCAATCAGCAATGAGTAATATTTTTGATATATGTAATTCTTTGTGATAAATGAGACACATGTGTAACATTTGGGTATCTATCTTCCAGAATAAAGATACACAAATGTTGCAAAAGTGTCTCATTTATCAACTTCTTGTTGGTTTTGTAATCCATTTATTCAAATAATTATTTGTGTTAATGACATTGCTATAGTTAACACTAACTTGAAAAACCTGACTTAGCATGAGAACTTGTACTTGAAGTTATGTAGAATTTTAAGCAACAATTCAGCATTGGACAACAAGACACAAACATAATATGGAACACTTTATAATAATGACATTTTGCTCATGCAGGAGTTTTATTAATTTAATAAAATTCCTGAGTGAGCAAGCCATTACAAAGTATTCCATACGGCTTTTGTGTTTTGTTGTCCATTCTGTAGTTACTTTTTACATTTTCATTTACAATTCATAGTATCACTAATTATTCAGTGTCACAGCCAATGTAATTGAATCTTTTTTTTTCTTTTATTAATTAAACTTTCAGAATTTTTTTTAAACCTCATTTAAAAAAATGTCAGCCATATAATCATTGTAGAATGATAGCTGTTGTTGCTGTTACTTTCATTATTGTTTTGCTGTAATCATCCTGGCGGACAATCCCTTCTCTTCCCAGTTTGTCTACAAGTCAACCATATAGTATAGCTACGTTTTTCCCACAGCTGTTTCCCACCAAGGTAGAGAGTCACGAAGAATAAACATTTTCACCATCATTCATTCAATAGCTGTCTTGTGAGTAGAGCACCCGTATCACAATTCAAACATTGACACTGTCCCTCATTTAAGAACCTACTTTCAATTAGTTTTAATGTTAATTGATATTTTATATTTTTTAGTTTGAGACTTGTCCAAAATGATGTGTATATAATATTTAATTGATAAAAATGCTATCAACAGCTATTTTCTGAGGTTCACACCCATCTAATACAACTTTATCTTTCTCCATTGGTATATCCTATAATACAGATCTTTATTTAAATAAATAAATAAATAAATAACACTTACATTATCTTAGAATTAAGATCTTTAAATAAATAATATTAAGATAGTATTAATTAACATGAGGATTTTATCCCCAGAGATCACCTACACTCAGTGACCCTCCTGAGAGAAATTCACATTTCTGATCTAGTACAGAACTGAGGATAAACCCGGATAACAAACCTAATGCTCTGGATAATCATCTTGCAGGCTGATTTGGTCTTGAAAATGTGTCCTGTGTAAGGTAAATCAAGTTAATTGAAGTTTACGTTGCTCACACAGCCAGCAGCGGCCATGGGAGGTGTACTGTTAGAATCAGATTTGATGTCCTGTAAACATTAACATCTTTATTTCAGCTTGGAAACTATTAGGCATGCATTACTGGGAATACTTAAGCTCATGCCTTTTCTTGGAGTATTTACAATGTTTGTAGAGGGACATTATTGCATTAATTACACTCTGAGTTTAAAACTATATTTATACTAATGATGGTTACGAGCAAGAGATAGTTTGCTCTTATAACAAGATGAGATACATCTCTCAAGTGGCACCTCTCTCAGCTCAGAAGATTTCTTTATTTCATGGTACCAATTATTTTTTTTTCTCTTGGGTCACATTCTGCTTAAACCTAGAAAAAGGAAAGAAACAAATGTTAAATAAATTTTTTTTGTAAAATTAATTAAAACCTTAAAAAAAAAGGTAAAAGGAGTTTCAAGCAAAAAACCAGTCTTCATGGCCAAGGGTTGGAACGTTGTGTTACGTCGCCAAGGCTATAATAAGAAAGCATGATGGCTATAACTCAGTTTATTTTCCTATGGCACATGGACATTAAGTGTAAGAAATGCACAGTATTCATGGTCCTAATTAAGTTGCCAGATGGCATAATTGGTTAAACATCAGCCAAGTCTTTCATAAGTGATGGAACAAAGTACATGAGTGAGACTCTCACCATATCATTAAAGTAGCAAATTGTGCAAGGAGTACTGGGAACCAAGTCCCAGTACTCTGTATACAAACCATGGAACGGGTGGAGTTTGAACCTATGGCGAGTCATGGGTTCATACCCCACCCGTTCCGTGGGTTGTTTGCAATCGTGTTATGATTTTGTGTGTCAGTGTGTACAGTTATCATAACTTTAAAAATTCCTGCAAAACAAAGCATGGTTGTGGTTTCTAAATGGTACAGTTTGTGTTTTTTGTAACTTTTGAATGTGTGAAATAGTCAAGTTACCTACATTATTAGCACTAATACACAGTAAATTAGTGCTAATGCAGAGTAAATTATATAAAAATTGTGTGATATAAGTGTGAACATGAATACTGCTCAGTGAATAAGTAAATCCCACATGGAGGAGAATTAAAACATAGGGTAGAAAGGATCTGTTTGTTTTCGCATATTTTTGCCAAAAACAAACATTTTCTGCACATTTGTCTCGGAGACCCTTTAATTGAGGCAAAAATATGCAGAGCTTATTACTCAGTGTTTATTTTGTGTCCATGTGCGATTTACCTGTTCATTCATGAAAATAAACTTGAGTTGTAATGAATTACTGTCAGTGAATAAACGGAAGAATGGATGGGGACTAACTGTAATCTGTGGGTATAATATAACCAGTTTTGTAACCACTTAGTCATGGCGCTCAAAAATAGGATGATTTTACAACCAGCACTTCCATGACAAGACTGTATGTGTGGAATGAACTAGGCTAGGCTTATGTTTGCCCAAAATACTCTGCTTAACAATGGGCTTTCTGTAGTTAGTTTAACATCTTTATTATGCACCCCATACCCATCCTATGGGCAGTAGTCAAAGGATGCATGCACACGTAAATGTCACCCATCTCTGTACAAACATTTTATCATGCTGAAATAAAAAATTATTAATGTTATTATTATTATTGTTATAACTGTGACCATTCTCATGAAAGCTTCTGGGAAGGTGGGACAAGACATTAGAGTCATAGTTGGTGCTACTGCTAGTCGTGTCATGGTAGTGTTAACTGTAATATCATCCTTTTGTAAGCTCCCTGGCTAAGTAGTTACAGCAATGGGTCTGTTGCATGCATGGACCACAATTCATGTCTCCATTCATTCTGTTAATTCATGTATGAAATTATGTATAGCCCACAGTGAGCACGTTTTGCTTCTGAATGTGGAGTTGTGATAACTAAAGAACACGTACAGTACACATAAAAACAAGAAAAGATGCTTTCAGATAGATCTAGATGTATTTTTTTTTTTTAATTTTACAAGAGGAAGTTTAGTTTTATGAACTAATATGAAGTGAAAAATGTTTATTTTCACAGCCTCAGGATCAGTAAAATGTTAATTTAAATTTTTAAAACGTTTAGCTTTCCAAGTCCCATATTATAAATGAAACCAGTACTGTATAAAGTAGTAATTATGTATTTAATTGCTGTGTATTAATTATGTAATTACTGTGTATTGACTAATTACTGTATACATACATATATTGATTAATTACTTTGTATTGATTAATTACTGTGTATTATTTAATTATAGTGTATTAGTTAATTACTGTGTATGTATTAATGATTTAATTACTGTGTATAAATTACTTAATTACATTGTATGCTGGTGTACTTTTATAATTTACTATGTTAGGGCCTTTCATGTGAGATTTTTTGTTCAGATTTTAAAAAAAACATAAAAGATACATTTACTCCGATGTTATATAATTTTGAAGTTATGGTACATTATGAGAAATAATCAGCCATGAATAACCCAAAAGGGCTCAGAACTGTTTTGTGAATTCAGTATAATTATAACGTGAGTAAGAAGATACTAATCTAATAAAATATCCTTTGAACAGGCATTAAAATTTATAGTGTTTGAAAAGCAAGGTTCCTTTATGATTGTAACCAGATATAAACATGTAAATATGTAGTTCATTACCACTGCAACGTGTTTAGCTATTAAAGCTTTGCTGCGACCCAGTCCCTGGACCCATTATGTACCTTTGTAATCTTGAGGTACAGTCCCTGGACCCATTATGTACCTCTGTAATCTTGAGGTACAGTCCCTGGACTATTATGTACCTCTGTAATCTTGAGGTACAGTCCCTGGACTCATTGTGTACCTCTGTAATCTTGAGGTACAGTCCCTGGACCCATTGTGTACCTCTGTAATCTTGAGGTACAGTCCCTGGACCCATTATCTACCTCTATTCTTTTGACTACCGCCCACAGGATGGGTATGGGGTGCATAATGAAGATATTCATGAAACTGTGCTTGGCCTATTGTGCATTATTTAAACAAGCAGTCGAGTACAGTATAACAAGAATTTGACACCAGTGAGGAATACAGATTTTTTTTTTTTAAGCTATGATTTCTTTAAGATCTGGCATGGTATGCATATTAATGCACTCTACTAATATCTCGGTGCCAACGTCAATACAGAATCTTAATAACAGTTTGGCAGCCTATTGCAAATACGTATTGTATGCATACAAATTGTGTTAATACACAAGGAATGTAACAGTCTTAAAATTATCATAAAGTACAGTACATGAATGGCAGTTTTACTTAAATGTAACATTCTGTATGGTCAAAGTGATATTTTCTGAGGTGAGGCCCTGGATGCTCACTTGCGGTTCATGGACTCCCAAAGCCTTTACCCCAGAAATGTATTTTTCATACTTGAAAATCATTTAGTACCATAATTTTTTTAATCACATTTATGGGGCTAGTAACCCCTTCTCCTGTATAAATTACTAAATTTAAAAAGAAAAACTTTTGTTTTTCTTTTTAAATTTAAAATTCAATTTAAAACTTTTGTTTTTCTTTTTTGGATCATGCTGCCTCAGTACTATACGGCCAGTTTGGTGGAAAAACCACACTTAGAAAAGAAAACTCATGATGATATTTCGGTCTGTTTTGTAACATCATCAAGTCGTAGTTGCGACTTAACAATGCTTCAGGATGGACTGAAACATCGTCATGAGGGTCCTCTCCTAAGTGCAAGTTATTTGTGATTTGTTTCAGCCGTGTTATTGTGACTTTTTTCTTCTTCATAATTTATTCTAGACTGGTCATTGTAGGATCATCGTACCTGTTACTTGGACAAGTGCAGGTATTTGTAAACAATAAGTTTGAGGTTACAGTAAGTTGCAAGTGGAGCAATGTTACGTGTGAATAAACGATTTAGAAAATTGACAAGTTGATTTATGAGACACTTGCACAACATTTGGAAATATTTTGCCAGTCGGTGGCTTCTTCAGTCCAATGCAGAGGAAGGTGGAAGATGAAGAGAAGTTTGAGGTAATCAGTCTCTCAGCCTGTTTGATGGATTGATGGTTAAGATTGATGGACTGAACACATCGACTCCAGGCTGAGGGATTGATTATATCAAACTCCTCCTCTTCCACCTTTCTCTGCATTCAACTGAAGAACCCAATAGCCGGTGAAATGTTTCCAGAATAAAGATATCCAAATAAGTACAGTGGACCCCCGAGTTTCGACCACCTCAAAACTCAAACAATTATGTAAGTGTAATATTGTAAGTACTTTTGTAAGTGTATTTTTGGTGGTCTGAAACGGACTAACCTACTTTACATTATTCCTTATGGGGACAAATTCGTTCGGTAATGGCACTTGAACAGCCTTCTGGAATGAATTATGGCCGAAACTCGGGGGTCCACTGTATCGCCTAAGTGTCTCATTTATCAGTGATGTTACAAATGTTTATATTTTATGTTCTGTACGTATTTGTAAAATGCAATATTTTGATCTATACTAAAATTTTGAATTATTCTCTCACTGTATTATGCAATTTATAGAATTAAATCTTCTTAATAGAGAATCATGATGTCCAAACACCCTAATTAAAAGAAATTTAATAAAGATCACAAGAAATAAGTAAATTCTTAATACACAGTTTAATCACTTTGAAGTATAATTAAATTCCAAGCACTTTAATAATCTTTCAGTTGTGTTTTCTAGGAATGTGACTTCAAAATTGCTTGGAATTTAATTCTAATTCAAAATCTTCCAATCACGTTTTCTAGGAATGTGACGGAGGGACTTCAGAATTGCTTGGAATTTAATTCTAATTCAAATTGGTTAAATTGCACAAAAAATTTTAAGTTTCAAGTTTAAGAATAAATCATTATGTGACTCTTAGCCATTGATGGAATAGTACCTGAAGATTTGCTTCCTTTTCCTCCAAAGAAAAAACACTGAGTTTTTAAAATTTAGAAATGTTTTTATATACATTTTTTTTGAAATTTGAATCTAACATATTAACCTAACTTTGATAATATTTATGTAATACCATATAAAATAAGTTACAAGACCTTTTTTACAATCTACATATCTTATCAGAGAGCATGCAGATTATATATATTCTGTCTCATTGTACAGACACACTCGCTCTAACTGCTCTTCTCTAAGAAACTCCCAACTTCGATGCTGACACGTAAGTTTATACTTGAACTTAACCTGATGCACCAACTTTACTGTATGACCCTTGTGGGTTTACCACTTAGTTTTGATTGATTGCACCAACTTCAACGTCTATTTTGCACCTGTACTAACCATCCACGCCTTTAACCCTAGCCAATGCACGCCTCTCCTAATGCTATGCTGAATCACCCACAAGGGTTATTCAGGGTTAAGTTTTTTAATACAGTAGGCCCCCTGTATCTGCAGGGGATACATCCCAAGGACTTGCCGTGGATACTGAATCCGCAGATAGTAGCGAACCCTATATATAACTCCTATACACACCTATTATAAAGTTTAATTGATAAATTATGCACAATAAGTAGAGAATTATCACTTTTTCACTGATGGGAAGCACTTCACAGCTTCTCTTAGGCTTTGAAAATCTTCCACCATCCTACTTTTGCACTTCAAGGGCAATTACAGATATGGGGGTCCTACTTTATACAGTACTGTAATAATAATAATTTATATACACATATGCAGGGTTTTTCTTGGGGTTAGAGAAGACAACTCTTCAGGTGGGCCTCTTGAGCTACTGTTTACAGGCTGGGTATAGGGTGCATAATAAAGCTTTCATGTGTTATTAAAAACACAATACTCCATGCTCAAGTTTGAAATACAGAATAAAAAGTCACAATACCATGACTGGAACAATACGCAAATAACCCGCACATAGGGGAAAGAAACTTATGACAACATTTTGGTCCAGCTTGGACCATTTGGTCCAAGCTGTCATAAATTTCTCCTATATGTAGGTTATTTGTGTATTAGAAATACAGTACCATACTTAGCTTGTATAAGAGTAAATAATTACTTAACTGTTCAAAGTTATGTTAGATTGAAATTCTTAAAGTATTGTAATTACTTTTAACACAAATCAGTTACTATAACATTATTTAAGTGATACTGATTATTTCTTTTACAAAATGTGACATTGATGATAATCATATTTTAGCAGTGTGAAGAAATACATGGCATGAAAATAACAAGGTAAAGTAAACGGTAAAGTTGAAGAGGCTTTTGTCATGCAACACATGCAAGATTATGCAATAAGATCACAGTAAACAGATGATATCACAATATGCAGAAGAACCACTGACAAAACAGTGAACTTTCAAGAACTTGGACATTCACTGTTTTTTCACAGTGGTTGTTCTGCACAGAAGACTATTTAATAGCAAATGTTCCCACAGGGTAAGGATTTGGCAGCACCTTTGACACCACTAATACTACAACCATAACATTACTGGTATAAAATACTGATGAGTTGATGAATTAGACACGTGTAACACCTGGCTGTCTTTATTTGAAGATGCTTCACCAACCAGTGACTCATTTTAATTCATTATACAGCACTGTATAACCCTTGTGTGTTTAGCACTTAGTTATGATTGTAATAATAATTGTAATAATAATTAACGGGAGACAGTGGAAGACCAGGTAATCAGTCCCTCAGGCTGAGGGACTAATTACCCTATCTTCTAATACCTTCACTTTGAACACCTTCAAGGCCAAGGGACTGATTACCTCATCTGTACTTGAATTGAATTGACTAAAAAAAAGACTAATTGCTGAAACTTCTTCAAATAAAGATACCCAAGCATTGTAAATGAATAATTGACCAACTACAACAACTACAATGAAGTTTTTACATACAACTGAGTGTAAATACCTATCTGTCCAGTAACAAGTAACTTTATAAAGAACAATACAGCACTGCAGTTGATTTGCAGCGAGATACGCATATCTCGCTTCATATGACAGCAATTATGTGCTCCAGAATTTTTCCCCTCAGTAAAATTTTGTATTAGATAACGCTTTTTGAAGAAGATATATGTATTAGTTACAATAGTAGATTAACAGTGCATATTTCTTATAAGGAAAAACCCATAGTTTATATTTAGGAGATATATTTGAAGGAAATATATAGGTGTGTGTGTGTTTATGTATGTGTGTTAAACATGCATGCATGTTTAAAGACTAAAAATGATAATGAGTGGATTGCACCATCAATGTGCAATACTGGCTGGGGCCAGGATTGAACCAATGATGCCATACCTCCAGCAGTTGCCAGGAGACTAAAGAGCAGAGCCAGGACTACACGACCAAGATTTTCTCATGAGGTAAAAATGATGCTACGGTTCGTCAGACACTTCAACTCTGGAGCCAGCACTATGTGACCCTTATGGGTTTAATGCTTGGTTATGATTATAATAATAATAATCAACCCTGGAGACACTTGGGCTAGGGAACATGTAGGAATATTGTGTTGACTCCCAGTATGTGCCCACAGCAGTGTAAGCTTTTGGATACTGTACATGTAAAAGCTTGTTACAAATAATATATAGTACAGTACTGTATAACTCTCAGAAGCCAGGATTGAACTTACACTATACTGCCCTGATTGTGCCAGGGAATTAAAGATCCCCCAAACAGATATATTGTCTAAGAGAAGATGGCTGTTATTTGTGTCTTCAAACATACCTTAAACTTTGCATTACTGTAAGCATATATCAGGAGTCGATACACTATTCCCATATGGTATATTCCAGCTCAAGCAACTCTAGCTTCAAGCAAACATGTGATAGGTCATATGCCATCACTTCAACGGTTTGAGATCATAAATGAGTGGTTCTGGGCATTGCCCTTTGATTTCCTGGCAAGGCTGAATGATATGGTGAGTAAGATGTACAGGGTACCATAAAAAAGCATGAGAAATTTTGAAATTTTGTATTTCAAAAAAAATTTTTTTTTTTTGCTTATATTCACATGTGTGTGTACAGATAGAAATAGATACTATATAGATAGTCATTCACCTATTATCTAACCCCAATGGGGCCTGAGGCAGGTCAGATATTAACCAAGTTGAATAAAGGGTTAAACCATTCACAAGCCATACCACAGGCAAGGATTGAACTTGTGGCGAGTGAGTCGTAAAACTCCAGGCCAGCACGACTTACCACGAGTTCAATCCCCGCCCGTGATATGGTTCGTTTGTAATTGTGTCAATACGATTTCGTGAGTCATTCACAAGCGATTGAATAATTTATTCTATCCGACTTCATGACTTGCACTCGGTCAAATAATTTTTTTTTAATTTAACCTTAGGTGGACAGTTAATAATGTCCACTCAGACAAATGGTTAACCATCTGAAGGATCAAATAATTGATTTTATCTAACCATGGGACCTTCTTCCATTTTTGACTAAGTTCAGAGATGGAATAAAATCAACAAAAGGGAAATGGACATGTATGCACGCACATATGATACTTTTGAAAAGGTTTCAGTGTTAAATCTTGATCATATTAAAGACATGAGGAGTATGAAAGAATACATACTCCACGTGTATTCGAAGAGATCAAAGTTCCAGGACTAAAGTGTTTTCAGTGAGGGTGTTCTAAGTGGATTCATTTGTGCCCCTTGTTCTCTAGGTGTCAACATTTACCACTTTCTTACTAAGGTACATAATATCAATTATAAAAATTGGTGCCTTGTTGATTATCTTTGTAAGATCAAATGAAACCAGTGGACCAATCAGGTGTAGGTCGTTAAAGTCCGATCATAGTGATTAGTATATAATTGGGTTATTAGTAGAATTATATTTAAGGGAAAGTGCTAAACCTTGGGAAAATGGCAGCCAATGAGGTTTGATTCAAGGAAATGGAGGGCATGTCTAATTCTTTACATCAAGAGTCCCTCACTGACATCAAGAGACCTCCACTGAAGGTTTCCGACATGGTAGAAGCCTCTGGATTGATCAAATCAATTATCATACCACATGAAGTTTTTTTTTTATATTGGTGAGGGGTGTAACCTATTAAAATAATATATCTTTTTATAAAATTTCTCCAAAATTTGAAAAATAAATTTTGAATTGAGAATAAAAATTTTTTTATTTAGACTTTTCTGAATAGCAAAAAAAAAAAAAAAAAATCAAAGTTTGAAATCAGAGATTCTCTCTCATGTGGAATTTTTCAAATGTGTACTTTCCAAAATTTGGAATGTAGAATACAGACAGTACAAGCATCTTGTCTAATGCTTGGGGCTAGTTCCATGAATTCAAAATGTTATTGGGACAATCTTTTCAACAGGACTTCAAACTTTTAAAGGAAAACCAAAGCGAAGAATAAAAAGTCACAATACCACGACTCGAACAATTCACAAATTAATCGCTCATAGGAGAATGAAACTTAATGGTCCAAACCGGACCAAAACTTCATCATGAGTTTCACCCTCCTATATGTTGGTTATTTGTGAATTGTGGAAACCAAAGTTTCAAGAAAAAAATGTTCGACCCTAAATTTACTTACGAATCTACTGTATTACAGTACAAAGTTTTTAAAAGTATCCAAACAGCTAGCCACTAATGCAACACAGTTGATAACAGGCTAATATTCTGAATGTTGTGACTTTGTGAGAAATGTGACAGCAGTTAGGTTAGTAGGAAGTAGTGGTGAGCAGGAAGGTGACAAGTAATGGTGGCTCTCTAATCTAACTCTCTAAAACTCCCCCCAAAAAAAAACATGACAAACGCTCTACTAATGTGTTAATATAATTATTTTTTTTATTAACACACTGGCCATTTCCCACCGAGGTAGGGTGACCCCCCAAAAAAAAGAAACACTTTCATCATCACTCACTTCATCACTGTCTTGCCAGAGGTGTGTCTATACTATAGTTAACAAAAACTGTAACATTAACACCCCTCCTTCAGAGTGCAGGCACTGTACTTCCTACCTCTAGGACTCAAGTCCACCTAACTAGTTTCTGTGAATCCCTTCATAAATGTTAACACAGCATTTTAATAATCTCATTAAGGACAAACACTGTACTGTAGTTCTGAGCTAGTTTTAAGATGGCCCAAAATGCTCTGTATATCCAGGAATTTCCCAATAAATCTGTATTATAACTTGTGATCACAGCAAGGGGCTAGTGCTTAGTAACCCCTTCTGTATAAATTACTAAATGTAAAAAGAAGAAACTTTACGTTTCTTCACTTCAGATCACCCTACCTCAGTGGGCCGTCAAGTTGAAAAAAAAAAATTGTGACCAATCATTACAATAATTATACATATACTGTATTTACTGGAAATAAACATTGTCATCGACACAAATTATTATACCAATTGTGTAGCCATTTCGTCTTCTATGTAATCCAGCAAAATACAATGGTTAATCAGCATGGGAAGGGAAATGTGTAGGCATGCCAAATATTAAAGACCTAGCTTCTCAGGGCAGCATAAATTACTAAGAGGATACCCTCCAATTTACCACTTTCTTACTACAGTAGTACATAAAATCAATTATAAAAACTGGTAACCTGTTTATTATCTTTGTATTTAGAAAGGAAATGTTTGTGGGACACCTAGCTAGCTAAGCCTATTATGCTAAAGGACCTATGGGGTTAGCACTCCTCCATGAATGCAGTAATAATAATGAGTGCAAATAAGTTTAATTAAGAGTGAAATTAATATATTGTGCTTAACTCTGGTTTTCTGGCCTGCCTCAGGCCCCATCAGTGTCAAAACAGATGAATGACTGTATACTATATGTACAAACTAAATTTCACATTATTGTGAATGTAACAACTTTATGTACAATAACTAATAAATATTCACTTCTTGTTGTAAAATAATAGCACAACAAATGCTGTCACCTTGCAAGCACTTATCAGGCTTACTTGCAAATTGATACTTATAGTACCATACCTTAATTCTCCTGTAAAGTTTGTACTTATAGTAATTTAATTCTCCCATGTAGTTAGAACTTAAAGTAACTTGATTCCTCAATATACAGTGTGCATGGAGAAACTTTTGGTCACTGCAACATACAGCAGAAGATGGTTGAAGTCTGGACTTTCATACACCAATTGCAATAAAGGGCTCATCTGCCTTAGGGTCAAACTCTGCGCTATGTTTATCAAAGCTCAGATGATGGCGTATGTGATGGATAATAATGTTAGAAGAGGACGATGTTTTGTTCTCCGCTTCAGAGGTGGAGCAGCCATGAAACAGAGAATAGAACACTGTCCCTTTCTAACCGCTTCAGAGGTGGAGCAGCCATGAAACAGAGAATAGAACACTGTCCCTTTCTAACATTATTATCCATCACATACACTATCATCTGAGTTTCAGTGAACATATTGCAGAGTTTGACCCAAAATACAAAAAGGTACAATACTGTGACTAGATCAATACGCAAATAACCCGCATATAGGAGAGGGAGAAACTTATGACAATGTTTTGGTTAATTGTTTATTTGATCCAAAGGAAGATGAGCCCACTCTTGAAGCTGCATGGCTACCCGCTTACAATTGGTATACAAGCTTTTCCAATGATTTCCAGAAAGTGCAGACTTCAACCCTATTGCCATATATTGTAATGATCACAAGTTTGTCCTACAGATGATCATAATTTTCCATGCAGACTGTAGTTAGTACTTATAGTAACTTAATTCTTGCATACACTGTGGGATAAAATGAAAATGGTGTGCCAGTGTGTGTATACCCCAATTTACCATCTCTTATGTAAGACTGACACTATAATGGGTGACCCAAAAGACTGAACACATAGGAAATATTACTATTATTCTTTTTTTTTCCCACAGTTACTGCATTGTGTTCATGTGAATCTTGTAAAGCGCATTGAACTTTGCATCACTAATGGTGGACAACATGTTGAAAATATTATTCATTAGAATTAGTGTATAATTATATTACAAAAATGTAATTTTGCCTATGTGTCCAGACTTTTGGGTCACCCTGTATAATAAATCTTGAAACAAGTAGACTAGAAAAAATAATAGTTTACTTTGATCTACCGTAAAAGGCTGTGTAATTAAATAAACTAATGTAGAAATGGTATTCTTAAAAAAAAAATCATCATTTTTTTTGTAGTTTGAATGGTTTAGAGGAGAGACAGAAATACTTTTAATTGATCTGTTGCTGACATTTTGTACTGAATTGTAAAAATTACATTTGTAAATTTTCTTTTTGGAAAATTAAATACTTTTTTTGGATAAACAGAACATGTCCTTTACTTGCATTTACTGAATTAATATAGTACTGTATTCCTTATAGCTTATGAGTACTGTACTGCATTTGAATAATAAAAAACATGTAGGTTGGATGTTTATTTCTTTAAGGAATGTATATTACAGGAAGTTTAATGTTTTACAACAATGATTTTATGTTGATAAGTGATGAAGTTTAGCAAGGTATATCCAATGGTGCTAATGAGTATTTTATGATCAGTTAAAATAAGTTAATTTTCTCATTAAATACAGTGGTTGTCATTATGTGTTCTGTATTTACTTTATCTTAACACTCTGCTTGTATTACTTTGTATTTAATAGGTGTACAGTACAGAAAAACATTTCATATCTGGTGCAAACAGCAACGTGCAATATCCATTCAACTTTATCATGGAATGGGTGAGGATTGAATCCATAGTAAGTGAATCCTAAAATTCACTGGCCATGGGTTCAGTCCCCACTCGTTTTGTGAATGTTTGCAATTGTGTTATTATGATTTCACAAGCCCATTCACCCTTGTAATATCTAGTAATATCTAACTCATAACATGTATAAATAACACATGTACACCCCACTTTGTAATATTATCAGAAATAAAGTATCTTGTTTTTGCCAGTGACTGATGGAAATAACCTGGGGCAGTGCAGGTGGCCTCTAAGAAACAAGGTACTGTGAAGGACCATAGGTGATACTGTCAGCTCTAAAAGTTATTTATTAAAATTTTATACTGCTACTGAGTTTTGTTAAGTCTGTGAGTAAATATAAAATGCTAGGAAAGCCAAGAATGGAGACATTAGATCAAGAGCTTTGGTTATAGTGTCAACAAAGACGTGATGAAGGCCAGGGGCCTCCTGTGGATAATTTGAGAATTTGTGACTAGGATATCTCTGGCATTTTCACAAATCTTATGAACAATGGTGATAGTAGTTCTAACAAGGATATATTTTGAAACTGGCATAATGTACAGTACAATATTTATCATGGGTTTCGTTCATTTTATGGAGTTGAATAGTAATATTCACTCTTCAACAGATCACTGGTGCATTTCATTTTCAAGAATTTGGTTTGACTATCACCCAAGACACCAAGTGCCCAGTACTGTAATACTACAGTGAACCGAATATATTACTATAATACATAGTGTATTAACCCATTTTAAAGAGACAAACTCGATGCTTTTATTTATACATAGTGTAAAAGTTTACGGTGTCCCGAAAAAGTCTATGGCAGTGAAATATGAGGAACATTAATGTTCAGTATGATCTGGGTTGCAGTGTCACCAGATATAAAAGATTTTACTGTAGCAGTAATGCTATGGAGTTCATATAATACATAATTGTTATACATTTATGCAAGAAACTAGTTCCTATCTTCATATAAAGTGTGAGCTGATGGACTTAAATACTGTAAAAAGAACAAAAATTAGGTGCTTTTATGTTGCAGAATTCTTTATAAAATATAGATTACTAGTCTGGCACTTTCAACTTTGTTTCTCTGTATAATCCTCAAGTTGTGAGTAATTATAGCAGTGCTGTGTAGTATCATGAAAGTCCTCATGAACATATGAAGAATATATAGCACTGCAGTTTAAAATTATTTGATAATTTACCAGTAAGCAGAGAGAAAATCTATGGAAAAGGTATAAAAGAAAAAGTGCAGTATCAAAATAAGGCAAAAAGATACACGATTAGTAATGAAAAAAAACAAGCGTGAGCCCAGTAGATCCATTAATATATGATGAGCACAATTCGTTTTGACCCTGTAATGTGTAACAATTAAAAAAAAATACTGTGCATTCACCGACTGGCAATGGACTACCAAGAACTTTTTGATATATACTGTACTTTATATTAAAATTACTTAAAAATTAAAAAAAACAGAATCAGTGTTCTATATTTTCAATATATATATATATGATTATTTTTAGGCAACAATTTACTCTGCTAATAAACACTCTTTTTCATTTAACCATACACAAATAATTGTCTGTAATTCTTTGGTAAACTTTTACTGTTATGCCACTACAAGCTGTGACAAACTGAACTTGAAGCAATGCATTACTGATTATAAATACCGCATCACAATGCACCTACAAATTGAAAGTGAAACTTGGGATGTGTCTTCAGTCCTCGTTCATTAGACATGATGAACCAAAATGTCATGCAGTTTTCAAAAGATACACTGGCAGAAAGGAACTTTTTTGAGACTTTTGCCTGTGACACAGGCTTTTTCGATCTGAAGAAGCCTGATTCATAGGTGGAACTTATCAATAAAGTTCCGCTCTGCAAATGCATTTTTCGCTACTTATTTGTTGGTTTTGCCTCAATTATCTCCGGTTTCCATTTCCAGTCTGTGGGTTTTTTGTGATTTATTCCAGTTGCAGTATTATGACTTCTATTCTTTATATATTGTGCTCCTAACGTTAAATATTTGTACAATGTGCACTGCATATTTAAGACTTTTGAAGCTTTTAGCCATACATCTATAGTAGTATATTATCTGCCAGTATCTATGCAATTAAATTGAAATACAGTAGTTGCTTTGCTTTTCAGTTCCTTGAAAATGTCTCACTCAAAGCTAGCTGACTCCTGCCTAACCATCTGGGCATGTTTAGGATTTTTCACTACCTGTGGATGGTCTCGCTGAGGTATGTTGATGGGTAGTCCCAGCTGCTTCTTGATGTAGCGTGCTACTAATATCTGAGGATATTCTTGCCACTTGTTCAGTGTCTCCTTTGGTGTAGAAACCTAAATCAAGTAAGAATGCATGTAAGTATATAGTATACTGTATATTTTACTCTGTGTAAAAAGAAATTTTTTTGTTTTTCTCTTTAGATCACCCTGCCTCGGTGGGAGACGATTGGTGTATTGCAAAAAAAATATACTGTATATTAATAAGGCTCTCATATACAGATAGTATTTAAATAAAGTTTGATTACATATACATACATATATACATATACAGTGGACCCTCGGTTTTCGTTCACCTCCAAACTCGAACAATTATGTAAGTGTATTTTTGGGGGTCTGAAATGACTAATCTAATTTACATTTGTCCTTATGGGAATAAATTCGTTCGGTAACGGCACTCAAACAGCATTCTGGAAAGAATTTTCAACGAAAACCGAGGGTCCACTGTCCCAGGTTATCGGTCATAATTCATTCCAGAATGCTGTTCGAGTGCCGTTACCGAACGAATTTGTTCCCATAAGGTATAATGTAAATTAGATTAGTCCGTTTAGACACCCAAAAATATACTTACAAAAGCACTTACAAAAATACACTTACATAATTGTTCGAGTTGGGAGCAGTACGAAATCTGGGGGTCCACTGTAGTACTGTACAAAATAAGAAGGCTCTAATATAGAGAAAACAATAAGGTTTCATTAAGTTTAAGTATCTCTTGAAATTGTAATAATACAATTGCAAACAAACCACAGAACAGGTGAGGGTTGAACCCATGACGAGTGAATTGTAAAACTCCAGGCCAGTACATGGCTTACGTACTGACCTGGAGTTTAGGACTTATCATGGGGTCAAACCCCATCCATTCTGTGGTTAGTTTATGTAACCATTAGATGAAACTCTGATAAATGGTTCGTTATTATTTTAAAGATATAATATCAAGATTCTTCTCCACTACCCATGGAGGACCTTATATACATACATACATGTACTGTACATAATTATACAGTATAGTACTGAGCATATATAGTCTT
The DNA here is from genome assembly GCA_009830355.1 of Cherax destructor. Taxonomy (NCBI): domain Eukaryota; kingdom Metazoa; phylum Arthropoda; class Malacostraca; order Decapoda; family Parastacidae; genus Cherax; species Cherax destructor. The sequence goes on from WNWK01000690.1 coordinate 62,933, forward strand.
CATTTCCTGAACATAAAGCGAGTTGGTATTTACACTGAATACTTCATACCTGGTCTCCATGGAGGCGATTGAGAAGTGTGACACAGACGACGGCAGCCTTGATGCCTGCATGATAGCAGAGTGCAGCGAAACACAGAGATTCCATCTCCATATTAATAATATTAGCATCATGAACTTTCTTGAGGAATGACAACTTGTCTGCTTCATTGTAGTCACAGAAAGCACCATCTAGTCTTCCCTGACCTAAGAAATAATGTAAAATAATGAATAATTAAAATTTGCCACTCCATAGCCTATGTCTGGTTTTAAATAGTGTGTAAGCATTAGGATTAGTCCGCCCAAAATGCTCGGACATGTTAGTGGCTTTCTTTGTACTTAACAATATTTTGAAACATAAATCACACATTGTATATTATGCTAAAAAATACAAATTTGAATTATGAATTTGAATCAGCCATCAGTTTCCAGGTGGGACATGACTCAAATGTACAAATGAAAAACATGAATAAATAAAGAGGACATAAATAATATGCTGAAAGTATCTAACCAAGACAGGATTGGCAGCAATTTATTCAGGTTAGATCAGTTTAGTACGTCATTGATGTTAGCTAGGCCTGTATATCTTGTACATGTACTTGTAGTAAGTAAAGATATTATTATATTATTGTTATATTATTAAGTACTGGTTTGGCAATAGAGTTGTAGATGAATAGAACAATCTTCCAAGTGGTGTCAGTGGGGGAGAAAGCTTTGGGCAGCTTTAAATATAGGTTGCACAGGTATATGAATGTGTGTGAGTTTGAGTTGACTCTGCCTAGCATGGGCCAGTAGGCTTACTGCTGTGCTCGTTCACTCTTATGTTCTTATATGACCCCTATAGGTTTAACACTTCCCAAGAATATAGTAATAATAATAATGTGAATTGATGGCAATGATTATACCTGGAGAGAGTTCCAGGGGTCAACGTCCCTGTGGCCCGGTCTGTGACCAGGCCTCATGTTGGATCAGAGCCTGATCAACCAGGCTGTTACTGCTGGCCGCACACAGTCCAACGTACGAACCACAGCCTGGCTGGTCAGGTACCGACTTTAGGTGCCTGACCAGTACCTGCTTCAAGACTTTTGATTGTTATTGAATTCTGATTTTTATTAATGCAAATTCTTTATTTTTTAGCAAGATACGTATATTAATGCCAATTACATGTACAGTGGACCCCCGAGTAATGAGCAAAATTCATTCCAGAAGCCTGCTCAAGTGCCATTACCGAATGAATTTACTCCTTTAAGAAATAATGTCAAGTAGGTTAGTCCATTTCAGACCCCCAAAAATACACTTACAAAAGCACTTATAATATTATACTTACATAATTGTACGATTTCCGGGGTGCTCGTTACTCGGGGGTCCACTGTATATCACAGTACAGTATTTATAACTGCTTATACAGCAGGTTAGGTTCTGGGCTACTGTAGGGCCCTGCTTATACAGCATGTTAGGTTCCGAGTTACTGTAGGGCCCCACTTATACAGCAGGTTAGATTCTGGGCTGCTGTTGGGCCCTGCTTATACGGCAGGTTAGGTTCTGGGCTACTGTAGGTCCCCGGTTATACAGCAGGTTAGGTTACAGGCTACTGTAGGGCCCCACTTGTACAGCAGGTTAGGTTACAGGGTACTGTAGGGACCCACTTATACAGCAGGTTAGGTTCCGGGCTACTGTAGGGCCCTGCTTACATAGCAGGTTAGGTTCCGGGCTACTGTAGGGCCCCACTTATACAGCAGGTTAGGTTCCGGGCTACTGTAAGGTCCCACTTATACAGCAGGTAAGGTTCTGGGCCACTATAGGGCTCCACTTATACAGCAGGTTAGGTTCCAGGCTACTGTAGGGACCCGCTTATACAGCAGGTTAGGTTCCTGGCTTCTGAAGGGTCCTGCTTATACAGCAGGTTAGGTTCCAGGCTACTGTAGGGCCCCACTTATACAACAGGTTAGGTTCCGGGCTACTGTAGGGCCCCGCTTATACAGCAGGTTAGGTTCCAGGCAACTGATGTAAAGCGAAAATCGTTATAAAGTGAATCATAGCCTTTTTTTTCACTTTCAAATGCATAAAAAGCCTGATAACGTGTTTACACTATCATATATTAAGTGAGCAATATAGCTAGTGAGTAGTGAATATGTTTATTGTAGGAAGTCTAAATATATGAAGAATGGCTAAAATTGAAAAGTGTTGCATTAGCGACACACTGTAAAGCAAAGTGCTGTAAAGCGGGGCCCGCCTGTATTCTCAGGTACAGTGGACCCCCGAGTAACAAACACCCCGGAAATCGTACAATTATGTAAGTATAATATTGTAAGTGCTTTTGTAAGTGTATTTTTGGGGGTCTGAAATGGACTAACCTACTTGACATTATTTCTTAAGGGAGTAAATTTGTTTGGTAATGGCACTTGAGCAGGCTTCTGGAATGAATTTTGTTCGTTACTCGGGGGTCCACTGTATATTTTTTCCTCTCATTAAATGGCATTCGGTACAGAATATGTATAAAGTCAGTGATGCTTATACGGGAAAATAAATGCAAAAAGTAAGGGGGATATTTATAAATGATTTGATTACAGTATTTATGCACACAGTGGCTGCTTTAACTTAGTTATCAACTGGTAAGAGTTTTACAATTAGTATTACAGTGGTACCCCGGTTTACGATATTTTTTCATTCCAGAATGCTGTTCAAGTGCCATTACCAAACGAATTTATCTCCTTAAGAAAAGTTGTAAAATAGACTAGTCCTTTTAGACCCCCAAAATTACACTTACAAAAGCATTTAAAAAAATAAACTTACATAAAAGGGTGAGTTTGGGGACCATCGTAAACCGGGGTACCACTGTATTATTATTACAACCATAATTAAGTGCTAAGAGTACAAGAGTCACACAGCATAGGAGTTTTACAATTTATTTTTTAAGTTCATTCATTAAGTTATTCTACATTTTTTGGACCTGTAATTGGCATAGGATTTCTATAGATATTCAATCGAACATGAGGGATATCAAAGAGGTATTTATTTCTGGTGTGGTCATGTATTCTAATACATTATTATTATATTCATGGGGTGAGGCATTCAGGTACAGTGGACCCCTGGTTTTCGTAATTTATTCATTCCAGAATGCTGTTCAAGTGCCAAACGAATTTATTCCCATAAGGAATAATGTAAATTAGACTAGTCCTTTTAGACCTATATACATCCTCTTTACATGCCTATATCACCACACCAACCCCATTATTATTATTATTATCATATTATTATTACAATTTTATTAAAAACACAGATGTCGAAACACAGGGTCGAAAAATTTTTGAAAAAAAAAAATTATTTTTTCTTATGAAATGATATAGAATCTTTTTCCGATCATAACGACACCAAAAGTATGAAATTTGGTTGAAAACATACGGAATTATGCTCTCGTGAAGTTATCGGTCTCGACGATATTTACACATCAGCGATTTCGCCCACTTTGAGCCCTATTTTTGGCGAATTCCAATGTTCCAGTCTACTAAAATCATAGCTATTTCGCTAGAACTTCATTTCTTCTATTGACTGAGTACACGAAACCGCCCATTTACCAATTTCAACTACCCAAAAAAGTGGTCAGAAATTGGCAATTTGGCCAATTTCATACAAATTTCAAATGATGGCAATTTCAAAATGGGGTCCAGAATAAACAAGGCAGACATTCCTGGCACTAAAATAACATCTTCTCTGTTCATTAGTCACGTCTCCAGGCCCCTCTTACATTACTTTTGCTTTCCATTTTGAATTTTTATTCTCACAAAAAATAGAAGATTTACTGTTATATATACTACTGCATCATTGTAAAAACGGTATAAATAATATCAGTGCACTTGTGCAAGAATATAAGACTCACCAGTTGATGTGTATTGGATGCATGGTGTGATTTGTTTACTCTTGAACATCGGCAAAAATCGAACATTTTCACTACTTTGCACTCACTTTCAAAGTACTTTTCATCGTGAAACCAATCAAAATTATCTCTATTTCTGTAATATATCTTCCATTCTATCAAATGAGACCAAGAAAACGAGAATACAACCATAAATACCATATGAATATAGACTGCAAAGTCGCTGTTTTAAACGAAAAATACGGTTGGAGTTTTTTTTTTTCTCATTATGCAGTGTGTACTGCAGGATTTTTTTTATACTGCGCACACTGACCACACAGACCCATTATTTCATATGTAGGCCTACCAGCCGTTTCCCGCTTAATTTGAGGCCGCTAGAATTTATGCGTACTAGTACGGCACCGACCCTGGTGCGTAAAACGTACTGTACTAGTACGGCACCGACCCCCAAAGGGTTAAGCATTTTAAAAAATCAGTAAAGTACTTTATTTACATTTAAAAAGTCCATAAGGATGCAGAGACTTTTTTGGGTAGACTGAAACCAAGACTGCTACTACAAGTCAATAATAGTTGATTATTGTAGAAGTGTGCTCATTACACGATGCAGTACTCTAAAGCCATGCGATTGCAGTGCTATGTGACCCTTGTGAGTTTAGAACTTAGTTTTGATTGTAATAATAATACAGCTATGTGATGATGTAGCATAAAAGTACTAACCTTCATAAAAGTCATAAGTGCACATTGTTTTTCCAACAGACACACTAAAAGGGTCATCATCCATGTGGAGGTTTTTCAGGTCATTAGCAAGCTGCTTGTCAAGGATAGCAGGACGTCGCTTCAGCTTGCCTAGCACAGGCTGTGGGGACAAAGAAATATGACAAAATTTAAAAATCATTATTTCTTAGAAACGCTGCATTGGTTGGATTTACGATTCAGTTACACAATTCACAAAATTGCAATAACATGATTATAAACAAACCACGGTATGGGTGGGGTTAGAACTCATGGCAAGTGAGTTATAAAACTCCAGGCCAATGCATAAGCCACCGGGCTTACGCATTGGCCTGGAGTTTTACCACTCGCTTGCCATGAGGTTTAACACCACCTGTACAATTTTCTTTTTCAGTTGGTTACAGCTTTGATACAATTATACTGAAATATAATCAAAGGTTTATGGCTATATCAAGGCAGTGGCTTGGTTGGCAATGCTCTCGCCTCACTGTGTCCATGGTTCAATCCCAACACAGGTGGAAATGATGGGCACGTTTCTGTCAGGAAACAGGACAAGTGTTTCCTGATGAGGGTCTTAGTTGTATAAAGTCTGACCGAGGCTTTCCACTGGCTTACCAATCCGCCCCTTTAGAAATTTTTTGTGATTATAACCACTAGATATCTTACTGTTGATAATAAGTGATTTTGCAAGTGAAGCAACAAAAGACACGAAGTTAATGAAAACCTTCCATAACCTAATAAGGCAAAACTTGATGCTATTTACCAGTTCAAGGAAGGGCTGCAGCATTCCGTCAACAGCACTCTCACTGATCACTAAGTTACCACCCTCAATACCAATACCACCACATGTGCCCAGGCGGAAGAAGATTGGGTCCTTGCACTTAGCATGGTACATTAACTTGATTACTTCATGAAGGAGAATTCCTACAGAAGGAATTCCCATACCATGAGAGAAGCACAGCACTGGTCCAACCTAAGGAATATTTTACAAGGTACAGGTATGTTAATAACTGGAATCTATTACATGTAAACTACACTTTGTATACTTCATAAAGAAATAGTGTTTTATATGCATAAAACTTTAAAATACAGATTATAAAAAATAAAATGTAATCTTAAAAATATACAGTCCCAGGGCCCACTATGTACTGTAATGTTTTGACTACTGCCCAGAAGATGAGTATGGGGTGCAATAAAAACTTATCAAACTAACTGTAATGTTGAGTCCTTCTATAGGAAAAGTATTTGTAAAATAGTGAAAGATAGTACGTATCATGACTCATCCTATGGAAATAAGTCACTTTGTCTGACTTCTTCGGTTATTCTAGGTATTTAACACTATGTATGATAATTGTACTTACGTGTACCTGTACCTAAATAAATTTACTTATCCTTGCTGGTAAGGTAGTGGTTGCTTAACTACTGAGAAAGCAAAAGTATAATAATAATAATAAGTTTATTTTGACATGATACATGGTTGTACAAAGGAATATAATAGTTGGGAATACATGCCAAAAGCCCCTTTGTATGCAGAGCAATTCAGTATGACAGCAGGTAAGTTTATTTAGATACAGGTATGTATAAGTACAATTATCATACAAAGTGTAAATTACCCACCAGAATAACCCAAAAAAGTTAGACAAAGTGACTTATTTCCATTCGGGTTCTTGGTTGCTTAATCACTGAGCAGGGAGAGAGAGGACCTAGTAGCGGTCAGTGAAGAGGCAGGGCCAGGAGCTGAGTCTCGACCCCTGCAACCACAATTAAGTGAGTACTGAGCAGGTCATCTGACAAAACCTGCATCAGGGGAGATTTTCTTGTTTCCTGATGAATAAAACACCATCACTACTGAGGAGATAATGGAAATGCACCACCAGTAATAAGAACTTAAATTGGAAAATGATGACAAAAAGTGTACAATGAATATTAGCAAATGCCCAAAATGCTCAGGCATGTTAGTGGCTTTCTTTGTACTTAATGACCCTAGTAGGTTTAGCACTTCTTTTTGATTATAATAATAATAATAATAATATACTTAACAACTTATAAAATGTAAATCACACATTGTAACCTGTGCAAAGAAATAAAAATTGTATTGTTTGTGAGTAAATTAACATGGATACTAACACTCGCTTATAGTATTTATTTACTGCTAGGTGACCAGGAACAACAGGTTCCAAATCAACCAGGCTGTGATGGATATGTGGGTCAGTTGGCCACCAGTAGCAAAAGCCTAGTTGACCAGGCAAACACCGAACAAGCCTGGCCCATGGCCAGGCTCCGGGAGTAGAAAAATTCGGAACTCATCAAAGGTATATCAAAGAAATATCAAAGGTATATCAAAGGTGTATGAACACTTGTCCGTAGCCTGGTGGCAAAGCTCTTGCTTCACACGGTGAGGGCCCGGGTTCAATTCCTGACAACAGGTGGAAACATTGGGTGTGTTTCCTTACACTGGTTATTATGTTCACCCATCAGTAATAATGGGTACCTGGGTGTTAGTTGACTGGTGTGGGTTGCATCCTGGGACAAAAGTGACCTAATTTGTCCAGAATGCTCTGCATAACAAGCAGCTTTCTATATTGTAGTATGTAATTGTAGAAATAAAGATATATTATATTTATTCTATAACTCACTCTGCCCAGAAATGACCATGAGTCCCATAGGCAGGAGCAGAAGGCACTACCAGTGATCCTCGTTTGGGACTGAGGTTTCTAAAACATCTGCATAGTAGTTGATACCTGGATTTTACCCACAAGTCTTCTAACACCCAGGTACCTACTCTACTTCCAGTACTATGACACTCCTAAGTGGAACAAACATCCTGGATTGGAGGATAAATGGTGAGGACCATGACTCTCTAGTGGAACAAATGCCCAGGGGTCAGGATAAAGGGTGAGAAGAACTATGACTCTCCTAATTGGAACAAATGCTCATGGGTAAGGATAATGGGTGAGATGTGGTAGGATGGAGTCTCAGCCAAACATAGCAAACCTCAAATTCTACAAGAATGTCAATATTTTTTAGTTAAATTCTTAATTTCACATTTATGCAAAATTCAGACGCACACTTCACTTTGTACATCACTTCAAGGGGGTATACCTTGATGCTGGTCAAGAGTTCTTGATTAAAGAAACTGGAGCTACCCTCCCATTTCTTGAATGAAACATGATTATCCATGATTTCCCAAGTGCTAAGTAAGAAAGTTAATTGAGGCACAGGCATACATAAGTACAGCCTCTCCTCACTTAGCGACGTATTCGTTTACCGACGACTTGGACTTACGATGGGCTCTCTGACCAGTATGCATACCTAAATAATGTATATTAGAGCTGATTTCCTCTATTTTGTTCATTACAATATACAGTACACTACTGTATAAACATTTAAAAATACGTATACTAAAAATGTTATAAATGGTGCAACGTTGACATTAAAACAATATCAAAGATGGTTGACACAAACCCACCACCATTATAGTATGCTCCTTGCTTAGCGACGAATTCATTTATCGACGTGGTCTAAGAAACGGAACTCCATCGTTAAGTGAGGAGAGGCTGCACAATTATCATAGTGTTAAATAAGTCATTTATTTCCATAGGGGTCCTTGCTGTATAAGTAAGTTTATTTAGGTAAAGTAAAGGTACACATAAATACAGTTACACAAATTATCATACAAAATAAAATGTGTAAATTACCTAGGATAACCCAAAAAAGGCCAGTTAAAGTGATAATGATAATGATAAGTGACTTATTTCCATTGGATTTAGTGCTTTCAATATTAATAATAATAATAATTACCTTATACATGGAGTAGCGGTAGGATCGGTAGGAGATATCAAGCAGTGTGGTTCCTGCAGGAAGTTTGTAACCGATCTCATCCATGATGAAGTTAGAGAACTGTTCCATGCGCTTGGGTGTGCCTCCCATGCAGACAAAGCGGATCTCACTGAACATCTCCACCAGATCATGGGAGCCTGAACCCAGGGCTAAGTGGTACAGAATATCCTGCTCCATCTCGGAGATGTGAGGATTTCGCAGTCGTACTGACCCATCAGGAAACCTGAAAAGTAAGTAAGAATGTGAATAAGTTTATTTAGGTACAGGTATACCTGGAGAGGGTTTCAGGGGGTCAACGCCCCTGCGGCCCAGTCTGTGACCAGGCCTCATGGTGGATCAGGGCCTGATCAACCACTCTGTTACTGCTGGCCACACGGAAACTGCCGTATGAACCACAGCCTGGCTGGTCAGGTACTGACTTTAGGAGCCTGTCCAGCACCTTCTTGAAGACAGCCAGGGGCCTATTTGTAATCCCCCTTATGTATGCTGGTAGGCAGTTGAACAGTCTTGGGCCCCTGACACTTATCGTGTCTCTTAGCGTACTCATGGCACCCTTGCTTTTCACTGGGGGGATGTTGCATCTCCTGCCCAGTCTTTTGCTTTCATAGGGAGTGATTTTCGTGTGCAAATTTGGAACTAGTCCCTCTAGGATTTTCCAAGTGTATATTATCATGTATATTTCTTGCTTTCATTCCAGGGAATACAAATCAAGGGACTTAAACCGTTCCCAGAAATTTGGGTGCTTTCTCATACCTGGAGAGTGTTTTGGGGGTCAACGCCTCTGCGGCCCAGTCTGTGACCAGGCCTCATGGTGGATCAGGGCCTGATCAACCAGGCTGTTACTGTTGGCTGCACGCAACCCAACGTATGAACCACAGCCTGGCTGGTCAAGTACTGACTTTAGGTGCTTGTCCAGCACCTTCTTGAAGACAGCCAGGGGTCTATTGGTAATCCCCCTTATGTGTGCTGGGAGGCAGTTGAACAGTCTTGGGGCCCTTGACACTTATTGTGCTGTCTCTTATCGTGCTAGTGGCATCCCTGCTTTTCATTGGGGGATGTTGCATTGTCTACCGAGTCTTTTGCTTTCATAGGGAGTGATTTTCGTGTGCAAGTTTGGTACTAATCCCTCTAGGATTTTCTAAGTGTATATACTAATCATGTATCTCTCTCACTTGCATTCTAGGGAGTACTGGTTGAGGAACTTCAAGCATTCTCAGTAATTGAGGTGTTTATCAGTTATGTGTGCCGTGAAGGTTCTCTGTGTCGTGTCAGTAAATATGTATACACTTGTGTAGTGTATTACAGTATAGTAACCCCAGACGTTACATGTATGCTACCTTGTTACTGTGACGTCAGAGCTCCCGCTCCATGTGGCTACTATGTCAGAGGCCTCGCCCTCACTCCTAGGCCGACATAAAGCTGGACAGACGTGCCGGGTACTCCTCCTCACAGGCTCTGTGAATATATCAGTTACCACCCCCACTGGGTTTATCTTTTGACTACCTTTTATCTCTCGAACCCCACAAGATATCTGTACATTTTCTAGGTCAGCAATTTCACCTGCCTTGAAAGGTGCTCTTAGTGTGCAGCAATATTCCAGCCTAGATAGAACAAGCGACCTGAAGAGTGTCATCATTTGCTTGGCATCCCTAGTTTTGAAGGTTCTCATTATCCATCCTGTCATTTTTCTAGCAGATGCGATTGATACACTGTTATGGTCTTTGAAGGTGAGATCCTCTGACATGATCACTCCCAGATCTTTTACATTAGTTTTTCACTATTGTGTGGTTGGAATTTACTGTACTCCGATATAGTTTTAATTTCCTCACGTTTTCCATATTAGAGTAATTGAAATTTCTCATCACTGAACTTCATATTGTTTTCTGCGGTCCATTTAAAGATTTGGTTGATGTCCGCCTGGAGTCTTGCAGTGTCTTCAATGGAGGACACTGTCATGCAAATTTGGGTGTCATCTGCAAAGGAAGACACGGTGCTGTGGCTTACATCCCAGTCTATGTCAGATATGAGGATGAGGAACAGGATGGGAGCGTGTACTGTGTCTTGTGGAACAGAGCTTTTCACCGTAGCCGCATCAGACTTTACTGTTTACTACTACTCTTTGTGTTCTATTTGTTAGGAAATTATAAATCCATCTACCAACTTTTCCTGTTATTCCTTCATCATGCATTTTGTGCGCTATTGCACCATGGTCACACTTGGCTCCTGTAAGATTCCTTTAACTTTAGTTTGATGTTTGCTATTTCTCTGACCAGTGTCTTCCTATGTATTACAGATATATTGATCTTTTTTAGCTCTTTTAGTACTTATACATGCCATGAAAATTCTTTGTACCTTCTCCAGGTCTGCATTTTTCCTGCCTTGAAAGGGAAATGCAGCAGTATTCCAGCCTAGAGAGAACAAGCGATTTGAAGAGAATCATCATGGGCTTGGCATCCCTAGTTTTGAAGGTTCTCATTATCCATCCTATCATTTTCCTAGCAGATGTGGCAGATACATTGTTGTGATCTTTGAAAGTGAGATCCTCTGAGATTATCACTCCCAGGTCCTTCACATTAGTTTTTTGCTCTATTGTGACGAATTTGTTTTATACTCTGATACACTTTTAATTTCCTCGAGTTTTCAATATCGGAGTAGTTGAAATTTCTCTTCATTGAACTTTATATTGTTTTCCACAGCCCATTTAAAGATTTGGTTGATGTCAGTTTGGAGTTTTTATTACATGTGAACTACATTATCAGTATACTGCATAAGAGAACTAAAGCATATTGGTACAGGTACACATAAGTACAATTATCAAACATAGTATGTAACATTAAATTATTCTAGGTATAACTCGTAATGACATGATTGAAAACAAACCATATCACGGGCAGGACAGAACCCGTGATCAGTGGCTAGCGTGTCAGTCTGGAGTTTTATGACTCTCTGATCGCGGGTTCTATCCCCGCCTGTGGTATGGTTTACTCTAGGTATACCCAAGATAACCCAAAAAAAGGCCAGACAAAGTGACTTATTTCCATTGACGTCCTGATATGTACTTATATTTGATTTAATACTGTTTGGTTTGGTTGGGTGGTTTTTAGGTTAATGGATTGTTAACTATACAAGGGTCAATACTGCATACAGTCTGTATGCCACCATTATACTCTCTGTGTATATACACTGAAGTGATACACACCTCTCAGTGTATATACATACACATACAAACCTCTCAGTATATATATACACAGATACAAACCTCTCGGTGCATATACAATGAAAGCTACATACCTCACAACAACCAGAGAGAAGGACATGTAAGATAAGATTTCTTCGGATTTTTAACCCCGAAGGGTTAGCCACCCAGGATAACCCAAGAAAGTCAGTGCGTCATCGAGGACTGTCTGTCTTATTTCCATTGGGGTCCTTAATCTTGTCCCGCAGGATGCGACCCACACCAGTTGACTAACAACCCAGGTACCTATTTGCTGCTAGGTGAACATGACAACAGGTGTAAGGAAATACGTACGTCGAAATGTTTCCACCCGCCGGGAATTGAACCCGGGCCCTCCGTGTGTGAAGCGAGAGCTCAAGCCACCAGACCCAGCTAACAGATTTTCACAGAATTTGGGGGTATTCCATGGAAGAAAAAAAATTGCCCAGTCAAATTGACATTCAAGACAGAAGTGGTATGGAACAGGATCCTACAACAGAAACCACTGTTAAAGAAATTAGTTAGTTTAATATCTTAATTATGCACCCCCATACCCATCCTGTGGGTGGAAGTCAAAAGATTACAGAGGTACATAATGGGTCTAGGGACTGGGCTCCAAAGTTTTGATAGCTGAACAAGTTACAACGGTAATGAACCATCTACATGTCTATACATGGGTACAATCATGAACAAATTACAAAGTAATGAGCCCGGTGGCCTGGTGGCTAGAGCTCTCGCTTCACACACGGAGGGCCCGGGTTCGATTCCCGGCAGGTGGAAACATTTCGACGTGTTTCCTTACACCTGTTGTCATGTTGTCATGAGTGTTAGTCGACTGGTGTGGGTCGCATACAGGGGGACAAGATTAAGGACCCCAATGGAAATAACTCTTCGGTGACGCACTGACTTTCTTGGGTTATCCTGGGTGGCTAACCCTCCGGGGTTAAAAATCCAAAGAAATCTTATCTTCCTCTTTATCATAACTGTATTGAGTTATTAGTGCAAATATTAATTGGGTCACACACACACACAAGGGGTTAAAGGAATCCAGAGAATATCAGCGAGTGTACCTCGACCGCGACAGAACACAAAAAGAATGGGAACCAGAGCCAGGTTAAGATTTTTTAGGCCCCTGGGTTACAGGTACTGTGAGGCCTCCAGTGATATTTTTAAAAGGAAAAAAAGCTAAAGAAATATTAAATTTATTTTTACAAGGCTAACCACAATTAAAATTCAAACAATCGCTTTGTGTAATTTCTTGGAAACAAATTTCTGCAAAACATCAGCAAATTGTAAATTATTGAGAACATCTCTCGAGACCCTCCAGCTGGCTGAGACCCCTGGGCTGCAGCCCCTAAAGCCCATGCCTTAATTTGGCCCTGGGAACAACTGAGAGTGAGGCTAAGCTTTCCTGTCAACAGACAGGAAAGCTCAGCCTCAGGAAGGGGGGACACCAAACAAATGCTCACAGAACCCCCTCAACCCCTACCACCACATACCAACCAAACACAATAACCAGAAACAAGCCACACTCCACAACTCCCCCCCCCTTCCCCCAGCACTAATACCACCATCACAGCAACCTTCCATAATATCAAACCCTGCCTTCCACACCAACCCCCTCCCTCCTCCCAAAATAGGGTACTGGAAAGGAAGCTGAAGGTATGGTACACCAACACAGATGGAATAACAAATAAGAGTGAGGAGTGGCAAGAACGAATCACTGCGGCATCACCTGACATCATAGCACTCATAGAGACAAAGCTCACGTGGATAACAGATGTGATCTTTCCAACTGGATATCAGATCCTGAGGAAAGAGAGAGAGAACAGGGAGGAGGAGTTGCACTGCTTATCAAAAAAACAGTGGAGTTTTTAGAAGATGGCAGGTAATCAGGCTGAGGAAGGAAGGAGGGGAACTCAAAAATAATGACCTGGAAGTATGTGAAGAGCTTAGTACAAAATTTAAAGAAGTATTCACAGTGGAGACAGAAATGCTTCCAGCAAACAGAGGCAGTAGGGTGCAGCAGCAAGTGCTGGACACACTGCATATAACTAAGGAGGATGTGAAGAAACTGCTAGGTGAACTAGATACCTCGAAGGCAGTGGGCTCAGATAACATCTCTCCTTGGGTCCTGAGAGAGGGAGCAGAGGAACTGTGTGTGCTGATAGCAGCAATCTTTAATAAATCTATTGATACAGGACAACTGCCTGAGATGTGGAAGACAGCAAATGTAGTCCCAATATTTAAGAAAGGAGACAGAGAGGCAGCATTAAACTACAGACCAGTGTCACTGACATGTACAGTATGTAAAGTCATGGAGAAGATTATCAGAAGAGTGGTGGAGCACATAGAAAGGATTGGGCTCATACATGACGATCAGCACGGCTTCAGGGATGGGAAATCCTGTGTCACAAATCTACTTGAGTTCTATGACAAGGTAACAGAAGTAAGACAGGAGAAAGAGGGATGGGTAGATTGCATCTTTTTGGACTGTAAAAAGGCTTTTGACACTACCACACAAGAGACTGGTTCAAAAACTAGAGCAGGAGGCAGGAATAATAGGGAACGAACTGCAATGGATCAGGGAATACCGGACAGGAAGGAAACAACGAGTGACGGTACGTGACAAGGTGTCAGAGTGGGTGCATATGTCAAGAGGGCTTCCACAAGGGTCAGTCCTGGGTCTAGGACTATTTCTTGTATATATGAATATTATGAGTGAAGGAATAGATTCAGAGGTGTCCCTGTTCGCTAATGATGTGAAAATAATGAGGGGAATAAAGCGGACGAGGATCAGGTAAGATTACAAGGGGATCTGGACAAGCTGCAAGCCTGGTCAGTCAAATGGCTCTTGGAGTTTAACCCCAACAAGTGCAAAATTGTGAAGCTTGGGGAAGAACAAAGAAGACTGTAGACGGAGTACAGGCTAGGGGATCAAAGGCTGCAAACTTCACATAAGGAAAAGGATCTTTGAGTGAGTATAATACCGAGCACATCTCCTGAGGCGCACATCAATCAAATAACCGCTGCAGCATATGGGCGCTTGGCAAACCTAATAAACAAATAACTCCCCACATAGGAGAGAGAAGCTTACGACGACGTTTCAGTCCGACTTGGACCATTTACAAAGTCACACTAACATAAAGAAGAGAAGGAGAGAGTATATATAGGACATCGGACAGGGACGGGACAAGAGAGGTAGTAGGAAAGGAAGAAGAGAGGTAGAGGTAGTAGTAGTGGAGTCAGTCAAAGCTTAAGAAAAAGGAGCACTGCAAGGGAGCTATGGGTCCACAAAGGGTAGGAACAAGAACACAGAGGGGGGAAAATAATGGACCAAACACCTAAGGTAAGGCAGAAGAAAGAAAACTCAAAGGAGAAAGAGGAAAGGGGAAAAAAGAATCAGGTTAAGTGACGGGTGTTCTGAAGTTTGGAGCATTTTACAGTGTAATGGGAAAGGAAGGCATCTACAGAGACATAGCCAGGACTAAGATTCATACAAGGAAAGTTGTGTATAAGGGAGGATTCAACCAGACGGCGACTGTGAAAGTTAGAAGTAGGGGTAGACAATTTTCGCAGAAGACCAGTCAACAGGATGACTGTGATCTCTGACATGACAGAAAAGACCATTGTCGGCAAGCCTAACACTACTTTTGTGCTCTCTGAGTCTGTCAGAAAGAGATAGGCCAGTTTCTCCAAAGTACTGAAGAGGACAAGAGGAACAGGAAATAGAGTAGACACTAGGAGCAACTATAGAGGGAGGAGAGGTATGAACTAGATTGGTGCGAAGTGTTAGTCTGTTTATAGTTTGATATCTTTATTATGCACCCCATACCCAGTTTGATGTCTAAGGAACGGAGAGAGTTGTTGAGATTAGAAAGACTGGAAATATAGGGAAGGCAGAGAACAGGAGAGTTCCCAGGAGTAGAGAGTTTGGGAGAGAAGAAAGTCCGTTTAACACGTGAGAAGGCAGAGTCTATGAAATGGGAAGGGTAGCCGAGACCGGAAAATGAATTATGAAGAGTGGACATTTCTGATTCAAGGAACTGAGGATCACAAATGCGGAGAGCATGGATAAAGAGGGAGATAAGAACACTTTTTCTTGACAGAGGAGGCATGATAAGAAAAGTAACGAATGTACATGCCACTGTGCATAGGCTTGCGGTACACGGAAAAAGCAAAACCTGTATCTGAGCGGTGGACATGAACATCAAAGAAAGGAAGCAAGGAATTAGATTCCCATTCAGCTTTAAACTTAATGGAAGGGGCAAGATTATTAAGGGCATCAAGAAATGGTTGGAAGAGACTAGAGTCATGAGGCCAAAGAGCAAAGATGTCATCTACATAGCGGAGCCAGATTGAAGGACGCACATCAATAGTAGGAAGAAGAACAGTCTCGAAGTATTCCATGTAAAGATTAGCAAGAACAGGTGATAGAGGAGAGCCCATAGCAACACCGAAGGTTTGAGAATAATATTTACCTTGGAAGGAAAAGGAATTTGAGTCCACACAAAGGAGTATGCAGTACCAGTATGTAACCCACACCTGGTCAAACACGTCAATAAATTAGAGAAAGTGAAAAAGTTTGCAACAAGGCTAGTCCAGGAGCCGAGGGGTATGTCCTATAAGGAGAGGTTAAGGGAAATCAACCTGATAACACTGGAGGACAGGAGAGATAGGGAGGGGACATGATAACGACGTATAAAATACGGAGAGGAATTGACAAGGTTAGAATATTTCAGAGATGGGACACTGGAACAAGAGGACACACTTGGAAGCTGAAAACTCAGATGAGTCATAGAGATGTTAGGAAGTATTTGTTTAGCCTTAGAGTTGTCAGGAAGTGGATCAATCTGGAGTGATGTAGTGGAGGCAGGAACCATACATAGCTTTAAGAAAGAGGTATGATAAAGCTCATGGAGCAGGAAGAGTGACCTAGTAGTAGCGACCAGTGAAGAGGCGGGGCCAGGAGCTATGACTCGACCCCTGCAACCACATATAGGCGAGTACCTCTCTTGTGTATACTGTATACACTAAGATACACACGCTGAGACCTCGTGGTGTAAGTTTAGGTACAGGTAAACTAAATTAATACATAGCATTAGAAATCTTCCTTACGAAGAAAGATTGAAGACCCTAAAATTACATTCACTTGTAAGACGTAGAATGAGGGGAGACATGATCGAGGTATAAGAACATAAGAACATAAGAAAGGAGGAACACTGCAGCAGGCCTGTTGGCCCATTCTAGGCAGGTCCTTCACATTCCATCCCACTAACAGAATATTTGTTCAACCTAATTTTCAATGCTACCCAAGAAATAAGAACATAAGAACATAAGAAACATAAGAAAGGAGGAGCACTGCAGCAGGCCTGTTTACCCATACTAGGCAGGTCCTTCACAATCCGTCCCACTAACAGAATATTTGCTCAACCAAATTTTCAATGCTACCCAAGAAATAAGCTTTGACAATTCTACCCACTCATGCGCGAGTCCCACTCAAATCCAACCCTCTCACTCATGAATTTATCCAACCTAAATTTGAAACTACCCAAGGTCCTAGCTTCAATAACCCTACTAGGCAGACTGTTCCACTCATCAACTACCCTATTTCCAAACCAATACTTTCCTATATCCTTTCTAAATCTAAACTTATCTAACTTGAATCCATTATTGCGGGTTCTCTCTTGGAGAGATATCCTCAAGACCTTATTTATATCCCCTTTGTTAATACCCATTTTCCACTTGTATACCTCGATCATGTCTCCCTCATTCTACGTCTTACAAGTGAATGTAATTTTAGGGTCTTCAATCTTTCTTCGTAAGGAAGATTTCTAATGCTATGTATTAATTTAGTCATTCTACGCTGAATGTTTTCTAACGAATTTATGTCCATTCTGTAATATGGAGACCAAAACTGAGCTGCGTAATCTAGATGAGGCCTTACTAATGATGTATAAAGCTGTAATATAACCTCTGGACTTCTGTTGCTAACACTTCTTGATATAAATCCCAGTAATCTATTTGCCTTATTACGTACGCTTAGGCATTGCTGTCTTGGTTTAAGGTTGCTGCTTACCATCACCCCCAAGTCCTTCTCGCAATCTGTATGGCTAAGTTCTACGTTATTTAACTTATAAGTGCTTGGGTTATGGACACTCCCGAGCTTCAGAACCTTGCATTTATCTACATTGAACTGCATCTGCCACTTTTCTGACCAGGAATTGAGTTTGTCTAAATCCTCCTGAAGTTCCGTGACATCTACGTCTGAATCGATTATCCTACCTATCTTCGTGTCATCAGCGAATTTGCTCATATCACTAGTAATTCCCTCGTCAAGGTCATTTATATATATTATAAACAACAACGGGCCTAAAACCGATCCCTGTGGAACGCCACTTGTTACAGATCCCCACTCAGATTTAACCCCATTAATGCACACCCTCTGCTTCCTATTGGTGAGCCATGACTCGATCCATGAAAACACTTTTCCTCCAATGCCGTGAGCAGCCACTTTCTTTAACAGTCTCTGATGTGGTACTCTATCAAAAGCCTTACTAAAATCCAAATAAACAATATCGAATTCTTTATCATGATCAACTGCCTCAAAAGCCTTACTGAAAAAAGTTAATAAATTAGTTAGGCAGGAACGGCCCCTGGTGAATCCATGTTGAGTATCATTAATCAAATTATGCCTATCGAGATGGCTTCTTATGTTATCAGCTATAATCGACTCTAATAATTTGCCTACAATTGAAGTTAGACTTATTGGGC
Source organism: Cherax destructor (assembly GCA_009830355.1). Classification (NCBI taxonomy): domain Eukaryota; kingdom Metazoa; phylum Arthropoda; class Malacostraca; order Decapoda; family Parastacidae; genus Cherax; species Cherax destructor. The sequence continues at coordinate 81,403 of WNWK01000690.1, forward strand.
GGTAATTTGATGGTAACGACTTGTCCCCTGCTTTAAAAATAGGAATTACATTAGCCATCTTCCACGTATCAGACACTACACCTGTTTGAAGAGATAGGTTAAAAATGTTAGTTAATGGGTATTAACAAAGGGGATATAAATAAGGTCTTGAGGATATCTCTCCAAGAGAGAACCCGCAATAATGGATTCAAGTTAGATAAGTTTAGATTTAGAAAGGATATAGGAAAGTATTGGTTTGGAAATAGGGTAGTTGATGAGTGGAACAGTCTGCCTAGTAGGGTTATTGAAGCTAGGACCTTGGGTAGTTTCAAATTTAGGTTGGATAAATTCATGAGTGAGAGGGGTTGGATTTGAGTGGGACTCGCGCATGAGTGGGTAGAATTGTCAAAGCTTATTTCTTGGGTAGCATTGAAAATTGGGTTGAGCAAATATTCTGTTAGTGGGACGGATTGTGAAGGACCTGCCTAGTATGGGCCAACAGGCCTGCTGCAGTGTTCCTCCTTTCTTATGTTCTTATGTTCTTAGGTACACAAAGAGTTACACAAACTATCATATATAGTAACACATGTGTAAGTTGCCCACTAGGATAACTCAAGAAAGGTCAGCGTTATTTCTCTTGTGGTCCGTGGATATAAGTGACTCAAGTTTCAGATTGTTGTGTTAGGTCTTATATACATATGTTATTATATAAAATAATTGTGATAATTTAAGATTGTGTAAGTGTATCTAAATAAATTTATGTGTGTGTGTGTGTTTGTGTTTACTCACCTAGTTGTAGTTGTAGGGGTCGAGTCACAACTCCTGGCCCCGCCTCTTCACTGGTCGCTACTGGGTCACTCTTCCTGCTCCATGAGCTTTATCATACCTCTTCTTAAAGCTATGCATGGATCCTGCCTCCACTACATCACTTCCCAGACTATTCCACTTCCTGACAACTCTGTGACTGAAGAAATACTTCCTAACGTGTGTGTGTGTGTGTGTTAGTTAGTTACCATTTTGTCCTAGGCACATGTCGATTAGACACTAGGCCTTTTGTATGTATGTATGTGTGTGTGTGTGCGCGCGCGCGAGCACATAAGAATGTCGGAGCACTACCGTACTACCGTAGACCTATTGACCCATGCTAGGCAGGTCTTTTTGTCTGTCAGTTGACCCACGGACCCATTTTCCTCTCCAGTACACCGTTTCTTCACAATACGCGCCAACCACCCTCATTCACAGCAAGTTCCCACGCCTCTGACCCTCCCTATTTACCATGGTATTGTGAGGTGCTGGACAGACCTACCTGGTACAAGCCGTGCAGGAGTGTGTGTTAGTGTGTGTGCTGGCCTGGTCCTGGTCCTGGTCCTGGTCACAGGGAAACACACATGCTTCGCCCTCTTGGCAAGGCATTGCTGGTTAAGTTGTGATTGATGCTACACGAAGTCCGCCACTAGTCTTGATGGATTATTTTTCAGCAGTTAATCTGCCAATGTTTACAATGCTGGATTTCCCGAGTTCTTCTTGATGGATTTATCAGCAAATCCTCGACTGCAGTAGAGGATTTCCTCCCGTACGTAGTACGTGGCTGATTACGGATTTACGTACACGGTTCGTAAACGACATTCACAAGCCCAATACAACGAAAAAAGACAGAGGTTCAGAGCTCTCTAAATCTATTCAACTCAGCGAAGAATAGGGAGAGATCTAAGCGAGATGCTTTAGAAAATATATTCAAAACGTGGCGGGGATATTTTGACCTGGTAATGGACGAACTGTGCTCACCAGTTGGGGAATATATAGGGAGCCTCGCTGGACAGACGACGTGACGTGGCAGGTTGTGATTGGCCGAGCTGGGGGCGGGCCTTCCACTAAGGGTATACCTTGGTTTGTTACAGCCAATGAGCGGCGAGGATGTAAGCAGCGTTGTCATCAGAAAAAGTGATGTAATTTCTCAGCAAGTAAAGTTCTGTTTAGGCTGTGTACATGAGGTACAGTTATATTACACAGCACGCACACGGGAGCAAGAAACCATGACGACACTTCGGTCTGACTTGAACCATTAATGACACGACTAGTGTGACATTAGTCGTTTGACTAGTCACACCACTAATGGGGTCATTAACTAGTCACACCACTAATGGGGTCATTAACTAGTCACACCACTAATGGGGTCATTAACTAGTCACACCACTAATGGGGTCATTAACTAGTAACACGACTATTGTGACTAGTTAATGACCCCACTGGAATCAAGGACCCCAATGGAAATAAGTCACTTTGAGGGTTATTTGTGTATTGTTCCAGTCACGGTATCGTTAGGTTAGGTTAGGTCATGTTTAGGTTAGGTAAGGTTTGTCAGGAAACAGGACAAGTGTTTCCTGACGCGGGTCTTAGTTATGACCCACAGCTGGAGCTTTTGATCACCTGACCGAAGCCTTCCACTGGCTTACCCCTCCACCCCTTCAAAAATTAGGGTTAAACGGTATTGCGAAATTTCAATCTTTTCCTGTATAATTTTTTACGTGATCTTGGGAGAACACAGATGTTATGGGCGCATAACTAACCCATTATGTAGAGTCAACTTAGCATAACCCGGTCAAGTCAATTTGGGTCCACATACAAGTATCCGCAATTTTTCTTCTTTTGGTCTCAAAAATATCTGAAAATTAATAAATATATGTAGCGGTGATTCCTAACACCAATTGTTGCTATTTTCTGGGTTGAAGAATATCTAAACTTTTGTTAGAAATAATATTTAACACATTTAAACTGACCTATGCTATACATAGCAGAATTTAAATTAAAAAACAATAGCTGTGTTTTAAGTTAGGTTAAGGAGGTTCCTTGATGCTGGTGAGGGGCTTTTGATCTAAGGAATTGGATCTGTGCTCCGATTCCATGAATTGAGTCTGAATACCTTGGATTATCCCCCCCTCCCATAGGCACTGTATAATTATACGGGTTTAGCGGTCCCCCATGACTATAATAATTCTAAGTTACTACTCCACATATAGTTAATGTTGCAGGAGGTAAGCATGTATAACTTGTACGAGAGATTGGTGTTGGGGAAAATATATGCACAGTTTCAAGTGAAGGTACGACAGTGCAGAAGTCTGAGAAGTAATATAGGATGACTGTAGCTCAGGGGATGGGACCAAGAGCTGGTGAGTACACACATACACACAGCTACCAGGCCCGTGGCCTGGTAGCAAAAGCTCTCGCTTCACACGGCGAGTGTCCGGGTTCGATTCCCGGAGAGGGTAGAAACATTGGGCGTGTTTCTTTACACCGGTTGTCTATGTTCACCCATCAGTAAAATAGGTACCTGGGTGTTAGTGGACTGGTGTAGGTCGCATCCTGGGACAAAATTGACCTAATTTCCGGGAAATGCCCTGCATAACAAGGGACTTTCTATACAGCAGTATGTCATTGATGTCAGCTATGGTCTGTATACCTTGTACATATAATTGTAGAAATAATGATAATAATAATAATAATAATAATAATAATATTATTAACTATGAAGAGAGGCTGATGACATTAGATGACAGAGGAGACTTGATGCATAAGGGGGATTACCAATAGACCCCTGGCTGTCTTCAAGAAGGCGCTGGACAGGCACCTCAAGTCAGTACTTGACCAGCCGGGCTGTGGTTCCTATGTTGGTTTACGTGCAGCCAACAGTAACAGCCTGGTTGATCAGGCCCTGATCCACCACGAAGCCTGGTCATGGACCGGGTCGCGGGGGTGTTTACCCCCGGAACACCCTCCAGGTATACTCCAGGTAGCCCAATAAGCTTCGAATGTATAATTACAGAGGAGGGCAGCCAGGGCTCTAGCTCTGGGACCCCTACAACAAATTGGAAACCGTATTTAGGCATATACGGAAAAATTGGCTGAAAACGAAATATATATATATATATATATATATATATATATATATATATATATATATATATATATATATATATATATATAAAACTTTGTATAGGTTTAAATATAGGTTAGACGTGTATATGAGTGGGTGTGAGTTAGGCCTGTCTGGCATGGGCCAGTAGGCCTACTGCAGTGCTGCTCCCCTTCTTATGTTTATATATAAACACAATGAAAGAACATAAAATAGGAGGAAAAAGTGAGCGAAATGATGAGATAAAGTCCGTACCGCACTTTTCCTGACGCACTACGCTCCTTCCGGTACGTAAATATATTACGGAATTTTCTTCGCGCGGCCGGATGCGTACCCGGGAGGAGTTATGTAGACTCGGGAGGGAGTTTACGTACACTGATGGAGTTTACGTACACAGACGAAGTTTACGTACACTGATGGAGTTTACGTCATTTCCGATCGAATTTGAGAGCTTTTAGTACGTACTGTTATATTATATTGTACGACCTGGCTGTGAGGTCAGGCGGAAGGAGGATAAGAGGAGGAGGAAGAAGAATAGGAAGGAAAGAGAGAGAGAGAGAGAGAGAGAGAGAGAGAGAGAGAGAGAGAGAGAGAGAGAGAGAGAGAGAGAGAGAGAATGTACAGCCGTTAAAACCGCCTCAGGCCAGGAAAAGAAAGTTACCAATGGGATTGTTGTTTTCCCCAGACCCACGTCCCACCATCTTCTGATTTTATTATTTTATTGTTGGGGAAAATTGGATACAGTAATTGGCTACAGTATCACAGGATGGTGTGTCACTGCCATATTGCATCACAGGATGGTGTGTCACTGTCGTATTGCATCACAGGATGGTGTTTCACTGTCGTATTGCATCACAGGATGGTGTGTCACTGTCGTATTGCATCACAGGATAGTGTTTCACTGTCGTATTGCATCACAGGATGGTGTTTCACTGTCGTATTGCATCACAGGATGGTGTGTCACTGTCGTATTGCATCACAGGATGGTGTGTCACTGTCGTATTGCATCACAGGATAGTGTTTCACTGTCGTATTGCATCACAGGATGGTGTTTCACTGTCGTATTGCATCACAGGATGGTGTGTCACTGTCGTATTGCATCACAGGATGGTGTTTCACTGTCGTATTGCATCACAAGATGGTGTGTCACTGTCGAATTGCATCACAGGGTGGTGTTTCACTGTCGTATTGCATCACAGGATGGTGTTTCAATAACAGTACCTTTCAAGGCAGGTGAAATTGCTGACCTAGAAAATGTACAGAGAACCTTCACGGAACACATAACTGCAATAAACCACCTCAATTACTGGGAATATTTGAAGTTCCTCAACCTGTACTCCCTGGAACGCAGGCGAGAGAGATACATGATTAATTACACCTGGAAAATCCTAGAGGGATTAGTACCAAACTTGCACTCGAAAATCACTCCCTATGAAAGCAAAAGACTCTGAAGACGATGCAACATTCCCCCAATGAAAAGCAGGGGTGCCACTAGCACGATAAGAGACAGCTCAGTAAGTGTCAGGGGTCCAAGACTGTTCAACTGCCTCCCAGCATACATAAGGGGGATTGCCAATAGACCCCTGACTGTCTTCAAGAAGGTGCTGGGCAGGCACCTAAAGTCAGTTCCTGACCAGCCTGGCTGTGGTTCGTACGTCGGGTTGTGTGCGGCCAACAGTAACAGCCTGGTTGATCAAGTCCTGATCCACCTTGAGGCCTGGTCACAAACCGGGCCGCGGGGGCGTTGACCCCCGAAACCCTCTCCAGGTATACTCCAGGTATCAGTAAAATGGGTACCTGGGTGTTAGTGGACTGGTGTGGGTCGCATCCTGAGACAAAATTTACCTAATTTGCGGGAAATGCTCAGCATAACAAGGGACTTTCTATATAGTAGTATGTCATTGATGTCAGCTATGGTCTGTGTACCTTGTACATGTAGAAACAAAGATATTATAAGATTATTATTATTATATTATAAGAGGTAGACATAGTGTCCTGCGAGCCTCAGTAGGTAGACACTGTGCTTGTCTGTAGAGGAACTTCAGTCTGGCATTCGCTTTCTTTACTACACTGTTCCCTATCAGTTCTCCTGACATGAATGGGTCAAAGGGGATTCCCAGATATCTTACTGAAGATCCTAAAGTGATGGTTCTCCATTACACCGGACATTAAAATTATTTAACCTCCTCAGTTAATGTTTCGTGCCAAAGAGTATGGCTTCCATTTTCGCGAAGTGTAACGATAGTTTGTTGTCTACTAACCATTGCTGCTAGACTCTAGTTCCAGTGATAATACATTAGCTATATCTTGTGGGTCTTTACCTGGCACTAACAGAGCACTATTATCTGCATACAACAGAAGTTTACACTTGACACTGATGGGCATATCATGTACACAACATAGGAACAGTACGGGACCCAGAATACTACCTTGGGGAACCGCACATGCTATCTACCTGGAGTCTACCTGGAGAGAATTCCAGGGGTCAACGCCCCCGCGGCCCGGTCCGTGACCAGGCCTCTTGTTGGACCAGAGCCTGATCAACCAGGCTGTTACTGCTGGCCGCACGCAGTCCAACGTACGAACCACAGCCCGGCTGATCAGGTACCGACTTGAGGTGCCTGTCCAGTGCCTGCTTGAAGACAGCCAGGGGCTTGTTGGTAATCCCCCTGATGTATGCTGGGAGGCAGTTGAACAATCTTGGGCCCCTCACACTTATTGTGTTGTCCCTCAACGTGCTAGTGGCACCCCTGCTCTTCATTGGGGGAATGTTACATCGCCTGCCGAGTCTTTTGCTTTCGTAGGGAGTGATTTTTGTGTGCAAGTTTGGTACTAAGCCCTCGAGAATTTTCCATGTGTATATAATAATGTATCTCTCCCGCCTGCGTTCTAGAGAGTACAGGTTTAGGAACTTCAAGCGTTCCCAGTAGTTGAGGTGGTTTATCGCACTTATGCGTGCCGTGAAGGTTCTCTGCACATTTTCAAGGTCAGCAATTTCACCCTCCTTGAAAGGTGCAGTTAGTGTGCAGCAATATTCCAGCCTAGATAGAACAAGCGATCTGTAAAGTGTCAACATGGGCTTGGCATCCCTGGTTTTGAAGGTTCTCATTATCCATCCTGTCATTTTTCGAGCAGATGCAATTGCTACATTGTTATGGTCCTTGAAGGTGAGATCCTCTGACATGAACACTCCCAGGTCTTTGACATTAGTTTTTCGCTCTATTGTGTGGTTGGAATTAGTTTTGTACTCCGATGAGATTTTAATTTCTTCACGTTTTCCGTATCTGAGTAATTGAAATTTCTCATCATTGAACTTCATATTGTTTTCTGCAGCCCATTTAAAGATTTGGTTTATGTCTGCTTGGAGTCTTGCAGTGTCTTCAACGGTGTACACTGTCATACAGATTCGGGTGTCATCTGCAAAGGAAGACACAGCACTGTGGCTTATATCCCTGTCAATGTCTGATATGAGGATGAGGAATAGGATGGGAGCAAGTACTGTGCCTTGTGGAACAGAGCTTTTCACAGTAGCTGCCTCAGACTTTACTCTGTTGACTACTACTCTTTGTGTTCTATGTGTTAGGAAATTATAAATCCATCTACCAACTTTTCCTGTTATTCCTTTATCACGCATTTTGTGTGCTATTACACCATGGTCACACTTGTCAAAGGCTTTTGCAAAATCTGTGTATATAACATCTGCATTCTGTTTATCTTCTAGAGCATCCAGGACCTTGTCGTAGTGGTCCAGTAGTTGGGACAGACAGGAGCGGCCTGCTCTAAACCCATGCTGTCCTGGGTTGTGCAATTGATGGGTATCAAGATGGGTGGCGATCTTGCTTCTTAGAACCCTTTCAAAGATTTTTATGATATGGGACGTTAGCGCAATTGGTCTGTAGTTCTTTGCTATTGCTTTACTGCCCCCTTTGTGGAGCGGGGCTATGACTGTTGTTTTTAGTAGCAGTATTTCACTGTCGTATTCCATCACTCAGGATGGGCCATACACATACAGTATCTTAGAATGCGCTAACATCTACTACTAATACTAGTACTACTACTACTACTACTACTACTAATAATAATAATCTTTATCTCTACAAGTACATGATACAACTTATACAGACCATAGCTGACATCAATGACATACTATATAGAAAGCCCCTTGTTATGCAGAGCATTTCCCTCAACTTAGGTTAATTTTGTCCCCCGGGATGCGACCCACACCAGTCGACCAACACCCAGGTACCTACTTACTGCTAGGTGAAAAGGGACAGCAGGTGTAAGGTGACTAACACCCAGGTACCTACTTAATGCTAGGTGAACATGGACAGCAGGTGTCTTAAGGAAACACACCCCCAATGTTTCCACCCGTACCGGGGATCGAACCACGGATCTCAGTGTGAGGCGAGTGCGCTACCAACCCAGCAACGGGACACTGGAAAAATACGCTGACTTTACCAGTTGTAAATCATCGTGTTTCCTGGTCTACCAACCAGGGATATTTCTGGTGTCTAATTCATGCGGGTTTGGCGTTTTTTATTGTGAGTAGCTGTAATAGTAGTGTAGTATGGAACGGCCTTCACTACTGTCTTCCGCCTGGGTAGGCCTAATGCTGCCTTTCACGGCCTACCCAGGTGCTGTCTGCTCTCTAATTCTGTCTACTGGCTTGTCTACTGCCCAGGTGTTGCTGTCTAGGTCTGTCTGCTACCTATGTCTGTCTAATACCTTGTCCTGTCTGCCGTCTATGCTGCCTAGTTCCGTCTACTGCCTGTCTGTCTGCTACCTAGATCTGTCTACTCTGTCTACAACCTGTCTACAATCCTCCTCTTCCTCGTATCGAAAAGCTTAGTACTCCTTATTCCTCACGCAGCTCCAGTTCCTTGAATCAAAAGCCCCTTCACCAGCACCAAGGACCCCCCTTAGAAGAAAATAGGTGTTATATCGCCAAATGGTAGTTGACATCGCCAAAACAGGAGCTGACATCGCCAAAACAGGAGTTGACATCGCCAAAACAGGAGCCGACATCGCCAAAACAGGAGCTGACATAGCTAAAACAGGAGATAACATCGCTAAAACAGGAGTCGACATCGCCAAAACAGGAGCTGACATCTCCAAAACAGGAGCTGACATCGCCAAATAATAGCTAGTGTAAGTGGTGTGTCAGAGCAGAGTGTGATTGGCGACGCCCAAGTAATTGGCGTCTCGGGCCAATTTCCTTTTTTTTTCATGTGCATTACGAAATCAGCGGAGAAGGCGCAGTGTACACTGAGGCAGGACTGCTTGACCTTCCTGACCCTAACACTGTGAAGAAGAATGACCCTAAGACTGTCAACAATGACCTTAATGACCCTTAAACTGTGAAGAATAATGACTCTGACTGATCCGATATTATGTTATGAATCTGAGAGAGAGAGAGAGAGAGAGAGAGAGAGAGAGAGAGAGAGAGAGAGAGAGAGAGAGAGAGAGAGAGAGAGAGAGAGAGAGAGAGAGAGAATGAATATTACCAGGCTAGTATAGTGATCACTGTGACAACACTGGTGGGTCATTTTCTGCTCTGTACAAAAAAATACGTATTAAGTGTGTGTGTGTGTGTGTGTGTGTGTGTGTGTGTGTGTGTGTGTGTGTGTGTGTGTGTGTGTGTAGCAGCTGCACCTGACAGGTGGTGGTGGTGACAGGTGGTGGTAGTGACAGGTGGTGATGGTGACAGGTGGTGATGGTGACAGGTGGTGGTGATGGTGACAGGTGGTGGAATTCAATAAAATCTCTGGTTATTCACTTTTTCCTACAGTAGGAAAGTTGTTTTTTCCTAGAAATTGTGACGTTTTAAACGTTGATAAATGACAGTATTACCCAGAGTGCACTTCTTGCGTATTAGTACACCATTCCAACACCAATTACTATTATTATAATTATTATTATTATTACTACTACTGTTGTTATTATTATTATTATTATTATTATTATATTCATCTACGTGGAGGGTGTTCCGGGGGTCAACGCCCCCGCAGCCTGGTCCTAGCCCAGGCTTCACGGTGGATCAAAGATCAACCAGGCTGTTACTGCTGGTTGCACGCAGTCCAACATACCTGTCCAGCGCCTTGGGCCCCTGACACTTACTGTGTTGTCTCTCAGTGTACTCATGACGCCCCTGCTTTTCAGTGGGGAGATGTTGCACTGTCTGCCCAGTCTTATTTTCGTAGGGAGTGATTTGTGTCTGCAGATTTGAGAGGTGTAAATTTTGATATAGCTTTCTCGCCTGCATGTCAAGGAGTACAAGTTAAGTGACTTCAAACGTTCCCAGTAATTAAGGTGCATGACTGAACTTTTATGAGCAGTGAAAGTTCCCTATATCATCTCCAGATCTGCAATATCGCCTGGTGTTAGTGTACACTAATATTCCAGCCCAGAGAGAACAGGTGTCTTAAAGTGGATCACCATTGGCTTGACATCCCTTGTTTTGAAGGTTCTCATTATCCATCCTATCATTTTTCTCACAGCTGTGATAATGACATTGTTGTGATCCTTGAAGGTAAGACCCCGATGGAAATAAGTCACTCTGACTTTTTTTGGTTATCCCAGGTTCTCTACACATGTTGCTATGTATGATAATCTATATAACTGTGTATACAAGAATAAACTTACTTAATCCTCTGAACTTGTCACTCCCAAGTTCTTCACATTAGTTTTACGTTCCATTGTGTGGTTAGAATTTGTTTTATACTCGTTCTAACTTTTATTTCTTATTTTTTTCCATAACGGAGTAACTGAAATTTGTCTTCATTGAACATCATATTGCTTTCTGTGGCCCACTGGAAGACTTTGATTTATATCCTCTTAGAGATTTACAGTGTCCTCAATGGATGACAAAAACATATTATGGTGTCATCTGCAAATGATGATACAGTGCTATGATTTACATCTCTGTCTATGTCGGATATGAGGATGAGGAACAGGATGGGGGCGAGTACTGTGCCTTGCGGAACAGAGCTTTTCACTGTAACAGCCTCTGAATTTATTCTGTTTACTATTACTATTTGTGTTCTATTGGGAAGCTATAGATCCGTCTACCCACTTTTCCTGTTATTCCCTGAGTGTTTATTTTGTGTGCTATTACACCATGATCGCACTTGTCGAAGGCTTTTGAAAAGTCTGTGTATACTACATCTGCCTTTTGTTTGTCCTCCAGACCATCCAAGACTTTGTCATAGTAGTCCAGTAGTTGTGAGAGGCAGGAGCGACCATCCAAGACTATGTTATAGTGATCCAGTAGTTGTGAGAGGCAGGAACGACCATCCAAGACTATGTTATAGTGATCCAGTAGTTGTGAGAGGCAGGAACGACCATCCAAGACTATGTTATAGTGATCCAGTAGTTGTGAGAGGCAGGAACGACCATCCAAGACTATGTTATAGTGATCCAGTAGTTGTGAGAGGCAGGAACGACCATCCAAGACTATGTTGTAGTGATCCAGTAGTTGTGAGAGGCAGGAACGACCATCCAAGACTATGTTATAGTGATCCAGTAGTTGTGAGAGGCAGGAACGACCATCCAAGACTATGTTATAGTGATCCAGTAGTTGTGAGAGGCAGGAACGACCATCCAAGACTATGCTATAGTGATCCAGTAGTTGTGAGAGGCAGGAACGACCATCCAAGACTATGTTGTAGTGATCCAGTAGTTGTGAGAGGCAGGAACGACCATCCGAGACTATGTTATAGTGATCCAGTAGTGAGAGGCAAGAACGACCATCTAAGACTATGTCATAATGGGCCAGTACTTGTGAGAGGTAGGAGTGACCTGCTCTAAATACATGCTGGCCTGGGTTGTGCAATTGTCAGGAATCCAAATGTTGGCAAAGTTGCTTCTTAGAACCCTTTCAAAGATTTTTATAATGTGTGATGTTAGTGCTATCAGTCCTACACAGTTGCTTTACTGTCACCTTTGTAGAGTGGGGCTATATCCGTTGTTTATAGTGACTGAGGGATGACACCCCTGGCTAGGCTCCCTCACCATGAAATATTTAAGGCACGTCATCCAAAGGTTCCAATGGCGTGTTAGTTTTTAATAAAAACAATTTTCTTACCAAAAAAAAAATAAACTTGGCCCTGAGAAGCAAAAGAGATTTGCTAAGTAAGCTTAGTAGCTCATCAGTTAGCTGGGCACATGAGCTGAGTGGTTGACCAGGGGTTAATGAGCACTATCTAATGGCTGACAGCATCAACCACAACAGCAACAACAGTGACAGCAGAAGCAGCACCAACAACAGCATCAGCAGGAGAAGAAACAGTAGCAAAAGTAACAAGAAAAGCAGCAATAACAGCCATGGTGAAAGTAGCTACGTACATCAGCAGCAGGAACAGCAATGACAGCATCACATCATACTGTATACATACACTGACAGCAGCAGTGTATGTATACATGTGAAGGGGTATATCTTCTAGTGTGACCCTCGTGTAGTAGATAGACTTGAAACTCCTACACAGTTACGCAAGAAGGAAGATAACGGTGGAATAACAGGCAATCAAATTAAAGGAGAATAAAGGAAGTGGAAGGAACGAGAAGAAAGCAAGTGAAGAACATGTAATTGTTAATAATCCTCCCACAAGGAGGCAGAGAATGATAATCAGGGAAGAACAACAGAGAGGAATAAAGGGTGCCGAGTGAGGTTCAAGAACCAGTACTAAGCCCATAATAATAATAATAATAATAATAATAATAATAATCTTTATTTCTACAAGTACATGATACAACTTATACAGACCATAGCTGACATCAATGACATACTATATAGAAAGCCCCTTGTTATGCAGAGCATTTCGGACAAACTTGGTTAATTTTGTCCCCAGGATGCCACCCACACCAGTCCACTAACACCCAGGTACCTATTTTACTGCTAGGTGAACATGGACAGCAGGTGTCTTAAGGAAACACGTCCTGTTTCCATCCGTACCGGGGATCGAACCACTGACCTCGATGTGTGAGCTGAGTGCGCTACCAACCCAGCAACGAATTTACAGAAACAGAAGAAGAGATGAGATAGAAAGACTATACAAATGTCCTGGAGAATCTAAAGTATAATATAAGCGGCTGCTAGAGTTGAACCCCAACAAATTCAAGCTTATACAGTGAGTTGAAGACTGGATTATTATTATTATTATTATTATTACAATAAAAACTAATAGTTAAACCCACAAGGGTCATACAGCATGCAGACCGTAAAGCTCGTACAAAATTGTCATGGGGTGAGCATAGCACCGAGGATATCACCAGAAGTGCTTAAAAAAAATCTAGTAACTTCAGTAGGAACCACAATGGGCAGTCATGGCGTAATGTAGTTGCCATGTCAAGCTTACCCTCGAGTCTGCAGCACCAGCGTGGAACCCATAACTAATCACCTACGAAAACTAATGGAAGTGTCGAGGTTCAGGATACTAGATCGTCTGTGGTGGTTTATATATGGGTTTATGTAGGTTTGAAAAACGTGATCCTCTGTGGTGGTTTATATATGGGTTTATGTAGGTTTGAAAAACGTGATCCTCTGTGGTGGTTTATATATGGGTTTATGTAGGTTTGAAAAACGTGATCCTCTGTGGTGGTTTATATATGGGTTTATGTAGGTTTAAAAAACGTGATCCTCTGTGGTGGTTTATATATGGGTTTATGTAGGTTTGAAAAACGTGTTCCTATCAATATAATATTGATTTCTGCCGTGAGAATAACTGTGTTGATATTCAAGGCACTCTCTACCCTGTGTGTGTGTGATCAAGGTCGTGAGTGTATGTGTGTGTATTCACCTATTTCTGGTTGCAGGGGTCGATTCATAGCTCCTGGCCCCGCCTCTTCACTGGTCGCTGCTCCATGAGCTTTATCATACCTCTTCTTAAAGCTATGTATGGATCCTACCTCCATCACATCACTCTCCAGATTGTTATATTTCCTGACAACTCTGTTACTGAAGAAATACTTCCTAACATCCCTGTGATTCATCTGAGTCTTCAACTTCCAACTGTGACCCCTTGTTGCTGTGTCCCATCTCTGGAACATTCTGTCTCTGTCAACCTTGTCGATTCCTCTCAGTATTTTATATATCGTTATCATATCCCCCTGTTCCTCCTGTCCTCCAGTGAAATCAGGTTGATTTCCCTTAATAACTTCTCGCAGGACATGCCTCTTAGCTCCGGGACTGGTCTTGTTGCAAACCTTTGCACTTTCTCTAATTTCTAGACGTGTTTGACCAGATTTGTGTGTGTGTATGTGTGTGTGTGTGTGACTTTTCTCGCTTACTGAATAACAGGAATAAATTATAGGACGCTATTTTTTCTTAATATAGAAATACTGGTATATTCAAGGCTTGAAATAGCAGACAGAGAAACTAGGACACTGCTGGTTCCTGAAACAAGGACAGTGCTGGTTCCTGAAACAAGGACACTGCTAGTTCCTGAAACAAGGACAGTGCTGGTTCGTGAAACAAGGACAGTGCTGGTTCCTGAAACAAGGACACTGCTGGTTCCTGAAACAAGGACACAGCTGGTTCCTGAAACAAAGACACTGCTGGTTCGTGAAACAAGAACAATGCTGGTTCGTGAAACAAGGACACTGCGGGTTCGTGAAACAAGGACATATTATGCTCAAGCATAATAATAATAATAGCTGTCACTATTCCCAAGTCACCTTACACCTGCAGTCCTTGTTCACCTGGCAGTAAGTAGGTACCTGGGTGTTAGTCACCTTACACCTGCAGTCCATGTTCACCTGGCAGTAAGTAGGTACCTGGGTGTTAGTCACCTTACACCTGCAGTCCCTGTTCACCTGGCAGTAAGTAGGTACCTGGGTGTTAGTCACCTTACACTTGCTGTCCCTGTTCACCTGGCAGTAAGTAGGTACCTGGGTGTTAGTCACCTTACACCTGCTGTCACTGTTCACCTAGCAGTAAGTAGGTACCTGGGTGTTAGTCACCTTACACCTGCTGTCACTGTTCACCTAGCAGTAAGTAGGTACCTGGGTGTTAGTCACCTTACACCTGCTGTCCCTGTTCACCTAGCAGTAAGTAGGTACCTGGGTGTTAGGTGACTGTTGTGGTAGGAATCAGACTGAACTATTAACGAGGAAGCGGTAAATCCGTAGTGGTCATGCAGTACATGTAGCATGGGAAGCAATCAGACGTGATCTGAATGGGAGTGCAGCTCAGATTCCTTGGATCAAGAGACAGACGTGTGAGTAATGCCAGACAGACCGACCTTGGTAACGTCCAGACTGCAATACTAATATTTAAACAATGTCAACAATGTGTGTGTGTGTGTGTGTGTGTGTGTGTGTGTGTGTACCTCCTTGCTGGCCTTACGGGTCCCGTCATACCTACTTTCAAAACTGCGAATGAAATCTTGTGTTGCAGTGAATGTAGTTGGATAATGAGGTTTAAAGTCTATCTACTACACAAGGGTCATTAAGGCTGGTTAGCTGGTTAATGGGGTTTAAAGTGTATCTACTACACGAGGGTCATTAAGACTGTGTGTCACCTGTACACCACCAGTCAAGAATACTTTAATACCTAAAATACTGATTAATGTAAACTACCAGTGTATATACACTGATATACACCTCTCAGCGTATATACAGAGACACATATACTTCTCCAGCTGCTTAGGTATGGAAAGAATGAAGAACTCAAAAGGAACACTAAATACAAAACTCGAGAGGGTCACCAAATAGAATAAAGGAACACGTAAAAGACTTGGGAATAATTATGTCAGCTGACCTTTCTTTTAAAAGACCATAACAAGACAAAGATCACGACAGCCAGGAAGATGACGGGGTGGGTATTGAGAACTTTCAAAACAAGGGAAATAATGCCGATGGTGACACTCTTCAAATCGCTAGTGCTCCCTCACTTAGAATACTGCTCAGTGCTGACGGCCCCGTTCAGGGCAGGAGAAATAGCAGAGCTGGAACAAATACAGAGATCGTTTACGGCTCACATTGAGCCAGCAAAACACCTAAAATACTGGGAACACCTTCAAGTCTTGAACATGTACTCATTCGAGCGGAGGAGAGAGAGATACATGATAATATATACCTGGAAAGTACTCAAGGGATTAATCCCAAATCTGCACACTGCCATAGCAACATACTGGATTGAGAGATATTGGATGAAGTGTAAAATAAACCCAGTGAGAAGCAGGGGTGCGGTGGGGACAATAACACTGTATCAACATCCGGGGTCCCAGACTATTCAACATCTTACCAGAAGGTATCAGAAACACTTTTGGAACAAGTGTAGAAGCCTTCCAGAGGAAACTGGACAAGTATCTTCACCAGGTGCCAGATCAACCAGGCTGTGATGGATATGTGGGGCAGCGGGCCTCCAGCAGCAACAGCCTGGTTAACCAGGCAAGCATCAGACGAGCCTGGCCCATGGCCGGGCTCCGAGAGTAGTGAAACTCTCGGAACTCTTCAAAGGTATATCAAAGATACCTAAACTAGGACATGGGAAGTGACGCACACTGGGACATGGCAGGTGACGCACACTGGGACATGGCAGGTGACGCACACTGGGACATGGCAGGTGACGCACACTGGGACATGGCAGGTGACGCACACTGGGACATGGCAGGTGACGCACACTGGGACATGGCAGGTGACGCACACTGGGGCATGGCAGGTGACGCACACTGGGACATGGCAGGTGACGCACACTGGGACATGACAGGTGACGCACACTGGGACATGGCAGGTGACGCACAGTGGGACATGGCAGGTGACGCACACTGGGACATGGCAGGTGACGCACACTGGGAGAATATACTGAGGACAGCACAGTGGGAAACGTTGTGGCATCACTGCTCAGCGTATTACGAAACATCGTGGGACCTCCCTGACATACGCCAGCGTCTGGGACTTTTTCATGGGCTAAGTGAAGTAAGAACACTTCTTTCAAGACATGTCATAAAACTTCTTTCAATTATGTCTGGTTCTTTCAATTGTGTCTGGTTCTTTCAATTGTGTCTGGTTCTTTCAATTGTGTCTGGTTCTTTCAATTGTGTCTGGTTCTTTCAATTGTGTCTGGTTCTTTCAATTGTGTCTGGTTCTTTCAATTGTGTCTGGTTCTTTCAGTTGTGTTTGGTTCTTTTAATTGTGTTTGGTTCTTTTAATTGTGTCTGGTTCTTTCAATTGTGTCTGGTTCTTTCAATTGTGTCTGGTTCTTTCAATTGTGTCTGGTTCTTTCAATTGTGTCTGGTTCTTTCAATTGTGTCTGGTTCTTTCAATTGTGTCTGGTTCTTTCAATTGTGTCTGGTTCTTTCAATTGTGTCTGGTTCTTTCAATTGTGTCTGGTTCTTTCAATTGTGTCTGGTTCTTTCAATTATGTCTGGTTCTTTTAATTATGTCTGGTTCTTTCAATTGTGTCTGGTTCTTTCAATTATATGTCTGGTTTGAACGTTGCAACAGCTGGGTATCTATAGTATTGAAAAGTTTCGCTCACGCTTTAGGCTTCTTCAGTCAAATGGAGAGAATGAACTGAGGTGGTCAGTCCCTCATCCTGGAGAAGAGTCCAGCTCCAAGGATGATGGACTGATTCCATCATCTTTAAATCGTCATTTCTGTTGCCTTCAATCTATTCTCTACACTTGACTGAAGAAGCCTACCGCGTGGGCGAAACGTTTCAACAATAAAGATACGTAAGGAGCTGTGTGGAACGCTGACCTTTCCTGGGTATGTGCCACTGGGACCTAAATGTGCTACGGGGACTTAAATATAGCTATGCGGAACTTTCAATGACGACGTTTCGAGCAAGTAGCACGTTTCACGAAGTCACAATACCGTGGCTGCAACAATTCACAAATAACCCACAATATTGAAAAGGACATTGAAATCCGATTTTTCTGTCCCGGACCATTATCAAGTGACTTGACAGTGGTCCAGGAGAAGTGCGAAACGTCGTCTGCAACATCCCCCAGAGGGAAAAACCGTAGAAATTACTTACTGGTCACAGTCCTCCTCTTCCTGGCGGTGGGCGGACATTGTGGAGTCTGAGAGACGAACTTGGCTTCACACCTGTAAGAAAATCGATCGAGGTGAAACCCAGACTTCTGGTGTTAGTAGTAGTAGTAAAAGTAGAAGTACTACTACTACTACTATAATAATAATTAATAATCAATTTTATTATTATTATTATTATTAATACAGAAAGAGATGTGAGTGTAATACTGCAGGAAAAGTAATGGAATATGTTCACTTGTAGGAAATGTTGTAACATATTCACTGAGAAACACACATTTTTCTTGTTATTTCACTTGTACGTGAGAGCAACCACGTACGCAAGAACACGTACGCACTCCCACACACACACACACACACACATACAAAGAGACACACACAGACACGCAGCATTAAATTACAGACCAGTATAAGTGACATGTATAGTATGCAAAGTCATGGAGAAGATTATCATGGGGAAGAGTGGTGGAGCACCTAGAAAGGAACGAGCTTATCAACGACAGCCAGCACGGGTTCAGGGACGGGAAATCTTGTGTCACAAACCTACTGGAGTTCTATGACAGGGTGACAGCAGTAAGACAAGAGAGAGAGGGGTGGGTAGACTGCATTTTCTTGGACTGTAAGAAGACTTTCGACACAGTTCCACACAAGAGATTAATAAAATAATTCACTCTCTTGTACTCCATGTAACTTATATAATGACCATATAAACTGTAATTGCAATACAACTAATTGTTTTAATTTGTTTGATCTCATTCAGTTAATTGCATTGCTGCAATTAATAAATTATTATGTTCAACTTATATTCAAATTTTACAACTTAGATACACAACTATACTTATTTTGTAAATTATCAACCATAATTTTTTACCATGTATTCTACTGTTAATTAATCTTAAGAATGCCCACAATGCTCAGCATATAAGGGGCTTTTGGCATGTACACCTCATTTATACCTATGTAGTTCAACATTGTATCATGTCTAAATAAATTATTATTATTATTATTATTATTATTATTATTATTATAAGCTGGAGGACCAGGCAGGGATAACAGGGAAGGCACTACAATGGATCAGGGAATACCTGACAGGAAGACAGCAACGAGTCATGGTACGTGGCGAGGTGTCAGAGTGGGCGCCGGTGACGAGTGGGGTTCCACAGGGGTCAGTCTTAGGTGCGGTGCTGTTTATGGTATATGTGAACGACATGCCGAAAGGGATAGATTCAGAAGTGTCCCTGTTTGCAGACGATGTGGAGCTAATGAGGAGAATTCAATCGGATGAGGACCAGGCATGATTACAAAGGGACCTGGACAGGTTGCAAGCCTGGTCCAGCAACTGGCTCCTGGAGTTTAACCCCACCTGGGAAAGGCCAAAGAAGACCGAAGACAGAATACAGGCTAGTGGACTAAAGACTACAAACCTCATTCAAGGTAAAGGATCTTGAGGTGAGTATAATACCGAGCACGTCTCCGGAAGCACATATCAACCAGATAACTGCTGCAGTATATGGGCGCCTGGCAAACCTGAGAATAGTTCCGATACCTCAGTAAGGAATCGTTCAAGTCTCTGTACACCGTGTACGTCAGGTCCATACTGGAGTTTTGGGTCTTGGGAGCTCTCGCTCCATGTGGCAGCTATGACGTAGCTGCCACATGGAGCGAGAGCTCTGACGTCAGCGGGTATCGTGACGTCACACGCAAAGGGACCAGCTGTATAAACTAAAATAAATGCTAATACACTACACAAGTGTATATATAATACTGACACGACAGTATGAAGCACCAGTTTGGAACCAACACCTGGACAAGCACGTCAAGAAATTAGAGAAAGTGCAAAGGTTTGCAACAAGACTAGTCCCGGAGCTAAGGGTAATGTCCTACAAGGAAAGGTTAAGGAAAATCGACCTAACAACACTGGAGGACAGGAGGGACAGGGGAGATATGATAAAGACATAAAATACAGAGATATTGACAAGGTGGGTAGGGACAATGAGAGATGTGACACAGCAAGAAGGTCACAACCAAAGTTGAAGACTCAGATGAGTCACAGGGATGTTAGGAAGTATTTCTTCAGTCATAGAATTGTCAGGAAGTGGAACAATCTGAAGAGTGATGTAGTGGAGGCAGGTTCCATACATAGCTTTAAGAAGAGGTATGATAAAGCTCATGGAGCAGGAAGAGAGTGGACCTAGTAGCGACCAGTGAAGAGGCGGGGCCAGGAGCTGTGAATCGACCCTTGCAACCACATAAAGGTGAGTACACACACACCAAAGAACTTAAACAAGTGAAACAAGGACTGAAACAAGTGAACCAATGACTGAAACAAGGACTGAAACAAGTGAAACAAGGACTGAAACAAGTGAAACAAGGACTGAAACAAGTGAAACAAGGACTGAAACAAGTGAAACAAGGACTGAAACAAGTGAAACAAGGACTGAAACAAGTGAAACAAGGACTGAAACAAGTGAAACAAGGACTGAAACAAGTGAAACAAGGAAACTTACATGCATACCCACCAAAGTCCTGGAGGAAGCTCGTGGATAATTAATTATTATAATAATAATAATAATAATAATAATAACAATACTTAAAATAATAATAATAATAATAATTATAATTAACAAAAAATAATTAAAATAATAATTATTATTAATAATATTTGGAAGTGCTAAGCCTGAAGGGCCTCTGGCGGTAATCAGTTCAGATGCGAGGAAGAGGACCCAAGCTGGAATCCCTTGGATCAAGAGCCCTTCAAGCCCCTCCCCCCGAATCTTGATGATGGGGGGGGGGTTGGATTGCATCACAGAAAACCAACAGAGATTTACCGAACGGAAACTCCCGTTAAGATATCGCAACAGAGATCCTGTTGTTATTTTTGTTTTCTTGGATGCTGTATGCCCGCATGTATGTGAGGTTCAATACACCGAGAGGTCTGTATATCTCAGTGTGTATACACTGAGAGACATACACATCTGGGTGTATATAACCACGCAGACCTACGTACTACAACACTATACTAACACACAAGAGTGATACCTAGCGACCAGTGAAGAGGCAGGGCCAGGAGCTATGAATCGACCCCTGCAACCACAATTAGGTGAGTACACACACAACGCTAACATCACTAAGTAATTCTAGTCATGTTAGCCAACATGAACAAGTAAGTTAGGTCTCCAAGCATAATCCTGTTGAATCATTATAAGTTATATTATTTACTAGTAACTTCTAGAAAACAGTATCTTGTATTCTGAGTGATGAGTTGATTACCTTAATACCCTATCTAGTTACCTTAATTCCCTGTCATCTAGTTACCTTAATACCCTGTCATCTAGTTACCTTAATACCCTGTCATCTAGTTACCTTAATACCCTGTCATCTAGTTATCTTAATACCCTGTCATCTAGTTATTTTAATACCCTGTCATCTAGTTACCTTAATACCCTGTCATCTAGTTACCTTAATATCCTGTCATTTAGTTACCTTAATACCCTGTCATCTAGTTACCTTAATACCCTGTCATCTAGTTATCTTAATACCCTGTCATCTAGTTATCTTAATACCCTGTCATCTAGTTACCTTAATACCCTGTCATCTAGTTACCTTAATATCCTGTCATCTAGTTACCTTAATACCCTGTCATCTAGTTACCTTAATACCCTGTCATCTAGTTACCTTAATACCCTGTCATCTAGTTATCTTAATACCCTGTCATCTAGTTATCTTAATACCCTGTCATCTAGTTATCTTAATACCCTGTCATCTAGTTATCTTAATACCCTGTCATCTAGTTATTTTAATACCCTGTCATCTAGTTACCTTAATACCCTGTCATCTAGTTACCTTAATATCCTGTCATTTAGTTACCTTAATAACCTGTCATCTAGTTACCTTAATACCCTGTCATCTAGTTACCTTAATACCCTGTCATCTAGTTACCTTAATACCCTGTCATCTAGTTATCTTAATACCCTGTCATCTAGTTATCTTAATACCCTGTCATCTAGTTATCTTAATACCCTGTCATGTAGTTATAATAATGCCCTGTCATTTAGTTACCTTAATCCCCTGTCATCTAGTTACCGTAATACCCTGTCTAGTTACCTTAATACCCTGTCATTTAGTTACAATAATACCCTGTCATTTATTTACATTAATACCCTGTCATCTAGTTACCGTAATACCATGTCATCTAGTTATCTTAATGCCCTGTTATCTAGTTACCTTTATACCCTGTCATCTAGTTACCTTAATACCCAGTCATCTACTTACCTTTATACCCTGTAACCTTAATACCCTGCAATCTAGCTAGCTTAATACCCTGTCATGTAGTTATCTTAATACCCTGTCATAGTTACCTTAATACCCTGTCATCTAGTTACCGTAATACCCTGTCTAGTTACCTTAATACCCTGTCATCTAGTTACCTTAATACCCTGTCATCAAGTTACCTTAATACCCTGTCATCTAGTTATCTTAATACCCTGTCATCTAGTTACCTTAATATCCTGCCATCTAGTTACCTTAATACCCTGCCATCTAGTTACCTTAATACCCTGTCATCTAGTTACCTCAAGGGATTACTGTCCCCAGGATTGGTGGGATTTTGAGGTTTAGAACCTGTCTACTACACGAGTCATTAATAATCCTCGTATAGTATAGTATAGTATAGTATATATATATATATATATATATATATATATATATATATATATATATATATATATATATATATATATATATATATATATATATATATATATATATATATATATATATATATATATATATATATATATATATATATATATATATATATATATATATATATATATTCCCGTGCTCCCGTGGATTAAAGGGATATGAGTTTTCGCCCACCAAGAGGCAGGCCAAAGCAGCATGGGTTCGACTCCTTGACTAGTCGCAGTGTTATTGATATATATATATATATATATATATATATATATATATATATATATATATATATATATATATATATATATATATAGACATACTGAGAGGTGTGTATGTGTCTCAGTGTATATACGCTGGTAGTTTACATTAATCAGTATTTTATGTATTGAAGTATTTTTGACTGGTGGTGTACAGGGACATGCAGCATTAATGACCTTTGTGTAGTAGATAGACTTTAAACCCCATTAACCAACCAACAAGCCTTAATGACCCTCGTGTAGTAAACTTTAAACCCCATTAACCAACCAACCAGTCTTAATGACCCTCGTGTAGTAGACAGACTTTAAAATCCATTAAACCAACCAACCAGTCTGCTGATAATATAAGGACAGTGCATAATATATGCAACGGGTTAGCAGCTCAAAGTCCCATGTTGCAAATGCAATAATCGACCACTGAATCTGCAGTGTGAGCACAGTCACTGTAACTTGCTTAGCTGACACTATTGAGGCCAGTACCATGGGCTGACTACCATCCACTGGATAGATATTGGCTGACTTCTATCCACAGGATGGGTATGAGGTGACTATCATCCACAGGATGGATGAGCTGACTACTACCCACAGGATGGGTATAAGGTGACTATCATCCATAGGATGGGTATGGGGTGACTATCATCCATAGGATGTGCATGGGGCGACTATCATCCATAAGATGGGTATGGATATGGTGTCCCGTAGATTGATCGCTAGCACATTCAGCTCACACACGGAGGTCCGGGATTCGAATATCCTCCGGTACGGCTGGAAAACATTAGGGGTGTGTTTCCATAAGACACCTGCTGTCCCTGTCCCTGTTCACCCATCAGTTTAAAATGGGTACCTGGGTGTTAGTGGACTGGTGTGGGTCGCATCCTGGGACAAAACTGACCTAATTTGCCCGAAATACTCAGCATAACAAGCGGCTTTCTATATACGTACTATAGTAGTATGTCATTGTACATGTACATACTTGTAGTAAATGAAGATATACTATTATATTATTATTATTATTATACAACAATGAAATTTCGACTTGCATCTTCCTGACAGATCTGGAGTGACATACACATGCTGACACTATCACACAGTATGGTGTATAATCTAAATGATAATTATAATAATTTTAAGACTAGAGTAAGGCATAAATACAGCATCTTATAAAGGCAGTTAACTTGCATAACTACATACAATATTAATTTCTTGATTAATTAATGGGTTTAATTAGGATTATTCAGATACAGATAAATCAGAAGAATTATACTGTTGGGTTAAGTCCTGACTCTTTCTCTTCAACTTCCGTTCTTCCTCTCACCGGCTATTCTTCTTCTGTCCCCACTTACCCCTCGCCCCTAGTGGGTCCTTACCTGAGAGTCTTAACTGAACTGAACAGATAGATAAATTATCATACTTAGCTATAAATAATCATACATACATTGGTTCAAGTCCTGATCCACCGCGAGGCCTGGTCATAGACCCCGGAGAGTGTTCCGGGGGCGTTGACCCCCGGAATACCCTCCAGGTATAATCATACCCATAAATTATCATACGCATCCATAAATTATCATACATAGCCATAACTTATCATATATAGCCATAAATTATCATACATAGCCAATATTTATCATATATATCCATAAATTATCATACATAGACATAACTATCATACATATCCATAAATTATCAGTCAAATTATCATACATAGCCATAAACGGTCATACATATCCATAAATTATCATACATAGCCATAAACGGTCATACATATCCATAAATTATCATACGTAGGCATAAATTATCAAACAGCCATAAATTATCATACATAGCCATGAATTATCATATCCTGGGATATAACAGGGTGATTATACCTATCGTATGATAGGCTGTTTCTCACTCTTGTAGCTATATTCTCAATACGGAAATAAGTGACTGTCTGACGTTTTTGGGTTATCCTGGGTAATCTACACATACACTATGTATGATAATCTGTGTGACTGTATTTATGTATACCTGTACGTAAATAAAGTAAGTGTCAAGCAGCCTAGCAGTGTACACTGTCCTGGCGTCACTGACCTGGGGAATTCCACTTTTCGACAAGCAATATATCGACCAGGGATGCATTACACGAATAACCCATGTGTTATTGTGGCTTGTTGATGGTAGAAGTGGGACCGAAACGTCGTCATTAAGGTCGTTTCTCCTATGTACGAGGTTATTTGTGAATTGTTCCAGTCACGGTATTGTGCTTCTGTTCTTTATCGACATGGAAAAAAGTATGACGTAACTGTTATTGCTGGCGTGGTGAACAAGCCGAATTGAAGAACAAGTTTATAATGGAACAGCGTTTCCCCCTTCCGTGTAGAGCTTCACCACAGAGCGAAACGTCGTTATAAAATCTTGTTCTCAAGTCTTACACTTCTGCCGCCTCGGTTAAGTTAATGAGGGTTTAAAACCTATCTAATACACGAGGTTCATTAAGTCTGCGTGTAACCCTTTCCACCACCTGACAGGAATACCTTAACACCTAAAACAAGTACTGAAATACTCTCAGCATACACACACATACAGAAATATACTCCCAGTACAGATATACTGTATCAGCCGGCAATTCGCCATTGATAACCAAGCCAGTACAACCTTGCACACAAACATTCCATTAACACGAACCACCAGCACGCCAACCATCATTCAGAACGATACATAGAAGGACTAACCGGTTTCTGGCAGGGTTGTGGAGAGGTAATAAGAGAGAGGTGAGTGTAGCACTGGGTGTCTCTTGATAACTGAGTGCTAGGGAGGGCCCGGCCAGACAGCCAGACTTCCAGACCATACCTTGGAATGACGCAACTGAACATGCGCACATCTGTCTAAGCCGGTGAGGGACTTGCGTCACCCATCTCGTAAGTCAGTAAGTAAGTTAGTACGTTCATTCAGGCACAGGTACACATAAGTACAATTATCATACATAGTGTAAATTACCCAGAATAACCTCAAAAAAGGGGTCAGACAGAGTGACTTATTTCCACTGGGCCTCCACTAGAAACAACCTTTATCTTAAATCTATCGAAACTTCCTTCCTGTTATCTATGGTGACAAATATTGCAACGATAGATAAGGCGATAACAAATATATATTTTTTTAAGATTCTGATGTGAGTGACGATATTCTCAATCGCAATTAAAAAAAACGAAAATGCCCACAGATTTGGTGGTTAAATTATATGTGTAACTATTATAAAGAGGTCGTCGAAGTTTTTGTAAGTATATTTGCTTGTAATGGGAAGGTCCCAGAGTGCTTAAAGTTATATAGTGAGTGATAATACTATCAGTGGGTGTATCCTGTGTGAGAGAGACATACAGACAGATAGATATATAGAGAGACAGACATAGACAAAGATAGATAGTATATATAAAGAGAGATAGAGAGACAGAGATAGATATATATAAAGAGAGATAGATAGAGAAACAGACAAACAAGGTTCAAAACATATTTACTATACGAGCGACGTTTCGAGCAACAAACCACCCACGAGTTAACATTAGGGTACTTTAAACCCTAAATTAGGAATTAAGGTATATATTCACTGTATAGCCACACCCTTTTAATACACACACACACACACATATATATATACATATATATACATGTATATATATATATACATGGGTCCCACAATTGACACCAGAGGTGGACCCCATCCTATATATATATATATATATATATATATATATATATATATATATATATATATATATATATATATATATAGGATGGGGTCCACCTCTGGTGTCAATTGTGGGACCATTGCCTCGGAGAAGTGGATAAAAAGACTTCAAGGAAGAATATTTAGATTTCTTTCTGAAGCCATTTGAATATTCCACTTCCCCTACCACCCCATCTTTTTTTTACAAACTTTATTTCAAGACAAAATACAATGGGGAGTAAAACAACATAGATAACAACTCAGAGCTACATGTCAAATACTTCGTCCAACTCCCCGGCAGTGGGCCGCGTGCCCAGAATACTGCAGGCATTTCCCTCTGGATCGCATATAATATATATATATATATATATATATATATATATATATATATATATATATATATATATATATATATTGAAGAATACATTCCTCTCTGCATACACATCTCTGTATATTTGCGTATCCGTGTATGTACAATGATACATACAGCTCAGAGTATATACAAAGATACATACAGCTCAGAGTATATACAAAGATACATACAGCTCAGAGTATATACAAAGATACATACAGCTCAGAGTATATACAAAGATACATACATCTCAGAGTATATACAAAGATACATACAGCTCAGAGTATATACAAAGATACATACATCTCAGTGTATATACAAAGATATATACTATTCACATTATATACCTTACATGGAAGATATGTACCATTCACAGTATACATGTATATATACCTTACATGGTATAACCTCATATAATGGTATTTACTGACTCCCTAAAAGTGTCTTTTAGCCAACACAATGAAGCAACCAACCACATCAACACCATAACAACAACAACAACAACAACAACAACAACAATAATAATATAATAATTACAATAATAATCCTGTTGTTATTGTTTTTGTTGTTGTTATTTTTCTTCTCTTCTTCTTCTTCTTCTTCTTCTTCTTCTTCTTCTTCTTCTTCTTCTTCTTCTTATTATTATTATTATTATTATTATTATTATTATTATTATTATTATTATTATTATTAGTAGTAGTAGTAGTAGTAGTAGTAGTAGTAGTAGTAGTACATAGTAGTAATAGTAGTAGTAGTAGTAATAGTAATTAGTAGTAGTAGTAGTAGTAGTAGTAGTAGTAGTAGTAGTAGTCGTATTACTATTAATTGGCAATAATAATAATATTGAGAAAACAACAGATTTACCTGAATGTTTTCTAAGGAATTATTAATATTAACATTGAAAGGTGGTATGGTAAATGTGTGAGGGGGAGCCGTGAGAGGCGAGGCACCAGATACGAACACTATTGATCCACTCAGCACTACCTTCACACTGACCTCCCATATCCTTGAAATGATCTCAAAGTCATGTGTCTTTCTAAACGGTAAATTATCTTTAAAGGCGCAGGGTATATATACATTGAGAGTTATTATATTTTCTCTCAGTTTATGTATCATTTTCACAGTTCCTTGATTGTGTGAGAAATCACGAAAGCGCTCGGAAGTTCACTATTTTTTAACTTTGTGTCTGTATGTGCTTTTGTGTGTGTGTGTGTGTGTGTACTCACCTAATTGTGGTTGCAGGGGTCGATTCAAAGCTCTTGGCCCAGCCTGTGTGTGTGTGCATGTGTGTAAGACCAGGTCATCTGAAGATGGTTATTTCAACACACGAAAGCCTTCATGTCTGGGTATTTTTACTAGAGGTGTGGGAGTGATTCAGTGTTGCATATCACGTAATCCATTACCAGAGATAAGACGAAGAATTAGTCAAGTATTGCAGACACTGATAACACGCTGTTATAATCTTAGGGGAAGCGTTACACCCGTAGGGGTCATACAGGGCCTGAGGAATGGAAGGTAAATAGGTTCGATTCAAGGAAGGAGGAGGATAAGTCCATTAATTCAGATCAAGAGCCCTACAGAAACATCAAGGCACCTCTTTGAAGATTATTTTTTTTAGGCGACGTTTCAGTTCCCCCTCAGTTAAGTTTTGACTCAGAGGGAAAAGTTGAGTAAGCAATTATGTACGTGAATAAGTTTATTTAAGTACAGGTATAAGTACAGTTCTCATACATAGTCTAAATTACCCACTAGAATAACCCCCTAAAAATCAGACAAAGTGACTTATATCCATTGGGATCCTTGACTTATATCCATTGGGGTTCTTGACTTATTTCCATTGGGGTTCTTGACTTATTTCCATTGGGGTTCTTGGCTTATTTCCATTGGGGTTCTTGACTTATTTCCATTGGGGTTCTTGACTTATTTCCATTGGGGTTCTTGACTTATATCCATTGGGATCCTTGACTTATTTCCATTGGGGTTCTTGACTTATTGCCATTGGTGTTCTTGACTTATTTCCATTGGGATCCTTGACTTATATCCATTGGGGTTCTTGACTTATATCCATTGGGGTTCTTGACTTATTTCCATTGGGGTTCTTGACTTATTTTCATTGGGGTTCTTGACTTATTTCCATTGGGGTTCTTGACTTATTGCCATTGGTGTTCTTGACTTATTTCCATTGGGATCCTTGACTTATATCCATTGAGGTTCTTGACTTATATCCATTGGGGTTCTTGACTTATATCCATTGGGGTTCTTGACTTATATCCATTGGGGTTCTTGACTTATTTTCATTGGGGTTCTTGACTTATATCCACTGGGGTTCTTGACTTATATCCATTGGGGTTCTTGACTTATATCCATTGGGGTTCTTGACTTATATCCATTGGGGTTCTTGACTTATTTTCATTTGGGTTCTTGACTTATATCCACTGGGGTTCTTGACTTATATTCATTGGGGTTCTTGACTTATATCCATTGGGGTTCTTGACTTATATCCATTGGGGTTCTTGACTTATATCCATTGGGGTTCTTGACTTATTTCCATTGGGGTTCTTGACTTATTTTCATTGGGGTTCTTGACTTATTTCTATTGGGGTTCTTGACTTATTGCCATTGGTGTTCTTGACTTATTTCCATTGGGATCCTTGACTTATATCCATTGGGGTTCTTGACTTATATCCATTGGGGTTCTTGACTTATATCCATTGGGGTTCTTGACTTATATCCACTGGGGTTCTTGACTTATATCCATTGGGGTTCTTGACTTATATCCATTGGGGTTCTTGACTTATATCCATTGGGGTTCTTGACTTATATCCATTGGGGTTCTTGACTTATATCCATTGGGTTCTTGACTTATATCCATTGGGGTTCTTGACATATCCATTGGGGTTCTTGACTTATATCCACTGGGGTTCTTGACTTATATCCATTGGGGTTCTTGACTTATATCCATTGGGGTTCTTGACTTATATCCATTGGGGTTCTTGACTTATATCCATTGGGGTTCTTGACTTATTTCCATTGGGGTTCTTGTGTTATTTCCATTGGGGTTCTTGATTTATTTCCATTGGGGTTCTTGACTTATTTCCATTAGGGTCCTTGAAACATAGATTTAATTAAACTCTTAGCATATATACACTGATATACCCCTCTTAGGGTACAATGTAACCACTGTGGTTATATTGCATGTTTCTAGTGATGTTGCATATCCCTTTTATTGTATACACACTGTGATGTATATGTTTCCCAGTGTATATATAATGGAACAATACACCAATAACCCGCATACAGGAGAGAGAAGCGTATCCAGCTTATGTCCGGGATATTTGCGTATTGTTCCAGTTAGGTTAGGTAAGGCATGTGTTTCCTGACGCTGGTTTTAGTCAGATGATGACCTGCAGCTGCAGCTTTTGGTTATCTGACTAAGGCCTTCCGCTGGCTTACCCCTCCACCCCTTTAAAAATCATGGTCATACATACATACATTCATATATGTATGTATGTATATATATATATATATATATATATATATATATATATATATATATATATATATATATATATATATATATATATATATATATATATATATACATGTATATATATATATATATATATATATATATATATATATATGCTAGGAATTCGCAAGAGCAGGCGAAATATTCACAAACACTGATCTCTGGCCGACGGAGACTCGACCCTACGAACCTTGTGACAGGAACGCTCTTGCGAATTCCTAGCATTGTAAAAATCTCTAGTTGTGTCGATGCATGCAGGGGATGAGATGAAAAGCTGTAAGCCACCTGCCTGAAAGCTGGGTGCCTTGGATCAACGTCTAGCGTGAGCTGGATGCCAAGGTATTGGTCCAGTGTGGTACGGTCGGTAAAGCACATATATATATATATATAACACGCTGTTATAATCTTAGGGGAAGCGTTACACCCGTAGGGGTCATACAGGGCCTGAGGAATGGAAGGTAAATAGGTTCGATTCAAGGAAGGAGGAGGATAAGTCCATTAATTCAGATCAAGAGCCCTACAGAAACATCAAGGCACCTCTTTGAAGATTATTTTTTTTAGGCGACGTTTCAGTTCCCCCTCAGTTAAGTTTTGACTGAGAGGGAAAAGTTGAGTAAGCAATTATGTACGTGAATAAGTTTATTTAAGTACAGGTATAAGTACAGTTCTCATACATAGTCTAAATTACCCACTAGGGGAAGTGGAATATTCAAATGGCTTCAGAAAGAAATCTAAATATTCTTCCTTGAAGTCTTTTTATCCACTTCTCCGAGGCAATGGGTCCCACAATTGACACCAGAGGTGGACCCCATCCTATATATATATATATATATATATATATATATATATATATATATATATATATATATATATATATATATATATATATATATATATATATATTATGCAGTATTCACGAACAGGCTATACAAAATGCAATACAACCACGGGGGAAGTTGAATAACAGCTCTAGGCCTTTCATGTTGCAATCAACACATCAGGAACTTGCAATGTTGCAGAAAAACGGAAGGAATTCCAAGCAAATACATTCATATGAAGCGTCTCAAAAAAATTATCAGACCGCTCTGAATCGTCGAAATATGCAATAAAACAACGTTTTTAGTACATTTTTCTATATTAATAGAATGGCTGTCGTTGCCGCTAGCCGGAATATAAATGAAAAAATTAAGATATAAATAAAAAAATATAGAATTGAGGATAAATTTTGTTTTTTATTATAAATACTCTTTCGAGTAGAGATATATTTAATTGGAATTAAACCCTCAATGCAAATTTTTTACATTAAAAAATATTAGTATTGATTTTACGTAGGTTAGTGAAAATTTCTAGTTTACCCTCAAAACAAATTTATATAAAAAATGAAAAATAGAAAAATATATGGTATTGTATTTAAATACTTTTAGTGAATTTTATTCATAAAACTTTTCCTAATATAGTTTCAAAATAGCTATTTTCTCGTATATATTAAAATAGCTAAAATGTAACTATATCGTAGATAAAATAAGTTATCTATGTTATTGTATTCGCTGAGAGGGGACCACATTGCTCTTGGAAAGAGCAAAAACAGCTCTAAATCCTTGGATCAAGAGCCCGTTACCAGCCTCAGGGCACCACCTTTCCCCCTGAAGGGATATCTATAACAATACCGCCATTCACAAGAGGTTAAAGTCGAGCAGCTCGCCAGGGGATTCGAACACGTGATTCTCAATGTCACCTTAAAGCCGAAGGACTGAATGAAACCTCGATTCCCATTGGCTGGTTCTGGCGGGAACTCTGAAACTCATGCGCTGATTGGCTGAGCTCGGAGGTGGGGTTTGATTATCTACCAGAAAATACGGGTTAGAGAAAAAACATATTGTGTATATACCTAGAAGTGAGTATATCAGTGTATATACCTAGAAGTGAGTATATCAGTGTATATACACTGAGAGTTATGTATCTCAGTGTATATACACGGAGTGGTGTGGATCTCTGTATATACACTGAGTGGTGTGTATCCATACACTGAGAGGTATGTATCTCAGTGTATATGCACTGAGAGATGTACATATCTCAATGTATATACACCGAGATATATCTCAGTGTATATACACTGAGTTTACTCCCCTCCATAAATCAAATATACAAGTATCCTCGACCACAGGTATATACAGGCAACCCACGTAGACAGGCTTCAAACCTAATAACCTACCCCTCAGTGTATATATATACACACACCAGGAGTCTCCATTAATACACATTCAGAGAATTACAGTATACACAGAGTACAGATGAAACAAGGACACGGACCATGTACTAATATCTATTACTACAGGTACATATCGAAGCAATTACTTGTTTTTGCGTGCTAAGAATGGATTCCTGGTATCAAGTGCATGTGCATGACGGGAGGAAAAAAACCCATCACGGAAGACCTAGACATACCATCACCTGATGGCAGAGGGCGTAGCCACACAGCAAGCAATGACAACTGTGTGTATATACATATATATATATATATGTATATATATATATATATATATATATATATATATATATATATATATATATATATATATATATATATATATATATATATATATGACTACGATTCATATGGGTTAGCGCTTGTTTTTTTTAATAATAATACCTAACTGGAGTACTGGAGTAATTATTATTATTATTTATTATTATTATTATTATTATTATTATTATTATTTTTATTATTATTATTATTATTATTATTATTATTATTATTATTATTATTTCTTCTTTTTCTTTTTCTTCTTCTTTTTTTTTCTTCTTCTTCTTCTTCTTCTTCTTCTTCTTCTTCTTCTTCTTCTCTCTTCTTCTTCTTCTTCTTCTTCTTCTTCTTCTTCTTCTTCTTCTTCTTCTTCTTCTTCTTCTTCTTATTATTATTATTATTATTATTATTATTATTATTATTATATTATTATTATTATCCAACTGGTAACGTAACACCTGATGGTAATACTATCTTCATGTATGTTAAGAGAGAGAGAGAGAGAGAGAGAGAGAGAGAGAGAGAGAGAGAGAGAGCCAGAGAGAGAGAGAGCCAGAGAGAGAGGGAGAGAGAGAGAGAGAGAGAGATAATAATATCCAACTCTAAGATAACGCAATAGTTTGGTTGCATAAGAAATTGCTACAATTATCCGGAAGGATGAATGGTAATGCAAGGAGGAGGCGGATGACGTGGGCCATGACGTCATTGCGGATCTTGCACAGAAGATGAACATGCATTCACCTAGTTGAGAGTGCAAGGGGTCGAGGCACAGCTCCCGACTCCGCCTCTGGAACTAGGAGTGTTTTAAAATTATGGACCCAGTTTCAAAGCAGTTTGCCTTGAAACTGGGTCCATCAATATAAAACACCTTGTGAGTACACGAATTATGGTATCTACACAGCACCGCTCCTTGACAATGGTCAATAATTAATATATGTTAATTGTTTACTTTAGGGATAATGAGGCTCTTGGATCAAGAGCCTCTGGGAAGCATCAAGGTACCCTTCTTTTGGGCTTGATTATTCTAGTATGAAGGACCCTCAAGGCCCCCAATGGAAATAAGACACTGTGCTGATTTTTTTTAGTTATTCTAGTGGGTAATTTACACTATGTATGGTAATTGTACTTATGTGTACCTGTGTCTAAATTAACTTATTTACTTACCTATTACAAAAGTGTATAGACTAGTTAAAACAGGACACTAGTACTGGATGCTTGCCTTCAGAGTTGCTAGAAGCACACTAATTGTAGTGTGTTAGTGAACTCAACCATCACACACACACACACACACACACACACACACACACACACACACACACACACACACACACACACACACACACACACATACACCTGCAACCACATACACACATTAAGGAACCCACACCTGGTCAAGTACGTGAAGAAATTAGATAAAGTGCAAAGGTTTGCAATAAGACTAGTCCCAGAGCTAAGAGGTGTGTCCTACGAGGAGAGGTTAAGGAAACTCAACCTGACATGATAACAACATAAAATACTGAGAGGAACTGAAGGTGGATAGGGACAGAATGTTTCAGAGATGTGACACAGCAACAAGGGGACACAACTGGAAGCTGAAGACTCGGATGAGTCAAAGGGATGTTAGGAAGTATTTCTTCAGCCATAGAGTTGTTAATAAGTGGAGCAATCTGGAGAGTGATGTAGTGGAGGCAGGATCCATACATAGTTCTAAGAAGAGGTATGATAAAGCTCATGGAGAGAGTGGACCTAGTAGCAACCAGTGAAGAGGCGGAAACAGGAGCTGTGAATCGACCCCTGCAACCACAAATAGATGAATACAAATAGTTGAGTGCACACACCCTTCAGCACAGTACGATCAATAATCGATTAAGCTTAACAGCGCCATTACCTCTCCTCTAGTAGGGCGTCTGAATCACGCTGTAAGGGCTCTTGATTCCATGAACTGGAGCTATTCTTATTTGCTCATGGAGCAGAAAGAGTGACCTAGTAGCGACCAGTGAAGAGGCGGGGCCAGGAACTGTGAATCGACCCATGCAACCACAACTAGGTGAGTACACACAAACAGTGGGTTATTTATCCTAAGTAAATCTTTCTCTGGTCTAACCCTGGCTTTTCAAACGCCTGTCAGTGGCTCTTTAAACGCCTGTCAGTGGCTCTTTAAACACCTGCCAGTGGCTCTTTAAACGCCTGTCAGTGGCTCTTTAAACGCCTGTCTGGCTCTTTAAACGCCTGTCAGTGGCTCTTTAAATACCTGTCAGTACCTCCATATCGGATGATAAATAATAATAATAATAATAATAATAATAATAATAATAATAATAATTAAAAAATATAATGCTATCATTAAACAGCTAATTTTTGGCCCGTAAATATTTGGACCATCGAAAAAACATCAATTTTTTTTAATAAAATTTCGACAATTCCTCAGTAAATTGACTGAAATTTAATTAGAATAAATTTAAAAGAGTGTCTGGTTTTATTATGGTTTTTGCTCCCCCTGGATTCAAATCCGGATTGAAGTCGGATTTGAATCCGGATTCAAGTCGGATTTATATGGAGACATAAGTCGGAATTGAATCAGCATAAAAGTCGGAATCGAATTCGGATAGAAGGCGGAATCGAATCCAGATAAAAGTCGGAATTGAATCCGCATAGAAGTCGGATTCAGATCCAAAAAAAGTCGGGATCGAATCCGGATAGAAGTAGGATTCAAGTCCAAATTTAAGCAGGATTTAAGCAGGATTCGAATCCGGATAGATGTAGGAAACGAACCCTGATAGAAGTCAAAAACGAACCCGGATACAAGTCGGGTGGCCCCGGTGGCCTGGTAGCTAAAGCTCTCGCTTCACATACGGAGGGCCCGGGTTCGATTCCCGGCTAGGTGGAAACATGGTGACGTGTTTCCTTACACCTGTTGTCATGTTCACCTAGCAGCAAATAGGTACCTGGGTGTTAGTCGACTGGTGTGGGTCGCATCCTGGGGTACAAGATTGAGGACCCCAATGGAAATAAGACAGACAGTCCTCGATGACGCACTGACTTTCTTGGGTTATCTTGGGTGGCTAACTCTCCGGGGTTAAAAATCCCAAGAAATCTTATTTTATTTGTCGGATTCAAATCCAGATGAATGTCGAAAAAGTCCGGATTCTAATTCGACTTGAATCCGGATTCAAGTCGGATTTAAATCCGGATTGGTGCAGGCTGCCTCGCCAGGGTCCAGCTGAGGAGTTTCTAGAGGTTTTCATGCAGGTGTTGAAGGTGTTAATGAGGTTTCTGGTCTCAAATAACGTCGTCCAGCGCCTGTAAGAGGCTGAAGGTGTTGTTATAAGTGTGTAGGAGAGAGGTGAGTGTGTCTTTGTCCTCTTATAACATCAAATATTACCTCACATGCTGAAATATAGGCTAATTTTTGTTAGGGGGAGGGGGGTGATTGTCTGACATGTCTTATTTTGGAATAAATGTTTTATTGTGGAAAAGAAGTCACAATACCATGGCTGGAACACCTCATATGTAACTTAAACCCTTTTTTTTTCTGGCAACGTTAAGTAGTCATGGTCCATTATTAAGCCATAATGTTTGTGTTATAATTACGACCCTTGTGGGTTTAGGGCTTAATTTTGGTTGTAATGATGTAATTGATAATCTTCGGTGTGTCAGCTGCATCTTCTTTTATTTGTACTGGGGGGAGTTGGAAGCGCTAAATCAGCAAGGGTCATGCAGCTCCTATGGCGGTAATCAGGTTCGATCCATAAGAGAGAGGATAAGTCCAGTTCTCCTTACACCTGCTGTCCCTGTTCACCTAGCAGTTAAGTAGGTACCTGGGTGTTAGTCACCTTACACCTGCTGTCACTGTTCACCTAGCAGTTAAGTAGGTACCTGGGTGTTAGTCACCTTACACCTGCTGTCACTGTTCACCTAGCAGTTAAGTAGGTACCTGGGTGTTAGTCACCTTACACCTGCTGTCCCTGTTCACCTAGCAGTTAAGTAGGTACCTGGGTGTCACCTTACACCTGCTGTCCCTGTTAATAATAATAATAATAATACTTTGAGACATGGTACAATGATACATGGTAGACATAGTTAAACATAGTTATTACATAGTTATTAATGAGATGTACATGCCAAAAGCCCCTAATATGCTGTGCATTGCGGGCATAAGTAAGTTTATTCAGGAAAACACAAATAGTTACATAGATTATCATACATAGCAGCATATGTGTAGAGAACCTAGGATAACCCAAAAAAAAGTCAGACAGAGTGACTTATTTCCATTTGGCACCTATACTGTTCCAGTCACAGTATTGTGCTTGTTTTTAAACTTCATATAACTTCATTGCATTTTTCTGATGCTCTTATACATTTCAGAATTTAAAGTATAATCAGTTACGAGCTTAGTGATCACCATGGAGGAACTACAACCAATATATGTGGATTTGGCTTCGGAGAGTGACGACCCACATGTAACTGTCGTCGCCAGTCTTTGTATGTCTTGTGACAAAATGGTATGTACGTATTGTTATGGCTCGGGATATTTTCCTTGTTAAATACAATATAAAATGGTATGAATTGTTAAGGCCTGCAATATTTTCCTTGTTAAATATAATACAAAATGGTATGTACAGTGGAACCTCGGTTTTCTATGCCCTAGTTTGTATGTAAAACTATAGTTATTCTCTATAAAATGTATTTTTTGTTAATATTTCCCATAAAAAATAATGTAAATCCAATTAATCTGTTCCAGACACCCAAAAATATTAACAAAAAATACATTTTATAGAGAATAACTATAGTTTTACATACAAACTAGGGTATACGAAGACCGAGGTTCCACTGTATTGTTAACTCTCTGGATATTCTCCATTAATGAGTATGTTAATCTCGTTTTGTGCATGACTCGCAAAATTGCAATAACACAATTGCAAACAAATCAGGGAATGGGTGGGGTTTAACCCATGGCAAGGGAGTCCTAAAATCACAGGTCAGCTGGCCAAGTAGTGAACGCACTGGCCTGTGATTCATTTTGTGCATTTAGTGTACAGCAAAGAAATATTAAGTGAACATTTATATCCTAAGTCTTATAATTTTACAGGGCACAACTCGCTTACTCATGACCCGCATCCCTCACTACAAGGATGTTATTCTGACGTCTTTCGAGTGCGACTACTGTGGCAACAAGAACACTGGTTTTCAGCTAGGACAGGTGCAGGAGCAAGGAGTGCGCTATGAACTCTACTTGGAAAATGAAGACGATTTGAGTCGCCAGGTGGTACGTTCAGGCCATGCCACTGTGTCTGTACCAGAAGTGCAGCTGGAAATACCAGGAAATACAGAGAAAGGAGGTGTGTTATTTTGGGGTTTTACTATAGTACAGTAAGCTCTTGATATAATGGACATCAATGTAACACTTTTAAAATAATGGTGAAATTCTACTGGTTAAATTGTACTTTAAACTCCTTTATTTTCAATGTTTGTTATAGTATAATTGTAAATTTGGTGTTTGCTATCTGGAGTGGTATCTAAACTGTCGCATCTGTGCACCTCTAGCAAGACAGTGTGAATGATGGTGAAAGCATTTCTTTTTTGGGTCACTGCCTCGGTGGGAGACGGCCTGTGTGTTAAAAAAACAACTGTACATTTTGTGTACAGTACTATATTAGGTGTACCAAAGAATACTTTAGTACATTTATGTGCAATTTTTTAATATTCTCATTTAACAGACAGACCATCCCCAATTAGTCCGTTATATTGAGAATTTACTGTGTGTGTATTTTATTTGAGTTAAGGTTGTTCAAAAGATAAATTACAGTAACTGAGAAAACTAACACTTGACCATCCTGAAATTTTGAGACTGGTATATTCATTGATTGTTGTAGCTACTTTAATTTTTGAGTCTACCCAATTTAATCATGTCT
Source organism: Cherax destructor (assembly GCA_009830355.1). NCBI lineage: Eukaryota > Metazoa > Arthropoda > Malacostraca > Decapoda > Parastacidae > Cherax > Cherax destructor. Next base: position 120,253 of record WNWK01000690.1, read on the forward strand.
GTTTTTTTTTTTTTTTGCTGGATGCATGGCTTATTTGAAGTCTATGCTATAGATACTGGCCTAATTTGCCTGTTTTTTTCTTTTGAGAAATCAGATTAGATTTAAATTGTCACCGAAGTGGCTAGTTTATTGTACACTTCATTTTAATCCTGTGAATAATAGTGCTAGGACACATTAATGCAAAAGGCCTAAGAACTAGTCCCCAAAAGGGTTAACAGAACTTGTATTTACAATTTATATTTATCTATTATATAAGTAAATTTAGAATATCTGCTTAAAATATCTGGTATCTTATTTTCATTAATAAGATACCTTGCCATATCACTTAAATTATTCTACTGTTTCTATCTGTTTCTCTCTAAGTGGACAGTCAAGCACATAATGTTCGAGTAACCATAAGGCTGAATACATACTTTGCATTAAGCTGATCATCTGTGTATATGTCAACTGCTAGAAGTACAGTATGTACAGTGGACCCTCGGTTTTTGTTCATCTCCAAACTCGAACAATTATGTAAGTGTATTTTCGTAAGTGCTTTTGCAAGTGTATTTTTGGGGGTCTGAAATGACTAATCTAATTTACATTTGTCCTTACGGGAACAAATTCATTCGGGTAAGGCACTCAAACTGCATTCTGAAAAGAATTTTCAACGAAAACCGAGGGTCCACTGTATATACTTGTAAACAAGACTAACCTTGTGAATAAATCTTTAGAAATCTGATAAGTTGATAAATGAGAAACATGTGCAGCATTTGGGTATGTTTCACAGCCAGTGGCTTCTTCAGTCCAGTGCAGAAAAAGGTGGACAATGAGAGGAGTTTGAGGTAATCAGTCCCTCAGTCTGGAGTCGATTGTAGACTGAGGGACTGATTACCTCAAATTCCATCTAATCTTCCACTCTTTTTGCATTGGCCTGAAGATGCCACTGGCTGGCAAAATGTTTCCATTTAGTAAGATTTGTAGTGACAGTATTTGGTTAATTTCTTAACATTCTAATACTAGCTAAAGTTCTAGGCTCAATTATTTTATAACTGATGCTGGAAATGCCAAACTCCTTCCGCATATTAACAAATTTTATAATTTTAAGGTATGAGTAATTCTGAGGTCTTAATTTTGCATTAGATACAAGAGCTGAAGTGAATTTTCTTTAGATAACATTAACATGGGTACAGCATAATCATGGATCTCATATAAGCCGTGTTTCTCACTATTCTTTCATTAGCACTATACTAGTTGCTTTCTCCTTGGATTGAACCAGAATGCCTCCCAGTGCCTCTGGAGCTGTATTACTGCTGTGGGTTTAGCACGGGCTTCATGAATGTAATGTAATGAAGCGCTGTATGACCAATACAGACATACCTCACTATATGGTGGGTTTGGTTCCAGACTGCTGCCACAAAGCAAATTGCAGCTTTTTTTCACTTGCCAGTGTATATAAAAGCCTAAAAACATGTTTACAGTATTATTTATTATGTGCGCAATAGTGCTATGCAAAAAAAACGAGAAAAGTAAAAATAATAAATATTGCTTGATTGAGCTCGGAGTCAGCTGGCATGTGCATCACTACCGAAAATAATAAAACGTGAATACAGTGGACCCCCGAGTTTCGACCACCTCAAAACTCGAACAATTATGTAAATGTAATATTGTAAGTGCTTTTGTAAGTGTATTTTTGGGGGTCTGAAACGGACTAACCTACTTTACATTATTCCTTATGGGAACAAATTCGTTCGGTAATGGCACTTCAACAGCCTTCTGGAATGAATTATGACCGAAACTCGGTTGTCCACTGTATAATTGAAACACTGTATTATTGAAGCGCTCTAAAGTGAAGCACCATATCAGCAAGATATGCCTGTGTATATATTTATCGTTTACTTTTTAATATGGTGATTTGTACTTTCTCAGAGGTGACTACTGTCGAGGGAATTTTAAGACGGATGATAGAAGAGTTGAACCAAGATCAGTCTGCCAGAAGAATGGAGCAGAGAGAGGTTGCAGATCAGATAGATGATTTCATTGATAAAATACTGGGACTGCTGACCCTTAATGAAGCATTCACTCTCATTGTATGTACATGGATTTAATAATCCAGGATTTCGTTAATTTTTATTTTGTAGAACAGTAACTGAATTTTGATGAAAACATACACATTCCCCATATACACAGTTGTAAAATACACCTTGAGCCAGTGGACACTTGTGGACAGGCTCTTGCAAAATGTTTGCCAAATTGGAATTGCTTTGTAGCCTGACTCAGGTGGGCAGTAATGACCTGGGTGATCAGGCGGTACCCAGGAAAGCTTAACCTGAGGCGAGGTTACAAGTGTTAAAACTCATTCAGAACAGTCAGATATTTCAGACCCCATTCCGAGGACTGCCTGTCAGGGTCTTGGAATATTTAGGGAAGTTTTTTGATAATAGGTGATCCTCGACTTATGATGGTTCAACTTAATGTTTTTGACGTTATGATGGTACAAAAGCAGTTACTTTGGAGATGAAACTCGAGATAATTACCCAGCATAAAGGCGGCAAGTCCCTAACTTGTATACATTTTTTTACTTTTCAATTCTGATAGTTTCAGTAATTACAGTGGTACCCCGACTTACGATGGTCCCCAAACACACCCTTTTATGTAAGTTTATTTTTTTAAATGCTTTTGTAAGTGTAATTTTGGGGGTCTAAAAGGACTAGTCTATTTTACATCATTTCTTATGGAGATAAATTCGTTTGGTAATGGCACTTTAACAGCATTCTGGAATGAAAAAATATCGTAAGTCGGGGTACCACTGTATTTATTTACTTATTCAGTGACAGTAGTTATTTATTTACATATTTAGCACATAATATTCATATTCGACTTACGATATTTTCAACTTAGGATGGGTTCTTCGGCACTTAACCCCATCGTAAGTTGAGCAGCACTTGGAATTGAATGGAGTTTTTAATTGATGTTGGTTACTGTAACGTGGTATAATAATATTTGTGTTGAACATTTTATTCATGTTTATAGCTCTTATTACTTTTGTTCGTTTTAATTGTGTGGATGTTTTATATCAGTACTTTTATATTGGTACGAGGGTTGAGTGACCTACACAGTCAGTGCTCTGTTGATATCACTACTTCTACTATATTTCAGTACCACTAACAGTGAAATGATTTTTTGACTTGGTCACATTGACAATATACATACATACATACATACATACATACATACATACATACATACATACATACATACATACATACATACATACATACATACATACATACATACATACATACATATATATATATATACACACACACACACACACACACACACACATACATACATACATACAGTGGTACCCCGACTTACGATATTTTTTCATTCCAGAATGCTGTTCAAGTGCCATTACCAAACAAATTTATCTCCATAAGAAATGATGTAAAATAGACTAGTCCTTTTAGACCCCCAAAATTACACTTACAAAAGCATTTAAAAAAATAAACTTACATAAAAGGGTGAGTTTGGGGACCATCGTAAGTCGGGGTACCACTGTATGTATGTATGTATGTATGTATGTATGTATGTTGTCAATGTGACCAAGTCAAAAAATCATTTCACTGTTAGTGGTACTGAAATATACGCTCTCCAAGTCATTCTACTTTGTTCCATCCTCTTTAAGTGACCAAACCACCTCAATAACCCCTCTTCAGCCTTTTGACTAATACTTTCAGTAACTCTACACCAGTGGCGTTACTAGGTTTGGTGTCACCCGGGGTGGCATCTTTGGTGTCGCCCCCATGAAATCCAAGGGCGGGGGGGAAGTAAACTCCAGTTACGTCACTACTGCATGCCCAATGACTAATGTTTAGCAATGAGAACGTTTAAGAACCATAAACCGAACAGGAGAATACTTCTCAACTTTATTAATGATAAAATAAATAATCATAGTAATATTGAGGAAACATAAACTCAAATACCACTTTGAGTACAGGCAACAGATTCTACAGTTATTCATCTTCAACAATGAAAAAAAAAAAAACTTGAAAAATAAAGAAAAACTTTGCAGTATCAGAGAAACACTAGTTCCGATTTGACCTTGAGTACAGATAACATCTCAATGAATCAGATCTTACATTTCCTTGCCTTCAATCCTGCAAAATCATCTATCACATCAAAATCAATGATTTCCCCTATATAGGTCTATTAGCCTATATAGACTATTAAGCTATATAGATCGAAGGATTTTTCTCTTATGTTGGTGCAGTACTGTTTTGTGCATTAGTGTCACTTTCTTTAGAGGCTCTATGGTGTTACCCCTTGATGGTGTCACCCGGGGTGGCCCACGCTTCCCCCGCCTTATGACGCCACTGCTTTACACCACCTCCTAATTTCCACACTACGAATTCTCTGTATAATATTTACACCACATATTGGCCTTAGACATGACATCTCCACTGCCTCCAGCCACCTCCTTGTGGCAGTATTTACAACCCATGCTTCACACCCATATGAGAGTGTTGGTACCACCATACCCTTGTATACATTCCTTTCTTTGCCTCCATGGATAACATTTTTTGTCTACAGGCACCTCAATGCACCACTCACCTTTTTTTCTTTATCAATTCTATGGTTACCCTAGTCCTTCATAAACCCATCTGCTAACAAATCTACTAAAAAATATATATATATTGCTGGTGTCTTTTTTTCTGTCTCATAAACATGCATACTTCTACTTACACTTAGGTCACCCTACACATGCATGTTCAAGCATATATATACACACCCCTTCTGGGTTTTCTTCTATTTTCTTACTAGTTCTTGTTTGTTTCCGCTTATCTCCATTGGGAAGTGGAACGGAATCCTTCCTCTGTAAGCCATGCGTGTCATAAGAGGTGACTAAAGTGCCGGGAGCAAGGGGCTAGTAACCCACATCTCCTGCATAAAAATTAAGAGTAAAAAAAAAAAAATTATAGTTTCTTTTTTTTTGGGTCACCCTGCCTGCTGATGTGTTAATTGTTTTTTTTGAAACATTGTGTATTGCTTTAAGAGACTTGAGCACATTGTGCAGTCTTGCATGAAAATTATAATGAAGTGGAAATCTTATGACCACAGGTGGATGATCCATCTGGGAACAGCTTTGTGGAGAACCCACTTGCTCCACACGTTGACCCACAGCTGAAGAAGAAAGTTTACAAGAGAACCAGAGAACAGAATGCTCAGTTGGGACTTTCTGAAGACGAGGTAGTGGAGAAAAAATTGGATTCCGTAAGTGAAGAGATTGAGAAAAAAGATACAAGTAAGGATGAAGTGTTGATGAAGAAAAAGGATAAAGATGATGCAGAGAATATAAAAGATGAGGTGCTGGTGTTTTCCACGCTCTGTGACAGATGCTCAGTGCCAACAAAAACCAACATGAAAATTGTGAAGATTCCATATTTTAAGGTAAATTACTGTGCAGTGTCTATATAGTTTACCTGGAGAGGGTTTCGGGGGTTAACGCCCGCAACTTGGTCTGAGACCAGGCCTTATGGTGGATCAGGGTCTGATCAACCAGGCTGTTACTGCTGGCTGCACGCAAACTGACATACAAACCACAGCCTGGTTATTCAGGTACTGACTTTAGGTGCCTGTCCAATGCCTTCTTGAAGACAGCCAGGGGTCCCTTATGTATGCTGAGAGGCAGTTGAACAGTCTTGGGCCCCGGACACTTATTGTGTTGTCTCTCAATGTACTTGTGGCACCCCTGCTTTTCATTGGGGGAATGTTGCATCTCCTGCCAAGTCTTTTGCTTTCATAGGGAGTGATTTTTGTGTGCAGGTTTGGTACCAATCGCTCCAGGACCTTCCAAGTGTATATTATCATGTATCTCTCTCGCCTGTGTTCCAGGGAATACAGATCAAGGACCTACAACCGTTCCCAGTAATTTAGGTGCCTTATTGTACTTATGTGTGCTGTGAAGTTTTTTGTACGCTCTCCAGGTCTGCAATGTCTCCAGCCTTGAAGGGGAAAAATAAACACATGCAGTATAAAGTGATCCTCTATTGACTATGTTTCACCCACATAGTGGCCTTTATCAAGTCACAGATTGCATCGGTATTATACCATTAATCTTTTCATTCACATGTTGGCTCGCTTGCTCTCTCTTCCACCTGATAGTTTCTGATTTGTTTTTCATGAGGAACACACTCAAGAGCTGTTTTTTGTTATTTTTAAATCTAAAATCAGTATGCCCATATTTTTTAAAATTTCTTTGACTTATAGTAAGTTAATAGGTTTAATATACTGGGATTTGCAAGGAGTGGGTGTGGTGTTGCTTCAGGCTAATGTTCCTCTGGTAAATTGGAGGACAGATTGTCTAAGGTAAGAGGATAAAAGGGCTTCGAGGGAAAAGAATTGTGCTTCTCCATATGTCAGCCTGATCAGCCGGGCTGTGGTTCATACGCTGGATTACATGTGGCCAGCAGCAACAGCTTTTTGATCAGGCTCTGATCCACTGGGAGGCCTGGTCAAGGACTGGGCCTAGGGGGCATTGACCCTCAGAACAACCCTTGGGTAGACCCTTCGGTCTTCATGGGTCGTGTACAGGAGGGCCCCACTTGTACAGCAGGTTAGGTTCTGGGCTACTGCTGTAAATCGAAAATCACTGTAAAGTGAAATATGTTTTTTTTCACTTTCAAATGCATATAAAAGTCTGGTAACATGTTTACACTATCATATATTAAGTGATCAATAGAGCCAGGCCTATAAAATGCATATACAGTACACATATTACTTACCTTAAAATATTTTCATCCTTAGCTATAGTGAGTGGTGAACATGTTTATTGCAGGAAGTCTGAATAAATGAAAAATGGGTATAATTGAAAACTGCTGCATTAGTGAAAATGCTGTAAAGGAAAGCACTGTAAAGCGGGGTCCTCCTGTACATTTCTTTTCCCATATTTTCATAATAATGCCATCATTATTTAACGGATATTTTTTTTCAGGAAGTGATCATTATGGCAATGCATTGTGAGAGCTGTGGTCATCGTACCAATGAGGTGAAGAGTGGCACTGGTGTGTCTGACTTGGGAAAGAGGATCACTCTCAAAATAACTGACCCTACTGATATGGCTCGTGATGTGCTGAAGAGTGAAACTTGTGAACTGAGCATCCCTGAACTCGACTTCTGCGTGGGAGGTGGACTAATAGGTGGAAAGTATGTGCTGTTTTACTGTTAGTCACAATTTGTGTACTGGAAGTCTTCAACTTATGAACACATTGGGGACCTTCTTTCTTTCTTCTTTCAACACGTCGGCCGTTTCCCACCGAAGCGGAGTGGCCCAAAAGGAAAAACGAAAGTTTCTTCTTTTACATTCAGTAATATATACAGGAGAAGGGGTTACTAGCCCCTTGCTCCCGGCATTTTAGCTGCCTCTTACGACACGCATGGATTACGGAGGAAGAATTCTGTTCCACTTCCCCATGGAGATAAGAAGAAATAAGAACAAGAACTAGTAAGAAAATAGAAGAAAACCCAGAGGGGTGTGTATATATATGCTTGTACATGAATGTGTAGTGTGACATAAGTGTAAGTAGAAGTAACAAGACATACCTGAAATCTTGCATGTTTGAGACAGAAAAAAAGACACCAGCAATCCTACCATCATGTAAAACAATTACAGGCTTTCGTTTTACACTCACTTGGCATTACTGTAGTACCTCCCTGGGTGGTTGCTGTCTACCAACCTACTACCTATAAGGGGACCTTCTGTATTGTGTATAATAATGATATACACCAATACAGAAGATTTTCAGCATGTTTATAAGTTAAGGACTTACTGTATTTAAAACTAAATCTTGCTCAACCCTGTCTGTTCTCAGGCTGTTTTGTTACACTTCAATTGTCACTCACGAAATCGTAATAACACGATTGCAAACAAACCACGGAATGGATGGGGTTTGAATCCATGACAAATGGGTTCAAAACCCACCCGTTCCCTGATGTGGTTGTTTTTTTACTTCATTTGTATCTGTAACAGTTTTGTCTTCTCTAAAGCATTTGTATCCATGTGGATGACAGGGATAGTGGATTTTTGAGTCTTCTAAAACGATTGTAATGAATACTACAGTGGACCCCCGGTTTACGTTAGGCTCCAAACTCAAACAATTATGTAAGTGTATTTTTGTAAGTGCTTTTGTAAGTGTATTTTTGGGGTCTAAAAGGACTTATCTAATTTACATTATTCTTTATGGGAACAAATTCGTTTGGTAACGGTACTTGAACAGCATTCTTGAACGAATTGATAACGTAAACCGAGGGTCCACTGTAGTAGAATTTTTTTTTATACATTACCTCAGCATGTTATTGGAATAGCGAAGTTTGAGACTACGAATAACTAAAGTGTAATTAACACTTGTCAGTGCTTATTAACCCTTTGGGGGTCGACAGGCCTTCTCAGGAAAGTGTTCCTGGGGTCGAAAATTTTTTTGAAAAAAAAAAAATTAATTTTTTCTTATGAAATGATAGAGAATCTTTTTCCGATCATAACGCCACCAAAATTATGAAATTTGATCGAAAACTAATGAAATTATGCTTTCGCGAAGTTATCGGTATCTATGACACTGACGCATCGGCGATTTCACCCACTTCGAGCCCTATTTTCGACAAATTCCAGTGTTTCTGTCTCCTAAAATTATAGCTATTTTGCTAGAACTCCATTTCTTCTATCGAATGAGTAGAAGAAACTGCCTATTTACCAATTTCATCTACCCAAAATAGTGGTCAGAAAATGGCAATTTTCCAATTTCACACAAATTTCAAACGATGCCAATTTCAAAATAGGGTCCAGAGTAAACAAGGCAGACATGACATTCCTGGCACTAAAATAACATGTTCTCTGTTCATTAGCCACGTCTCCAGACCCGTTCCATTACTTTTGCTTTCCATTTTGAATTTTTATTCTCACAAAAATAGAAGATTTACTGTTATGTATACAACTGCATCATTGTAAAAATGGTATAAATAATATCAGAGCACTTGTGCAGGAATATAAGACTCGCCAGTTGATGTGTATTGGATGCATGGTGTGATTTGTTTACTCTTGAACATCATCAAAAATCGAACATTTTCGCTACTTTGAGCTCAATTTCAAGGTACTTGTCATTGTCATACCAATCAAAATCATCTCCATTTCTGTAACACATCTTCCATTCTATCAAATGAGACCAAGAAAACGAGAATACATCAATAAATACCATACGAAAATTGACTGCAAAGTCGCTGTTTTAATCGAAAAAAACGGTCAGAGTTTTTTTTCTCTCATTATGCAGTGTGTACTGCAGGATATTTTTTATACTGCACACACTGACCACACAGACCCATTCTTTCATATGTATGCCTACCAGATGTTTTCTGCTTAAATTGAGGCCACTAGAATTTGGGCGTACTAGTACGGCACCAACCCCTGCTCGTAAAACGTACTAGTACGGCACCGACCCCGAAAGGGTTAATAACCCACGTGGAGACAGAAACTCAGATTAATTGATCTGTATATTTCAACCTCCTTCTGGGGTCCTCTTCAGTAGATTTGCTGAAGAGGATCCCAGAAGGGGGTCAAAATATATTGATCAATTAATCTCCTGAGTTTGTTTCCATGAGTGTTTTTTTTGAACATTGAGACTGTGTTTAGTATAGTATATGAAAAATCTTTCAGAATTTTTATTGGATGGTAGGGAGTAATATTGCCAAGGTACAGAGAGAGTATTTTTGTAAAAGTGAATACGGAAGTATGATTGATTATTCTTTCCAGATTTTTCTAGCAAACCGGCTGTATCTCACCGAGGCAGGGTAACCTAAAGAAGAAAAATTAAAGTTTTTCTTGTTAAATTTAAAAATTTATATGGGAGAAGGAGTTACTAGCCCCTTGCTCCCGTCTTCTTTTATTATTGATGTCCATTGCATGTTTAACAAAACAATCCCTTATAGGTTTACAACACTGGAGGGGCTGCTGATGAACATCCGAGAAGACTTGGAATCTAATCCCTTTCTTATGGGGGACTCCACTGAGAAGAACCGTAAAGTTTTAGTTGACAAACTTTTGGATGACTTGGAGATGGTAAGTGTATGTGAAGACTTAATGAACTTTATAAATCTGAAAAATTATTGCACTGAAACCAGCCAACCCATCACAAAATGTTATCTTTTTCACACTCAACAGCTCGTCAAGCCCCAAAAACCATTTGCCTCCACTCCTGTCTACAATGCTTACACACGCCTGCTGGATGTCCAAGCCCCTTGTACACAAAACCTCCTTTATCCCCCTCCATCCAATCTTTTCTAGGGCAACCCCTAACCTGCCTTCCCTCCACTGCAGATTTATACACCCCTCTTTGTCATCCTATTTTTTCTTCATACTCTCTAAATGCTCACACCACTCAAAAACTCCTCCTCAGTCCTTGGGATAATACTTTTAATAACTCTGCCCCTCCTAATCTCCAAGCTATGAATTATCTGCATATTTACACCACACATTGCCCTCTGTTGTGACATCTCTACTGCCTCCAGCCTCCTCCTCGCTGCAGCATTCACAATCCTTTCTTCACACCCATATAAGAGTGTTGGTATCACAATATGTACTATAATACATTTCTCTCTCTGCACATTCACTACCTCCATACTCCCACTGTGACAACTCCCACTTTGTATTAGATTCTGCATTCTACACATTTGAAATCCCACACCTTTCCCCAACACCCCAACTTTCATTTCTTTTACAGTCCCTCCCATCTATAAATTTATTGAACAACCATGGTGACATCACACATCCCTGTCTAAGGCCTACTTTTACTGGAAAATATTCTCCCTCCTACATACCCTAACCTGAGTCTCACTTCTTTCTTTCTTTCAACACGTCGGTCGTTTCCCACCAAGGCGGGGTGGCCCAAAAAGAAAAACGAAAGTTTCTCCTTTTACAATTAGTAATATACACAGAAGAAGGGGTTACTAGCCCCTTGCTCCCGGCATTTTAATCGCCTCTTACGACACGCATGGCTTACGGAGGAAGAATTCTGTTTCACTTTCCCATGGAGATAAGAGGAAATAAGAACAAGAACTAGTAAGAAAATAGAAAAAACCCAAAGGGGTGTGTATATATATATGCTTGTACATGAATGTGTAGTGTGACCTAAGTGTAAGTAGAAGTAACAAGACATACCTGAAATCATGCATGTTTATGAGACAGAAAAAAGACACGAGCAATCCTACCATCATGTAAAGCAAATACAGGCTTTCGTTTTACACTCACTTGGCAGGACGGTAGTACCTCCCTGGGCGGCTGCTGTCTACCAACCTACTACCTAGGCTTTGAGTAAATATTTGTTTAAAATATTTTTGACTATAATGTAGATTAATTTTTGTTCAGGATAATTCCTAAACATTTCACTGAGGAATTTTTTTTTCCAAGCATTCATCAAATGTTTGTGTGTATTGCAATGTTTATTAGTTCTATTTGTTGCTGGGGCTAGTTGGTGGGTCTAGTTGTTGGTGTACTAAAAGTCATGCTGGGGGTATGTTGTTGAAGTTAGGGAAGTTAAATGATTGTTTAAAAAAAAATTAACACACTGGCCGTTTCGATGGGAGACGGCCAGTGTGTTAAAAAAAAAAAAGGGTATTAAGGAAAGCACAAATAGGTAATGGCAAATGTTTAAAATATTTCAGTGTTTGTGTTTTATTGAAGCTGTTAATAACTTCCTACATGTTGTGATACTTGGTCATTAATCCAGTAATAAAATTTTTCTTTGAATCCACAGGTTATAAAGGGCAACCTTATGGTTACATTCATCATGGACGACCCAGCAGGGAACAGCTACCTCCAGAATGTTTATGCTCCAGATGATGATCCGGAGATGACAACTGAGGAGTATGAGCGCACATTTGAACAGAATGAAGAACTTGGACTCAATGATATGAAGACAGAGAATTATACAGATGACTCAACTTGTAATGACATATCTGAGCTCTCATGATTTTTGCAGAAAGGCGGTCATTTTCTAGAAGGGCGTTGCCTGGAAAAATGACTGCATATTTTGTTGCAATGCACAAAATAGAGTAGAAAATAAAAGCTCTGACAGTTAAACTTGTCATATATTTATATATAAAGTTTACCTAAGTCCAAAGCATAGAGTTTCTATCAGCAAACACTTGTATATTAAACTGAAAAGTGTTTGCCTGGTGACATTCCTAAGAGCTCTTAACCAGGCTCTGAATAAGGCATTGTTGATGTCTACTTCATGAGCCAGGCTCTTGCTACTTGTAGCCTGCCATCCAGCTTGCTTATCTCAAACCTGGCTGCTTATTGTGCCTGAAGAAACTAAAGTGCCCATTTGAAGTTCTCTACTGACATGTCGGTAGCACGAGGGCAAGTTGAGTGAAGTTCGACATAGAGTTGCTTTCTAAGCATATGGGAAAGTGAAAATTGGAGAGGTGTAATAACTATAACAATCTGAAACTGTTAAGCTTAAATTAGAATCTTTTGAATATTGGAATTTGCAGCATTCTTGTTCTTCTTGTAGTTAATAAACAACAAAGAACATAAACTGTTATTCTTGGACTTGCATAAATTATTGAAATTTAAAAGAACTAGTGAAGTTATTAGAAATGTACAAAAAAAAAAAAAAAAATTAATTTCCGTCTTCTGTAATTATGAAGTGGAAATACTCTATTTTAGGAAACTGCAGCTGATGCTGAAAAAGCTGTTTTACAATTTTGGTTTTTGCAAATACTGTATTGTAATTTTTTTTTTTTTTTTATAATTAAAAGAACATTGATAAAAGGTATGTGTATATGAATTATTTGAGGAAGTTATAAAAGTTTACCTAAACTTGTATATAAAATAAATTTTGATTATGAAAGTTATTATATTAATCATAAACTTTTCATAGCAACTCCTTCCTGTTAGGTTCACAGTGGCCTCATAAAACCTTGTACGTGTATTTCTACCTCCCAAATATTAATACGACATCTGAACCAGCATTTTTTAAAAGTATGCCAAATGAACTTGGATTAAGTCGTGATAAATGACAGTTAATGAATAAACAGAAAGATGGACAAGAGGCTTGAACCATGGTCCCAAAATTTACAGTAGGTAGTGCTGGGCCTGTCATTTTTAGGACCATATTTCAATCCTGTCCATCTTTGTTTATTCATATGCCAAATATTTACTTACGCTAATTTGTCTTATGTGAGTTTCCTACCCATTTGCAGAGAAATGAGTTCTCTGTGGATTGCATTTGTGAAGAGTGTAGTGGTGAGTGAAAGGACAATATGAGGCAGTGAAGGCAGTAGACCATATGCTGGTGAAGGAGGGAATGGGAAATGGGTTAAATAATGGGTTTAGTGCTTTGTCTGTTTATATTATTATGGGGTATTTCATTCCGCTTCGTGATGCAAAAAGCAGTATTCGTGGGCCACAGACTGGTTGTATTATGCGATATACAGTACATATATTATGCAGCAAATGTACGGATTTTCCTTGCTGCAGTTTAGTAGGATGCTTTTTGTGTAAACTATATAGAGATTATTATACTGTACTTAAGAATGCTAGTCATGCTACTGCAGTGTACACCGATGGTTTCAAACTCAAGATGGAATTGGCTCAGCAGCTGTTTTTCCAGAGTAATCCAAGAGCATATACAAGAGTTGAAAAGCATTGTCACAGTGTAGTTGTCTGTAATACTTTCTGTGCACATTGCAACTGTATCAATCTTATTCGTTGTTTCAAGACTTCCAAAGTGTGTTACAAGCTACCCAGAAATATGACTCCACTTCCCCTCATACCTTGTATGAAAATAGTTGTCATATTTCTAGCAAGGACAGTCTTTTTATTATCTGATATTCAGGGAAACGAAAACTCTATCCACTGTTCATGATCTGCCAGTCCTTCTTAGGGATGGTTCCTCTTGTTAGGTAAATGGATGCATGCAACTAATGTGACATTTTATTGTGGTAACGTTTCGCTCTCCAGGAGCTTTGTCGAGCCCTTACAAACATTACAAAGACTATGGCTTGACAAAGCTCTTGGAGAGTGAAATATTGCCACAAAATATCACATTAGTTGCATCTGTGTCCATTTGCCTAACATTTTGTTAGTAATTCTTCCATTATTACTAATGATTCTTCTTGACTATTTTCCAGTACTATCTCAATGACTCCAAAACCACTGGCAGTAGTGCTGGTTGGAAATATAAGACAAATTGTTTTATATCAGACTACAGTTTGGTTTTTGGATATCTTTATTTTCCTATCACTGAGAGATGTGGGGAAAAACTGCTCGCATGTTTGCAAATTGAAGAGGCGTCACAAATGCCACATGGAGAGACGCCTGGTACCTCATTGCGAGGACAACCAGGTTATTAACAAGTTTGTGTAATAATACCGTATTTCGCGGCTTATAAGACTTTTTAGTTTCAATGGCTCAGCATCGGACATAACTGGGAGAGCTACAGCCCACCTCAAATTTATAGCTCCCATCACTGATCTTCAGGTTATAGGACGCAGGGTGGTTTTTGGAGACTTTTTATGGAAAAAGTGTAATCCGCAAAATACGGTACTTATTCTGTCAATCAGAGAACATGCAGAATTCATTTTTAACCTCTTCAGTACCTCATGTGCTCACTTTGACTACCCTCCTCACTGAAAGTCCCAACACCTTAGATGTGGACTCCCTTTTTTAACTAGCCTACTGGTTTAGCGCTTCTTTTGATTATAATAATAATTAACTAGCCTATTGCACCAAATATGTTAGTTTTACACCCTACCTCGGTGGGAGACGGCTGAAGTGTTAAATTTTTTTATGTGGTATAAAAATACTATACAAATTTTATTTTTTCTGACAGTAAATTGGTATTTACTATATTAATTAAAACCTCTACATTTTAATTAACAAAAAGTTTGCTGTATGACCCCTGTGGTTTAGTGCTTCTATTTGATTATAATAATAATAATAACAAAAAGTTTAACCATTAATAAAGTGCATTCTCGTGAAGAGGCTTTTAATAGAAACAGGAATCCCCATAAATTGCACTTACATTATTACAATAGTTGTGACAGTTGCAAATTATGAAAAGGACTAGTGATATAAAACAAACTGTAGATAAATTAAGTTTGAATCCTGGCTTCTTCCTGAAATGATACACTTGGAGGGTGTTCCAGGGGTCAATGGCCCCGCAGCCCAGTCCATGACCAGGCCTCCCGGTGGATCAACATAATTTTTTGTAGATTACTATTCTATACAGATAAGCAGATAGAATTGGAAGATTATATTAAATATTTAAGCACTTCTTTTGATTATAATAATAATTAAATATTTAAGACGTTGTCTAATGATTGTGATAGTAATGGAGGTAATTTTGTTGCTCTACCAACAAGTGACTGGCAGTGTAAAGAATGTGATTGGCATTGTGAATGTGGTACTCGTACAGCAAAAGGCACACTTCTTAATTTTTAATTATAAAGGAAAGGTACTTTTGCATATAATTTGTCATGGTGAACTAAATTCAACAGATACGTATTTGAGAGTGGCGAGTAAGACGCTTGATTGCAGGTGTTAATAATCCATAATATGGAATTTATTTCCTGGTGTCGAGGAGATGTCTTATCCACCAGGACTTGCGTCTTCTCAATAAAATGCCATAAAGCACAGTTCAATTAACACCTTTATTATGAACACTATATCCATCCTGTGGGCAATAAAACTGCATATTGA
The DNA here is from genome assembly GCA_009830355.1 of Cherax destructor. Classification (NCBI taxonomy): domain Eukaryota; kingdom Metazoa; phylum Arthropoda; class Malacostraca; order Decapoda; family Parastacidae; genus Cherax; species Cherax destructor. The sequence goes on from WNWK01000690.1 coordinate 135,986, forward strand.
GTTTTATTGATGTACTTATTGGCATATACCGTATTTTATGGCGAACAAGATGCTCTGGTGTTGAGGACGCACCCCCAATTCTGACTGGCTAAATTTTGGAAAAAAAGATAAATGGTCTTTCAGCCTCCAAAGTGCTGCATAAATTTTTGACACTTTGGGAAAAGAATAGTGTCTTTGACATTGTAAAATATGGTAATGCTGTAGATATACACTGCTTGCAGAGAAGTCGTATTGTACAGCAATTCTCACAAATTTCCTTTATCAGTGTCGATAAAGCCAATTTGTCATGTAACACTATACAATAATGACTCCTTTGCAATTGTCGTCCTGCCACACTGTCGGCAGTTCACCAATTTTAGAAACGAACGAGTAAAAAGTTTTATCTTGGAAGATCAGTGATATGAAATGATTACCCAGGAGGTTTACCGGGTACAGTATTGATACATATATTTCATAACTGTTGCAAGATTCTGACTAATGTTGCAATAATTCCTTTGTGCGTACCATGTACATCATGTTCATTGGTTACTATACTACTCATCAGTGCATTTATGTCATCATTTCCATGATATATTGTGTATTCACATCATCTATTTTATTCAACCAAGCATTAAAAATTATCGGAAATTATTTTATTCTTAATCCTGTTTCAATATTTTGATAAATTATACTGCAGTGTTGTACAATACTATTACTACTACTACTACTACTACTACATTTACTAGTACACTTATTACTACTACACTTATTACTACTACTACTACTACACTTATTTTCTTTTGATTATAATAATAATAATACTACACTTATTACTACTACTACTTTCTATACATTAATACCCCTCAAGGGAAGTTCCTTGATATCGGTGATGGGCTCTTCTTCCAAGGTACTGGACGTTACCTCCCCATCCTTGGAATGAACCTGACTACCTCCCTAAGGAACAGTCACAATACCGTGACTGGAACAGTACACAAATAACCCGGACATAGAGAGAAACTTACGATGAGGTTTCACTTCGACTTGTACTAATGACAAGTCATATTCCCTCCCATTTGCCAGGCATTATGACCCCTATGGGTTTAGTGAACATAAGAAAGAAGGAGCACTGCAGGAGGCCTACTGGCCCATGCTAGGCAGGTCCAAGTCATCTACTGGCCCAAGCCAGTCAGGTCCAAGACTCATCCCCCTTTTAATATAATTTGAATCAAAGAGTAACCACATAAATCATGGGTTTTCTAATCACGGCCCTTATGGGTTTTAATTATGATTATAATAATCTAACCAGTCTTGCAATTTCATACCACAATCGGAAAAAACTTCCACTACAATTAGAAAATAACGATAGCTTCGTTAAAATTTAATGAGTGAGAGGTGAGGGTTTTTCTGATGGAGGGAGCTGGTGGTAGTGGTGTTAATATCACCTGTGTGGTTAATGAGACAGTTACCCATCACTCACCCCCAGGATCACTTATACTCTGCCTGGTTCATTAACATATTATTACTACTATTACTTATTGCTACTGTCACTGCTACAACAACTAATAATCTATATTTCTAGCAGTACATGATATAACTATAACAGACACAGTTAACATCACTGAAACTATATAAAAAATCTCTGGTTATGTAGAACATTTCTTGCAAGTTAGATTAATATTTTCCCCCAGGATGCCACCCACACCAGTCACCTAACACCCAGGAACCTACTAACTGCTAGGTGAACAGTGACCTCAGGTATAAGGTGACTAACAGCCAGGTACCTATTTTACTGCGAGGTGAACATGGACAGTAGATATCTTAAGGAAACACGACCTAATGTTTCCACCTGTACCGGGGATCGAATCACGGACCTCATTGTGTGAGTTGAGTGCTCTACCAACCCAGCTACGAGACTATTAAATATTCTTGGTTGTTAGAATTCACGTGAAATGGAACTTTAATTCCCAAGAAAGTTATTAATCTATCAATGTATACATACCAGCATCAAGGTCTCTTAGTATATATACACCTACACATCAGCATCAAAGTCTCTCAGTGTATACACACCATCAAGGTCTATCAGTGTATACATACCAGCATCAAGGTTTCTCAGTGTATACTCACCAGCATCAAGGTCTCTCAGTATATAAACACCAGCATCAAGGTCTCTGTATACACACAACATCATCAAGGTTTCTCAGTGTATACACAAGCATCAAGGTCTAGCAGTGTATACACACCAGGATCAAGGTCTATCAGTGTATACACACCAGCATCAAGGTCTCTCAGTGTATACACACCAGCATCAAGGTCTCTCAGTGTATACACACCAGCATCAAGGTCTAGCAGTGTATACACACCATCATCAAGGTCTATCAGTGTATATACACTAGTATCAAGGCCTCTCAGTGTATTCACACCAGCATCAAGGTCTCTGTGTATATAGACCCTCATCAAGGTTTCTCAGTGTATTCACACCAGCATCAAGGTCTCTCAGTATATACACACCAGTATCAGGGTCTCAGTATATACACACCAGCATCAAGGTCTCTCAGTGTATAAACACCAGCATCAAGGTCTCTCAGTGTATACACACCAGCATCAAGGTCTCAGTGTATACACACCAGCATCAAGGTCTCTCAGTGTATACACACCAGCATCAAGGTCTCTCAGTATGTACACACCAGCATCAAGGTCTCAGTATATACACACCAGCATCAAAGTCTCTCAGTATATACACACCAGCATCAAGGTCTCTCAGTGTATATACACCAGTATCAAGGTCTCTCAGTGTATAAACACCAGCATCAAGGTCTCTCAGTATATACACACCAGCATCAAGGTCTCTCAGTGTATAAACACCAGCATCAAGGTCTCTCAGTTATACACACCAGCATCAAGGTCTCTCAGTGTATACACACCAGCATCAAGGTCTCAGTATATACACCAGCATCAAGGTCTCTCAGTTATACACACCAGCATAAGGTCTCTCAGTATTAACACCAGATCAAGGTCCTCAGTTATACAACCAGCATCAAGTCTCTCAGTGTACACACCAGCATCAAGTCTCAGTATATACACACCAGCATAAGTCTCTCAGTTTACACACCAGATCAAGGTCTCTCAGTTATACAACCAGCATCAAGTCTCTCAGTATACACACCAGCATAAGGTCTCTCAGTATGTACACACCAGTATCAAGGTCTCTCAGTGTATACTTACCAGCATCAAGGTCTCTCAGTATATACACACCAGCATCAAGGTCTCTCAATATATACACACCAGCATAAGGTCTCTCAGTATGTACACATCAGTATCAAGGTCTCTCAGTGTATACATACCAGCATCAAGGTCTCTCAGTATATACACACCAGCATAAGGTCTCTCAGTATGTACACACCAGTATCAAGGTCTCTCAGTGTATACATACCAGCATCAAGGTCTCTCAGTATATACACACCAGCATCAAGGTCTCTCAGTATATACACACCAGCATCAAGGTCTCTCAGTGTATACACACCAGCATCAACGTCTCAGTATATACACACCAGCATCAAGGTCTCTCAGTATATACACACCAGCATCAAGGTCTCTCAGTGTATACACACCAGCATCAAGGTCTCTCATTATATACACACCAGCATCAAAGTCTCTCAGTGTATACACACCAGGATCAAGGTCTCTCAGTGTATAACACCAGCATCAAGGTCTCTCAGTTATACACACCAGCATCAAGGTCTCTCAGTGTATACACACCAGCATCAAGGTCTCTCAGATATACACACCAGCATCAAGGTCTCAGTATACACACCAGCATCAAGGTCTCTCATGTATACACACCAGCATCAAGGTCTCTCAGTATATACACACCAGCATCAAGGTGTCTCAGTGTATACACACCAGCATCAAGGTCTCTCAGTTATACACACCAGCATCAAGGTCTCAGTATATACACACCAGCATCAAGTCTCAGTATATACACACCAGCATCAAGGTCTCTCAGTATATACACACCAGCATCAAGTCTCAGTGTATACACACCAGCATCAAGGACTCTCAGTATATACACACCAGCATCAAGGTCTCAGTATATACACACCAGCATCAAGGTTCTCAGTATATACATACCAGCATCAAGGTCTAGTATATACAGCACCAGTATCAAGGTCCTCAGTGTATAACACCAGTATCAAAGTCTCTCAGTGTAACACACCAGCATCAAGGTCTCAGTATATACACAAACAGCATCAAAGTTCTCAGTGTATACACACAGCATCAAGTTCGATTACCACAGCCAAGGTCTCAGTATATACACACAGCATCAAGTCTCTCAGTGTATACACACCAGCATCAAGGTCTCTCAGTTATACACAGCATCAAGTCTCAGTATATACACACCAGCATCAAAGTCTCTCAGTGTATAACACCAGTATCAAGTGTCTCAGTTATACATACCAGCATCAAAGTCTCTCAGTAGTACACATAGCATCAAGGTTCTCAGTATATACACACCAGCATCAAAGTCTCTCAGTGTATACACACCAGCATCAAGGTCTCTCAGTATATACACACCAGCATCAAGGTCTCAGTATATACACACCAGCATCAAAGTCTCTCAGTATATACACACCAGCATCAAGGTCTCTCAGTATATACACACCAGCATCAAAGTCTCTCAGTGTATACACACCAGCATCAAGGTCTCTCAGTATATACACACCAGCATCAAGGTCTCTCAGTGTATACACACCAGCATCAAGGTCTCAGTATATACACACCAGCATCAAAGTCTCTCAGTATATACACACCAGCATCAAGGTCTCTCAGTATACACACCAGCATAAAAGTCTCTCAGTGTATACACACCAGCATCAAGGTCTCTCAGTATATACACACCAGCATCAAGGTCTCTCAGTGTATACACACCAGCATCAAGGTCTCAGTATATACACACCAGCATCAAAGTCTCTCAGTATATACACACCAGCATCAAGGTCTCTCAGTATATACACACCAGCATCAAAGTCTCTCAGTGTATACACACCAGTATCAAGGTCTCTCAGTATATACACACCAGCATCAAGGTCTCAGTATATACACACCAGCATCAAGGTCTCTCAGTATATACACACCAGCATCAAAGTCTCTCAGTATATACACACCAGCATCAAGGTCTCTCAGTATATACACACCAGCATCAAGGTCTCAGTATATACACACCAGCATCAAGGTCTCTCAGTATATACACACCAGCATCAAGGTCTCTCAGTATATACACACCAGCGACAAGGCTGGTGAAGCGAAGGATCACCCTGGTAACAATAAGAGAACACTGTATCAACATGCGTGGACCAAGACTCTTCAACTCACTACCAGCTGATACCATAGGGAAAAAAGGGAATTTATCAAAGGGAGAACGAGCCACGGGCTAAACCCGTATGGAATTACACTAAGAAAACCATTGGAAGTTGTTATCTGGGTAGAGGGAGAGGGTAAACCCGTAGGAGCCATAGCCTGGGGGAACGGGAGGCAAAATGGGGAGCTCCAGCACCCTGGATCAAGAGCCCCTCGCCGGCCATCAAGGCACCTTCCTGGAAAAAAAGGAACAAAACTCAAAGTTTTCGGTCCCCGAAAAATGTAACTGAATTTAATTACGTTTTGTGTCTGGCAATTATATTTCAGCTTTCAACTGTTGCTTAATGAAGTCTGAAGTTAATTTTTAAGTCTTGGTATATACACCCTCCATATGTATACACCCTCCATGTATATACACCCTCCATGTGTATACACCCTCCATGTATATACACCCTCCATGTGTATACACCCTCAATGTGTATACACCCTCCATGTGTATACACCCTCCATGTATATACACCCTCCATGTGTATACACCCTCCATATGTATACACCCTCCATGTATATACACCCTCCATGTGTATACACCCTCCATGTGTATACACCCTCCATGTATATACACCCTCCATGTGTATACACCCTCCATGTGTATACACCCTCCATGTGTATACACCCTCCATGTATATACACCCTCCATGTGTATACACCCTCCATATGTATACACCCTCCATGTATATACACCCTCCATGTGTATACACCCTCCATGTATATACACCCTCCATGTGTATACACCCTCCATGTGTATACACCCTCCATGTGTATACACCCTCCATGTGTATACACCCTCCATGTATATACACCCTCCATATGTATACACCCTTCATGTGTATACACCCTCCATGTATATACACCCTCCATATGTATACACCCTCCATGTGTATACACCCTCCATGTGTATACACCCTCCATGTATATACACCCTCCATATGTATACACCCTCCATGTGTATACACCCTCCATGTGTATACACCCTCCATGTGTATACACCCTCCATGTATATACACCCTCCATGTGTATACACCCTCCATGTGTATACACCCTCCATGTGTATACACCCTCCATGTATATACACCCTCCATGTATATACACCCTCCATGTGTATACACCCTCCATGTATATACACCCTCCATGTATATACACCCTCCATATGTATACACCCTCCATGTGTATACACACTCCATGTGTATACACTCTCCATGTATATACACTCTCCATGTGAATACACCCTCCATGTATATACACTGAGAGCAGCAGTGTATATACACTGAGAGCAGCAGTATATACACTGAGTGCAGCAGTATATATACACTGAGAGCAGCAGTGTATACACACTATGAGCAGAAGTGTATATACACTGCTGCTTTCAGTGTATATACACTACTGCTTTCAGTGTATATACACGGCTGCTTTCAGTGTATATACACTGCTGCATTCAGTGTATATACACGGCTGCTTTCAGTGTATATACACTGCTGCTTTCAGTGTATATACACGGCTGCTTTCATTGTATATACACTGCTGCTTTCAGTGTATATACACTGCTGCTTTCAGTGTATATACACTGCTTCTTTCAGTGTATATACACTGCTGCTTTCAGTGTATATACACTGCTGCTTTCAGTGTATATACACTGCTGCTTTCAGTGTATATACACTGCTGCTTTCAGTGTATATACACTGCTGCTTTCAGTGTATATACACTGCTGCTCTCAAAGTATTCATTCTATTATTGCAGTGTATATTTTGTTTTAATAAGGAGTCATTCCAGTGGGCAAATTTGGAATATATCTCCTGGTAGCATTACCACTACTTCTCCACAACTGGAAAGCGTTAAATCTGTATGATTGGGACCATAAGATCATCTGGGGAATGGCAGTCTATTAAACTAATCCGCAGCAAGAGGAATTAGCTCTAATTCCTTAGATCAAGGGCCTTTTAACGGAGCCTTTAACCATTAGGCTGATTTTTAGGTTCAATAGACTTTATGAAGGCCCAAATTAGGTTCAGGAAGTTACTCTGCAGAACAGTATTAGAATTCATTAAGTAGGATCTGAATGCACTCTAAAGGCAGTCTGATTTTAGGTTCAATAGACACCATGAAAATACATGATAGGCTCAGCAATATAGACAGAAGAGCATAGCAGAAGTCTTTAAGTGGGATCTAAATGCACTCTGGAGGCAATCTTAATTCCAGGTTCAATAGACGACATGAAATCACAAGTTAGATTCAGTAAGTTAGACAGCGAAGAGCAAGAGTCTGTTAAGTGGGATCTGAATGTACTCGGGAGGGAGATAAAAAGAGCTTCGAATAATTGCCTCACCGTGGAAAACCTCGTGTCAGCTGCTTATATTTACCAACCTAAACAAAGGCCCCAGTGGGAAGTAATTGATATTTTTTTCTATATATTTTTTTTGATCTCGTCTGTATGAATACATAGAAGAATAAAAAGTTAACTATACGTTGGGTGCATTAATTCACCAGTAAATTACCCAAGTATACCTCAATTAAGTCAAAGAAACTTTTTTTTACAATTCTTTTTTACAAAGTGTATACCCCAGGATAAAGTGAAACAGTTACCATTTTTTACAAACGTTTTTACTTAAGTGTAAATTACTCAAAGATAACTCAGTAAAGTCAGATAAAATTACTAATTTTACAATTCTTATTTACAGTTCTGCTTTTAAATTATTCAAGGATTCCTCAGTACAGTCAAATAAAGTGATTGTTTTCAAGCAGGCACTGGACAGGCACCTAAAGTCGGTACCTGACCAGCCAGGCTGTGGTTCGTACGTTGGACTGCGTGCGGCCAGCAGTAACAGCCTGGTTGATCAGGCTCTGGTCAAACATGAGGCCTGGTCACAGACCGGGCCGCAGGGGCGTTGACCCCTGGAACTCTCTCCAGGTAAACTCCAGGTAAACAGGCAGCCATACATCCCAAGAAGAATAACAAGTTCAGTCAAGTTCTCACGAGAAGAAGAACAGGAGAGAGAGAAAAAAAACTAAGTTCATTTACTGGTAATTCTTCAGCATTAAAGGTATCCCTTCTTTCTTAAAAGTATCCCTTCTTCCTTAAAGTTATAACCTTCTTCTTTAAAGGTATCCCTTCTTCCTTAAAGGTATCCCTTCTTCCTTAAAGGTATCTCTTCTTCCTTAAAGGTATCTCTTCTTCCTTAAAGGTATCCCTTCTTCCTTAAAGGTATAACTTTTTCCCTTAAAGATACAACCTTCTTCCTTAAAGGTACAACCGTCTTCCTTAAGGGTATCCCTTCTTGCTTAAAAGTATAACTTTATGGGACAGCTAATAGACGCTTGTTCTGCAACCTTGTCTGTGTTCACTAGCAAGCAGTGAACACTGGTGAACGAGGGAAGTTTGGGCAGTGAAGTTGTGTACTCACCTAATTGTACTCACCTAATTGTACTCACCTAATTGTGGTTGCAGGGGTCGAGACTCAGCTCCTGGCCCCGCTAGGAAAGTTTCTGAACACACTGAACACTTGCTTCCTTCCTCCACTCTGACACCTTCTAGGTAAACCATGGGCTCACTCTACACCAATGGTAAACCATGGGCTCACTCTACACCAATGGTAAACCATGGACTCACTCTGGTCTTCCCATTGTTTATATTGCTCCTGGGTATGAACTTCTCTGCCTCCCGTATTCTTATCGTCCCATGTCCCATCATATCATCCACTGTCGTTCCCTCTAGTTCTCTTCCACAGTGCACCTCGTACGGGAATAGTCTCACAGAATCCCACTGGAAACACTAGGACCCCAATGGAAATAAGTCAAGGACCCCAATGGAAATAAGTCAAGGACCCCAATGGAAATAAGTCAAGGACCCCAATGGAAATAAGTCACTTTGTCTGACCTTTTCCTGGGTTATCATGGTGAGTAATTTACACATATATTACTATATATGATAATTTATGTAACTGTATTTATGTGTACCTGTATCTAAATAAACTTACATATACGAGTGTAGTCCACAATTTTGTAGTTTGGCTTCTCCCGTCCTCTTGATGCTGCCCTCTCCACTGTTGACTCTGCTGTGTGTTCGTAACTTAGGACCATGTCATCACTGTGTACTCAATAGTACTCACCTAATTGTGGTTGCAGGGGTCGACTCATAGCTCTTGGCCCCGCCTCTTCACTGGTCGCTACTAGGTCCACTCTCTATCTGCTACATAAGCTTTATCATATCTCATCTTAAAACTATGTATGGATCCTGCCTCCACTGTGTGTGTAAAACTGAGACTTGTGGCCCGGGAGATGCACCATCCTGTGTGTAGATCATTTATTTTAAATTTTAATTGAATTTCAGCCCAATCTACTACACGAGAGTCATTAAGACTGGTTGGTTGGTTAATAGGGTTTAAAGTCTATCTACTACACGAGGGTCATTAAGGCTGCATGTCACCTGTACACCACCAGTCAAGAATACTTTAATACCTAAAATACTGATTAATGTAAACTATTAGTGTAATACACTGAGAGATATACACCTCTAAGTGTATATACACTGAGAGACATAACTTTCAGTATATATACACTGAGAGACATACACATCTCAGTGTATACATCCTACTCTTTGTTTCAGGTTCATCTCACTGACTTAGCTCTCTCAGCAAAGATTACTTTGAAAAATCAAAGTGAAAACTTTTAGAAACACCAGGAAATCAAAATATTTCTTGGACAATAATTGACATTAAGTTTATCAAGACTGAAAGAAGATAAGAATAGGGAAAATATGATGTTACATGTGGTAATGTTGACACAGTGTGATGGGTGAGGAAGTACAGAGGAGGAGGAGGAGGAGGTAGAAAGAGGGAGAGAGGTAGGTAGGTAGGGAGGGAGGGAGGAGGATGGAGTGAGAGAGGGATGGATTTATTCCATTGCCCACTCATCTCAGGGAGGGAAGGAGAGAGGGGGGAGGGGAGGGAGGAACGGAGGGAGGGGGCTGTTATAGGTCTGATGGAAGGCTTACTAGATGTAAAGGTCAAAGAGAAAGGTAACTATGGAGGCTGGAAGAAGGTTGTGAGGGAGAGAGAGGGAGGAAGAGAGAGGGAGAGAGAGACAGAGGGAGAAAGAGAGGGAGGAAGAGAGAGGGCGAGAGAGAGAGGGAAGAAGAGAGAGAGACAGTGAGTGAGAATATATGGGAGTACATGGGAGAATATGAGAAAGCCAAAGATCAGAGTACTTGGAAGTCCTCACTAAGACTGTCTACTGAGAAGAACTATCTACTACTATGTAGATTAAGAACTATCATGGATTATCCAGTGTGGGAAATCAAGGAGAGTAAAGCGAAGGGTTCTCTCCTTACCCTCCAGTCACTGCCACCATCATAACATGGGGGTAAAATATACCATAATGGAAAATGTCACGGAATTTACAATAAAGATGGAAGTAGATGGTAGACGTTGTCTACAACTATATCTACTGTGATAGTATTGTTACTATCTTGACTATTCTTGTTACTCCGCTGTCCCTCATAAAGTTGTGTCTACCAGTGGTGACCACTAGTTCTGTCACAACCATCTACTTCTACTACTATTACTACTACTACTACTGTTACTACTACTACTACTACTATTACTACTACTACTACTGTTACTACTACTACTACTATTATTAATTTGGTTGCCTGAACAACCACCAGGATTCTCTCAACTTCAGTTAGTTCCAGTCTAGTAATTAGTCAAATCCTGTTCTTGTAAAGTATTTCTTCTCACAACGTTTCTCCTACACAGTAGACTTCTTCAGTCGATCAGTCCATCAGCCTCGACGGGGCAGTTTAGAGGCAGTCAGTCCCTCAGTCTGGTACAATGTGAAGGGTGAAGAAACAGATTGGAGACTTATATACCTGGTGAGGCAGGAGAGATGCTAGGCCTGCTAGAAGAAGCAAGAATGTAAGACTGAGACGCAGTGTAGCCAGCCTACTGGCCCTTGCTAGCAGGTTCGTCTCAAATCCAGCCTAAACTCTATTCCAGACTGAGGGGTTGACCACCTCTAAACTCTACTCCAGACTGAGGGGTTGATCACCTCTAAACTCTACTCCAGACTGAGGGACTGACCACCTCTAAACTCTTCTCCCTGTATGTCTCTCTCTCTGCATCTCTCTCTATATATGTCCACCTCTCTCTGTCACCCTGGCAGCCACCCTGGCAGCCACCCTGGCTGGCGCCAGTGTTTACCTCCTCCTCCTGACTAAAGGAGCTGTTCCTTGTGACTTCATTGACATTTTATTGTGATTTTAAAACCTTTAATGGCCCTCTAGTCGATTTAATGTTGAAAAATATTTACTGAGGACTAATCTATTAGTGCATATATATAAGTGCAGTAAGTGGCACCCTTGGGCACTTACTCTCTACCTCCCTTCTCCCTCACTCCAGCACAAACGTTCACCCTCAACGTTTGTGCTCGGATTTTATCCTCTTTTCTGCAACATTGGAAGCTCCTGATCATGTGTTGATTGCAACACGAGAGGCCTAGAGCTAATATATATATATATATATATATAAATAACAACACTGCGACTTGCCGAGGATTCGAACCCATGTAGTTTTGGCCCTGCCTCTTGGTGAGCGAAAATCACATGACTCCTTAACCCACTGGACCACACAATCCTACAAAAACCAAGCACCCAGCCAAGCTAGGTGTGTTACTCTTGGTCCGAGTACACCAAACGGGGATAAGAATGGAATTAGCTTAGAGGCACCCACACCACTGTATGTCCTCGGACCAAGAGTAACATACCTAGCTTGGCTGGGTGCTTGGTTCTTGTAGATTGTGTGGTCCAGTGGGCTAAGGCGTCATGTAATTTTCACTCACCACGAGGCAGGGCCAAAACTACATGGATTCGAATCTTTGGCTAGTCGCAGTGTTGTTATTGATTCAATACCACTCGTTCGTGGTCACAATAATTAATATATATATATATATATATATATATATATATATATATATATATATATATATATATATATATATGCAAGACAACCACTATGAAAAAATAGAAGAATTCCAAGCGCTTTCGTGACTACTCACATTATCAAGGAACTATATGTCTTGCATATTTTGATATCACCTGTTTACTGTGATCTTTTTGCATATATATATATATATATATATATATATATATATATATATATATATATATATATATATATATATATATATATATATATATGAGAAAATACCCTTCCTGCTTTTCCTAACCTCTCCCACGCTACTCCCATCCACGGCCACCCACGCCCATCCACGCCCACCCACGCCCACCTACAGATAAGCGCTAATGAGCAGTGTAAATATTACTGATAATATTAAAGCTACGTTGACTAATTTCTCTATTACCAAGAAGAGTGAACCTGGATAAACTATGCATAACAACTGGCGTCTGTCTCAACACTTCGTCCAAATAATTCCACTTCCCGACCACCCAGAGGCTGAAGAAATACTTCCTGACATCTCTGTGGCTTATCTGTGTCTTCAACTTCCAGCTGTGCCCTCGAGTACCTGTTTCCCGCCTCTCGAACAGCCCGATCAATTGCCCCGAGTATTTTGTATGTTGTTATCATGTTTCCAACCTGGTCCTTCTGTCCTACAGTATCGTTAGATTAAATTACTTTAGCCTCTCTTCGTAGCTTATACCTCTTACCTCTGGGACTAGTTTTGTTGTATACTTTTGCACTTTCTCTAGTATCTTAACCTGCTTCCTCAGGTGTGGGTTCCATACTGGTGCTGTGTACTCTAGGATGGAACTGATATGTGTGTGTGTGTGCTTGTGTTTACCCACCTATTTGTACTCACCTATTTGTGGTTGCAGGGGTCGAGTTGAAGCTCCTGGTCCCTCCTCTTCGTTGGTCGTTACTAGGTCCACGCTCTCCCTGCTCCATGAGCTTTATCGTTGTGTGTGTGTGTGTGTGTGTGTGTGCATGTGTACTCACCTAGTTGTACTCACCTAGTTGTGGTTGCAGGGGTTGAGTCAAAGCTCCTGGCCCCGCCTCTTCACTGGCCGCTACTGTGTGCATGTGTGTGTGTGTGTGTGTGTGCACTTAAGCCTCCTTCACTACAAGACAACCTTGACCAATCATCGTTCCCGTTCACCAGTTAACCTGACCGTACTGACCAATCACAGACGAGCACCTGTTGCAACAACACCAATACTCTATACTTTTTCAATGTTCTTCGTTCAGCATCTCTTAACCCACCGCACCTTCCACAACAAAATATAACTGAAATACAACGATAACTGCAACAAAACCATGCAAATAACACTCAGATAGAAACCAAACAGAAAAAAAAATATTATATGGGCAATTAAATATGAAAAGTGTTTGACTAAAAGTACGGTATTGAGTGAAGCAAGACGATAGATGGTGAATGATAACGGGGGGTGTGGCTCCGCCCGCCTACCTCCTCCTCACTCTGAGTTCGGTCTTATAGCTTGATACACACTGGTCTGTCGTCTATATCCCACGCTTCAGGCCTCAGACCAACGTGTCGTTGTCTCCCTGTCCTTCAGAGATCACTGGCCTGGAGATCTCCAAGTCTCTCCGACAGAAGGCGAAGAAGAAGAAGACCTTGCTGGAGACCAGCTCTTCAAGAACCTGAGACCGCCCCTGAAGACCAACCAACTCCCGAAGAATCCCGCCCCTTTTTCAGGGCTTTCGGAACTTCCACTTCGCAGCCCTCAAGGACCTGGGGATAGACGTCAGCCTTCCACGCTCACCTATCCTTGGATAAGACTATCCTGTGATAGCGAGAAGCCACACCTCCTGAAGGTCTGCGAAGTCTTTGAGTCTTCGCTTCCCGAAGTCAGAAGCAGCCAGTCTTCTTCAGCCAGCCCGAGTCTTCGGCCATCAAGACTTCAGCAGATTCCCTTCGACTATCCCCCAAAGCCTCCTCTCCCCAGGGAAGCTGCAGGTCCCTGGTGGTCCTGAAAGTCTTCGTCTGAGTGAGCTCGAAGCTCTCCAGCCCACAACGATGGTCTTCCCCAGAAGCTCTACTCTCCTCTTACTGGTGTTTCCCCTCATCCTCCTCCTCTGCTCCCCTCCTTCCTCAGGTGAGTCCTTCTTAAGCTCTTGAATAAGTAAATTAAACTCTTGAATGAGTAAATTAAGCTCTTGGGGAAACGTTTCGACCCAAGAAGATTCAACAGGTCGAAATGTTTTCCACAATTAGGTTAATGGGGTTTAAAGTCTATATACTACACGATGGTCATACGAGAGAGACATACAACTCTCAGTGTATATACACTGATAGATATACAGTGTATAAACACTGAGAGATATACACCTCTCAGTGTATATACACTGAGAGACATACACCTCTCAATGCATATACACTGAGAGACATACAACTCTCAGTGTAGATACATTGAGAAACATACATCTCTCAGTGAGAAATACACTTCTCGGTGTATATACACTGGGAGCCATACACCTCTCGGTGTATATACACTAGGAGCCATACACCTCTCAGTGTATATACACCACTCCGTGTATATATACGCACCCTCTGTATACATATACACACCCTAGTGTATATATACTTGCCCTAATGACCTTTTATCACATTTTTTAAAAATACGACGAAAATTTTTAAAAAAATAATGTCAGCTTCAAACATGTTCAAAATTTTCTCTTCAGTTAGGAAATTTATGATGAAAAAAAAATTGTAAAATGTCTGAGTCAGAGAATGTAAATACGTTCCTTGCATGTTGTAAATGCTTTGATTTACACTCATGTGACGAGGTATATACTGTGATTTACACACAAGAAACAAGGTATATACCATGATTTACACACAACAGATGAGGTATATACCATGATTTACACACAAGAGACGAGGTATATACTGTAATTTACACACAACAGACGAGGTATATACCATGATTTACACACAAGAGATGAGGCATATACCACGATTTACACACAAGAGACGAGGTATATATTGTGATTTACACACAACAGACGAAGTATATACCATGATTTATAATTAAGAGACGAGGTATATACCATGATTTATAATGAAGAGACGAGGTATATACCATGATTTACACACAAAAATGAGGAATATACAGTGATCACACAAGAAACAAGGTATATACCATAATTTACACACAAGAAACAAGGTATATACCATGATTTACACACAAGAAACAAGGTATATACCATGATTTACACACAAGATACGAGGTATATACCAACGCTCTTATATGGCTGTTGGAGTGCGAGCAGGGTAATATTTATGAAGGGATTCAGGGAAACTGGATAGCCGGACTTGAGTCCTGGAGGTGGGAAGTACAGAGCCGCTATCCTTCAGACATACGCTACACTGACGCAGTTTACAGTGTCCTTCAGACATACTGACATACTAAGAGGGAAACTTTATGAAAACTCGCGTATGTTAAGTTAAAATCGAAATGTATACCAGTAGTGTCAGCACACACACACAGGCGGGGCCAGGAGCTATGATTCGACCCCTGCAACCACAAATAGGTGAGTACACACACACACACACACACACATTATATATATATATATATATATATATATATATATATATATATATATATATATATAAATGTCAGGTAACAGTACCTGTCAGCTGACAGTGCCTGTCAGCTAATATACCATGTCACCTAAGAGAAAGAAAGAAGAGCCCAAGAGCTGTACATTAACTTCTGCAAGCTCAGGAAGGTAAACACACACACACTGAGCTAAGGGCTATGTCCTACGAGGAGAGGTTAAGGAAAATCAACTTGACGACACTGGAGGACAGGAGAGATAGGGGGGATATGATAACGACATATAAAATACTGAGAGGAATCGACAAGGTGGACAGAGACAGGATGTTCCAGAGATGGGACACAGCAACAAGGAGACACAGTTGGAAGTTGAAGACTTAGATGAATCACAGGGATGTTAGGAAGTATTTCTTCAGTCACAGAGTTGTCAGGAAGTAGAATAGTCTGGGAAGTGACATAGTGGAGGCAGGATCCATACATAGCTTTAAGAAGAGGCATGATAAAGCTCATGGAGCTGGAAGAGTGACCTAGTAGGGACCAGTGAAGAGGCGGGGCTAGGAGCTATCACTCAACCCCTGCAACCACAACTTCAAGAGACCTGGACAGGCTACAAGCCTGGTCTAGTAACTGGCTCCTTGAATTTAACCCTGCCAAATGTAAAGTCATGAAGACCGGGGAAGGGCAAAGAAGACCGCAGACAGAGTATAGTCTAGGTGGCCAAAGACTGCAAACCTCACTCAAGGAAAAAGATCTTGGGGTGAGTATAATACCGAGCACATCTCCTGAGGCACACATCAATCAGATAACTGCTGCAGCATATGGGCGGCTGGCAAACCTAAGAATAGCATTCCAATACCTCACTAAGGAATCGTTCAAGACTCTGTACACCATATACGTCAGGCCCATACTGGAGTATGCAGCACCAGTTTGGAACCCACACCTGGTCAAGCACGTCGGGAAATTAGAGAAAGTGCAAAGGTTTGCAAAAAGACTAGTCCCAGAGCTAAGGGGATTGTCCTACGAAGAAAGGTTAAGGGAAATCGGCCTGATGACACTAGAGGACAGGAGGGTTAGGGGAGACATGATAACGACATATAAAATACTGCGAGGAATAGATAAGGTGGACAGAGACAAGATGTTCCAGAGAGGGGACACAGAAACAAGGGGTCACAATTTTAAGTTGAAGACTCCTATGAGTCAAAGGGATGTTAGGAAGTATTTCTTCAGTCATAGAGTTGTCAGGAAGTGGAATAACCTAGAAAGTGACGTAGTGGAGGCAGGAACCATACATAGTTTTAAGACTAGGTTTGATAAAGCTCATGGAGCAGGGAGAGAGAGGACCTAGTAGCAGTCAGTGAAGAGGCGGGGCCAGGAGCTATGACTCGACCCCTGCAACCACGAATAGGTGAGTACAAATAGGTGAGTACACACACACACACACACACATACACACACACAATAATCACTATCTACAAAGGGACCAAAGACAGATATACATCAAGTACAAATACATGAAAATGCTCATACATACACAAACACTGCCACTCACACACGTAAAACACGCGTTCATGCATCCACACACACACACCTACCTACACACACACACACACACACCTACCTACACACACACACACACGGTGTTTGGTACCGGCGTCCAGAAGGCTTACCAGAAGATCCTCTTAAAAAAACACTATTGTATGGGAGTCTGCGAGTGGATCAAGGTTCCTCTCCCTCTAAAACAAGACCAGGTAAGCAAATTTCACCTTAGCCTCAAGGAAAGCTTATATTAAGGAAGAAAAATCGAAATCTATAAATTTTATACACTTCTTTATATATATATATATATATATATATATATATATATATATATATATATATATATATATAGTCTTACTCCATCCATAAAGTTTACTGTTCAGTTTGAACGATTTAATGTTTAAGGAGAACGATGAATATAGATCCAAAATTTACAGAAAACCATTGATATTCTTCACGTCACGACAGAGATAAACTGTCTGTATTCCCATCAATGTTTTTTTTGAGAGCTTTGCAGCCCAGAGATCATGATGAACAAATGTTGAAAATTTACCAAAAAGCGTATGGTCTAAAATACCCCAAAAATTGATCTGACAGATCTTTTTAAAAATGGCAGAAATAATGTTTATAATTCAGAAAAGGTCAAGCAGTCATATTCAACCAAGAATATGTTGATTCTCCCTCACCATGGAGACCTTGTTCATATATCTGACCTTCTTAAGAATTTTAAGATCAAAGTTGCATTTAAAAACTTTTATAGAGTAAAAAATTATGTTTAACTAAGAATTCTCTCCAAAATGTTATGCTGATAGCTGTGTCTATAAGATTCCTTGTAAAAAATATGCTGATAGCTGTGTCTATAAGATTCCCAGTAAAAAAATGCTGATAGTTATGGCTATAAGATCCCTTGTAAAATATGTGATAAAGTTTATTACGGTCAAACTGGTAAAAGTCTTGAACTAAGATTAAAACAACATAAACATGGCATTAGAACTGGACAAGATTCTAAAGTTCTATTTATTCATGTGAGAGATTTTAACCATTTAATTGATGTTTAAAATCCTGAGAAAGTTGAGTCAAGAAAGTCCATGGTTGACACGAATATAATAGAATCAAGTTCCATAAACAGTTGTGTTGATATTAATAAGAATATTATTTCGGGGTTATGCAAATTAGATTCACCTATAAAATAATTTGTGAGGAATTTTAGCTATGCCCGACATGTCGATTATAATTTTCACTTGACATGTGACCTGACGATTCCTTCAATACACTCCCACGTTCAGCAGCTGGCTGGGTCATGTGTGACGTCATATGTAAGGTCATATGTAAGGTCATATGTAAGGTCATATGTAAGATCATAAATCAGCTATATAAACCTTCTGTTGCCCTCTTATTTTTACTTTTCCTTAATAATGTGAGAAATCACGAAAGCGCTTGAAGTCTCACTGCTTTTCACCATATATATATATATATATATATATATATATATATATATATATATATATATATATATATATATATATATATATATATATATATATGTAGTTAGGAAGACTTTGTTAACTATGAGACTTAGTGAGGTCTTGTTAAGCTATGGAGAGTTGGATTAAACCATTGTTGGCTTGTTAGAGGTGGTTAAGACTTGCTAATGGTCTTTGAGAGGTCTTAGGGAGATAAGACTTTGTTGTTATCTCGGGGCAGTCTTCAACAGGCACGAGTTAGCTTGTTAGGACCACTGCTTGATACGACTGTACTCACCTAATTGTACTCACCTAATTGTGGTTGCAGGGGTCGAGACTCAGCTCCTGGCCCCGCCTCTTCGCTGTCTGCTACTGGGTCTCTGCTCTCCCTGCTCCATGAGCTTTATCATACCTTGTCTTAAAACTATGTATGGTTCCTGCCTCCACTATATCTTTCTCTAGTCCATTCCACTTCCTGACTACTCTGTGGCTGAAGAAATGTTTCCTGACATCCCTTTGACTCGTCTGAGTCTTCAGCTTCCAGTTGTGTCCCCTTGTTTCTGTGTTCCCTCTCTGAAACAACCTGTCACTATCTACCTTGTCAATTCCCGCAGTATTTTGTATGTCGTTATCATGTCTCCTCTGACCCTTCTTTCCTCCAGTGTTGTTAGTCCTATTTCCCTCAACCTTTCTTCATAAGACAGACCCCTGAGTTGTGGAACTAACCTTGTCGCAAACCTTTGCACTTTCTCTAGTTTCTTGACGTGCTTGACCAGGTGTGGGTTCCAGACTGGTGCTGCATACTCTAGTATGGGCCTGACGTATACGGTATACAGTGTCTTGAACGATTCCTTGTTAAGGTAACGGAACGCTAATCTTAGGTTTGCCAGTCGCCCATATGCTGCCGCGGTTATCTGGTTTATGTGTGCTTCCGGAGACGTGCTTGGTGTTATACTCACCCCAAGGTCTTTCTCCTTTGATGAGGTTTGTAGCCTTTGTCCACCTAGCCTGTACTCTGTCAGCGGTCTTCTTTGCTCCTTCTGTGTGTGTGTGTGTGTGTGTGTGTGTGTGTGTTTGTGTGTGTGTGTTTGTGTGTGTGTGTGTGTGTGTGTGTGTGTGTGTGTGTGTGTGTGTGTGTGTGTGTACGTGTGTGTGTGTGTGTGTGTGTGTGTGTACTCACCTAATTGTACTCACCTAATTGTGGTTGCAGGGGTCGAGACTCAGCTCCTGGCCCCGCCTCTTCGCTGTCTGCTACTGGGTCTCTGCTCTCCCTGCTCCATGAGCTTTATCATACCTTGTCTTAAAACTATGTATGGTTCCTGCCTCCACTATATCTTTCTCTAGTCCATTCCACTTCCTGACTACTCTGTGGCTGAAGAAATGTTTCCTGACATCCCTTTGACTCGTCTGAGTCTTCAGCTTCCAGTTGTGTCCCCTTGTTTCTGTGTTCCCTCTCTGAAACAACCTGTCACTATCTACCTTGTCAATTCCCCGCAGTATTTTGTATGTCGTTATCATGTCTCCTCTGACCCTTCTTTCCTCCAGTGTTGTTAGTGTGTTGTTAGTGTGTGTATGTGTGTGTGTGTGTGTGTGTGTGTGTGTACTCACCTATTTGTACTCACCTATTTGTGGTTGCAGGGGTCGAGTCATAGCTCCTGGCCCCGCCTCTTCACTGATTGCTACTAGGTCTTCTCTCTCCCTGCTCCATGAGCTTTATCAAACCTAGTCTTAAAACTATGTATGGTTCCTGCCTCCACTATGTCGCTTTCCAAGCTATTCCACTTCCTGACAACTCTATGACTGAAGAAATACTTCCTAACATCCCTTTGACTCATAGGAGTCTTCAACTTCCAATTGTGACCCCTTGTTTCTGTGTCCCCTCTCTGGAACATCTTGTCTCTGTCCACCTTATCTATTCCTCGCAGTATTTTATATGTCGTTATCATGTCTCCCCTAACCCTCCTGTCCTCTAGTGTCGTCAGGCCGATTTCCCTTAACCTTTCTTCGTAGGACAATCCCCTTAGCTCTGGGACTAGTCTTGTTGCAAACCTTGCACTTTCTCTAATTTCTTGACGTGCTTGACCAGGTGTGGGTTCCAAACTGGTGCTGCATACTCCAGTATGGGCTTGACGTATATGGTATACAGAGTCTTGAATGATTCCTTGGTGAGGTATTGGAACGCTATTCTTAGGTTTGCCAGCCGCCCGTATGCTGCAGCAGTTATCTGATTGATGTGTGCCTCAGGAGATGTGCTCGGTATTATACTCACCCCAAGATCTTTTCTTTGAGTGAGGTTTGCAGTCTTTGGCCACCTAGACTATACTCTGTCTGCGGTCTTCTTTGCCCTTCCCCGATATTCATGACTTTACATTTGGCAGGGTTAAATTCAAGGAGCCAGTTACTGGACCAGGCTTGCAGCCTGTCCAGGTCTCTTTGTATTCCTGCCTGATCCTCGACTGATTTGATTCTTCTCATTAACTTCACATCATCTGCAAACAGGGACACTTCTGAGTCTATCCCTTCCGTTATGTCATTCACATATACCAAAAACAGTACAGGTCCTAGGACTGACCCTTGTGGAACTCCACTCGTCACAGGTGCCCACTCTGACATCTCGTCACGTACCATGACTCGTTGTTGCCTCCCTGTCAGATATTCTCTGATCCATTGCAGTGCTTTTCCTGTTACGTGTGCCTGATCCTCTAGCTTTTGCATTAATCTCTTGTGAGGAACTGTGTCGAACGCCTTCTTGCAGTCCAAAAAATGCAGTCTATCCACCCTCTCTCTCGTGTCTTACTTCTGTTACCTTGTCATAAAACTGCAGTAGGTTTGTGACACAGGATTTTCCTTCCTGAAACCATGCTGGTTGTCGTTTATAAGCTTGTGTCTTTCTAGGTGCTCCACCATTCTCCTCCTGATGATCTTCTCCATGACTTTGCATACTATACACGTCAGTGACACAGGTCTGTAGTTTAATGCCTCGTGTCTGTCTCCTTTTTTAAAAAATTGGGACTACATTTGCCATCTTCCACGCCTCAGGTAGTTGCCCAGTTTCAATGGATGTGTTGAAGATTTGTGTTAGTGGCACACACAACATCTCTGCTCCCTTTCTAAGGACCCACGGAGAAATGTTGTCCGGTCCCACCGCTTTTGAGGTATCGAGTTCACATAGCAGCTTCTTCACCTCCTCCTCGGTTGTGTGTATTTCATCCAGCACTTGTTGGTATACCCCCCTATTCTGAATTCCTGGAGTCCTTCCTGTCTCCTGTGTAAATACTTCTTTAAATCTCATGTTGAGCTCCTCACATACCTCTTGGTCGTTTATTGTGAACTCCCCACCTTCCTTTCTCAGCCTGATTACCTGGTCCTTGACTGTTGTTTTCCTCCTGATGTGGCTATACAGCAGCTTCGGGTCAGACTTGACTTTTGATGCTATATCATTTTCATATTGTCGCTGAGCCTCCCTTCTTACCTGTGCATATTCGTTTCTGGCTCTTCGGCTAATCTCTTTATTTTCCTGGGTCCTTTGTCTTCTGTACTTTTTCCATTCTCTATTACACTTACTTTTTGCCTCCCTACACCTCTGGGTGAACCAAGGACTCGTTCTGGTCTTCCCATTACTTCTGTTTTCCTTGGGGACAAACCTCTCCTCTGCCTCTTTGCATTTGGTTGTCACATATTCCATCATTTCTTTTACTGGTTTTCCTGCCAATTCTCTCTCCCACTGAACGTCTTGTAGGAAGTTCCTCATGCCTGTGTAGTCCCCCCTTTTGTAGTTTCGTTTCTCCCTTCCTATTCCTGCTCCCCTCTCCACTTGTAGCTCAACTATATAATCAAAACACAGAACCAAATGATCACTAGCTCCAAGGGGCCTTTCATACGTGATATCATATGTGTGTGTGTGTATGTGTGTGTGTGTGTGTGTGTATGTGTGTGTGTGTGTATGTACTCACCTAGTTGTGGTTGCAGGGGTCGAGTCATAGCTCCTGGCCCCGCCTCTTCACTGGCCGCTACTGGGTCACTCTCCCTGCGTCATGAGCTTTATCATACCTCTACTTAAAGCTATGTATTGAGCCTGCCTCCACTACATCGCTTCCCAAGCTATTCCACTACCCGACCACTCTGTGACTGAAGAAATACTTCCTAACATCTCTGTGATTCATCTGAGTCTTCAACTTCCATCTGTGTCCCCTTGTTGCTGTGTCCCATCTCTGGAACATTCTGTCTCTGTCCACTTTGTCAATTCCTCTCAGTATCTTATATGTTGTTATCATGTCCCCCCTATCTCTCCTGTCCTCCAGTGTCGTCAGGTAGATTTCCCTTAACCTCTCCTCGTAGGACATACCCCTTAGCTCCGGGACTAGTCTTGTTGCAAACCTTTGCACTTTCTCGAGCTTCTTCACGTGCTTGGCTAGGTGTGGGTTCCAAACTGGTGCTGCATACTCCAGTATGGGCCTAACGTACACAGTGTACAGGGTCCTGAACGATTCTTTATTAAGATGTCGGAATGCTGTTCTTAGGTTTGCTAGGCGCCCGTATGCTGCAGCAGTTATTTGGTTGATGTGCGCCTCAGGAGATGTGCCTGGTGTTATACTCACCCCAAGATCTTTTTCCTTGATTGAGGTTTGTAGTCTCTGGCCCCCTAGACTGTACTCCGTCTGCGGTCTTCTTTGCCCTTCCCCAATCTTCATGACTTTGCACTTGGTGGGGTTGAACTCCAGGAGCCAATTGCTGGACCAGGATTGCAGCCCGTCCAGATCCCTTTGTAGTTCTGCCTGGTCCTCGTCCGACTGAATTCTTCTCATCAACTTCACATCATCTGCAAACAGGGACGTGTGTGTGTGTGTGTGTGTGTGTGTGTGTGTGTGTGTGTGTATGGTATGTGTACAAAAATAGCTTTTGAATAATCACGAAAAAAGAGCTTGGAATAATAGCACAAAATAAAGAGCTCCGAAAGATCGCAAATGAGCTTTGAAAAATAACAAAAGAGCTTTTTTTAACAAACATCTACAAAGAGATTATCGAATTCCCATAGCAGGTCACGTGACACACTGTCAGGATCCTGCCCATGATCCCCTATGTGATTTACACTGTAAATGATTTATACTGTAAATGATTTATACTGTAAATGATTTACACTGTTATTTACAGTAAATATTTACACCGTAAGTGATTTACGCTGTAAATTATTTATATTAGAAGTGATTTACAGTGTAAATAATATACAGTATAAATTATTTACAATATAAATAATTTAAATTGTAAACTATTTACAGTGTAAATGATTTAGAATGTAAATACTTTACAATGTAAATCATTTACAGTGTGGTACTAAGTGTAGTATGAAGACATTGTAAGAAGCATGTGTTGGCTGGTTAATGGGGTTTAAAGTCTATCTACTACACGAGGGTCATTAAGCCTGGTTGGTTGGTTAATGGGGTTTAAAGTCTATCTACTACACGAGGGTCATTAAGGCTGGTTAGATGGTTAATGGGGTTTAAAGTCTATCTACTACAAGAGGGTCATTAAGGCTGGTTGGATGGTTAATGGGGTTTAAAGTCTATCTACTACACGAGGGTCATTAAGGATGGTTGGTTGGTTAATGGGGTTTAAAGTCTATCTACTACACGAGGGTCATTAAGGCTGGTTGGTTGGTTAATGGGGTTTAAAGTCTATCTACTACACGAGGGTCATTAAGACTGGTTGGTTGGTTAATGGGGTTTAAAGTCTATCTACTACACGAGGGTCATTAAGGCTGGTTGGTTGGTTAATGGGGTTTAAAGTCTATCTACTACACGAGGGTCATTAAGGCTGGTTGGATGGTTAATGGGGTTTAAAGTCTATCTACTACACGAGGGTCATTAAGGCTGGTTGGATGGTTAATGGGGTTTAAAGTCTATCTACTACACGAGGGTCATTAAGGCTGGTTGGATGGTTAATGGGGTTTAAAGTCTATCTACTACACGAGGGTCATTAAGGCTGCATGTCACCTGTACACCACCAGTCAAGAATACTTTAATACCTAAAATACTGATTAATGTAAACTACCAGTGTATATACACTGAGAGACGTACACCTCTCAGTGTATATACACTGAGAGACATACACCTCTCAGTGTATATACACTGAGAAACATACACCTCTCAGTGTATATACATTGAGAGACATACACCCCTTAGTGTATATACACTGAGAAAGATAGATAGCAGTACATGGGGTAAGTATTTTCGGTGGGTTATAGCTTGTTTACGAAATTTAATGTTGCATAAACCTTTACTTAATTAAAACAGTAAGTTTATGTTCTTTACAAATTAATACTACAAAAGACTAAAACCTCAACTATATATATATATATATATATATATATATATATATATATATATATATATATATAATAAGATCACAGTAAACGGGTGATTCCACAATATGTGGAATTACCACTGTGAAAAAATAGTGAAATTCGAAGCCTCCAGACTCACAAAGGTGAGTCTGGAGGAATTATTTTGTAGTTGTGTGTCAGTGTTGGAGTCAGGGTGTCAGCTCTCTTCACTCTCCTTGTAAAAGTGACAGCTCATTTTTCTAGCAGTCACTTGAGCACTGGTGGGGATAAAGTCTTACTGGAGGTGTCGCACCTGTAGTGGAGTGCTGGACTATGTTATCATTATCACCCTACTGAAGTCTCCCAGTTCAGGCTGGCACTACCGAAGTCTCCCAGTTCAGGCTGGCACTACTGAAGTCTCTTACAGCTCAGGCTGGCGCTACTGAAGTCTCTCAAACTCAGACTGACACTATTGAAGTCTCCCAGTTCAGGCTGACACTGCTGAAGTCTCCCAGCTCAGCCTGACGCTACTGAAGTCTCCCACAGCTGAGACTGACGCTACTGAAGTCTCCCACAGCTGAGACTGACACTACTGAAGTCTCCCAGCTCAGGCTGACACTACTGAAGTCTCCCAGCTCAGGTTGACACTACTGAAGTCTCTCACATCTCAGGCTGATACTACTGAAGTCTCCCACAGCTCAAGTTGACACTACTGAAGTCTCCTAGCTCAGGCTGACACTACTGAAGTCTCCTAGCTCAGGCTGACACTACTGAAGTCTCTTACAGTTCAGGCTGTTATGTAGAGTAACTGTACTCAGGCGGGTTTTAAAGACCATGTACTCAGGCAGGTCTTAAAGACCCTGTACTCAGGCAGATTTCAAAGATCCTGTGCTAAGGCATGTCTTAAAGACCCTGTACTCATTCGGGTTTTAAAGACCCTGTACTCAGGCAGGTCTTAAAGACCCTGTACTCAGGCGGGTTTTAAAGACCTTTCAAGAGGCTGGTCAGATTGGAGTGAAAGGTGTAGTGAGGGGTAATGGAGGAAGCACATTTAATGTAGGGAAGAGAGTCATTACTTAATCCAAGGGAAGAGAGCTTAAAGGAGAGAGAGAGAGAGAGAGAGAGAGAGAGAGAGAGAGAGAGAGAGAGAGAGAGAGAGAGAGAGAGAGAGAGAGAGAGAGAGAGAGAGATTTGTGGCTGTCTATGTTTGAGAAATCATTTTATAGGTATCACTGTGTGTGCAAAAACACACACACACACACACACACACACACACACACACACACACAACACACACACAGTTATAAAATCATTATTACAGTCATAGATCCATAAATATCATGGTCATTAGGGAGGTGTGGAATAAGATAGAGACGTGAATGATAACAGTGTCAGTTATGTAGCATCATTCATCACGCACACGCATCATGCCCCATCACTCACATCAACTATATATATATATATATATATATATATATATATATATATATATATATATATATATATATATATATAGAAAGAGGAGCAGGAATTCAAAAGTCAAAAGTGCTAGGGCATGGAAAAAATATGGAAAGCACAGAAGGCAGGACTAGGTGAATGGACAAGCCAGATACGAATATTCGTGGGTACGAAGAGAGGCTTAGTGATAGTGTGAGAATGGCGCGAAGTTGTTACACAGCCACATCAGGACGAAAACAACAGTCAAGAACCAGGTAGTTAGGCTGAGGAAGGATGGAGGGGAACTCACGGGGAGCGGCCAGGAAGTGTGTGAAGAGCTCAGCATGAGATTTAGGGAGGTATTCACAGTAGGGAGAGTGTAGAGTGCACCAGCAAGTGCTGGACACACTGCATACAACCGAGAAGGAGGTGAAGAGTCTGCTAAGTGAACTTGATACCTCAAAGACAATGTGACTGGACATCTCTCCATGGGTCCTGAGAGAGGAAGCAGACGCACTGTGTGTGCCACTAACAACAATCTTCAACACATCTCTCGAAACAGGGCGACTACCTGAGGTGTGGAAGACAGCAAATGTAGTCCCTGTTTTTAAGAAAGGAGACAGAAACGAAGCATTAAACTACAGACCAGTGTCACTGACATGTATAGTATGCAGAGTCATGGAGAAGATTATCAGGAGAAGAGTGGTGGAGCACCTAGAAGAGTGGTGGAGCACCTAGAAGAGTGGTGGAGAACCTAGAAGAGTGGTGGAGCACCTAGAAGAGTGATGGAGAACCTAGAAGAGTGGTGGAGCACCTAGAAGAGTGGTGGAGAACCTAGAAGAGTGGTGGAGCACCTAGAAGAGTGATGGAGAACCTAGAAGAGTGGTGGAGCACCTAGAAGAGTGGTGGAGAACCTAGAAGAGTGGTGGAGAACCTAGAAGAGTGGTGGAGCACCTAGAAGAGTGGTGGAGCACCTAGAAGAGTGGTGGAGCCCCTAGAAGAGTGGTGGAGCACCTAGAAGAGTGGTGGAGCACCTAGAAGAGTGGTGGAGCACCTAGAAGAGTGGTGGAGCACCTAAAAGAGTGGTGGAGAACCTAGAAGAGTGATGGAGCACCTGGAAGAGTGGTGGAGCACCTGGAAGAGTGGTGGAGCACCTAGAAGAGTGATGGAGAACCTAGAAGAGTGGTGGAGCACCTAGAAGAGTGGTGGAGAACCTAGAAGAGTGGTGGAGCACCTAGAAGAGTGGTGGAGCACCTAGAAGAGTGGTGGAGCACCTAGAAGAGTGGTGGAGCACCTAGAAGAGTGGTGGAGCACCTAGAAGAGTGGTGGAGAACCTAGAAGAGTGGTGGAGCACCTGGAAGAGTGGTGGAGCACCTAGAAGAGTGGTAGAGCACCTGGAAGAGTGGTGGAGCACCTAGAAGAGTGGTGGAGAACCTAGAAGAGTGGTGGAGCACCTAGAAGAGTGATGGCGAACCTAGAAGAGTGGTGGAGCACCTAGAAGAGTGGTGGAGCACCTAGAAGAGTGGTAGAGCACCTGGAAGAGTGGTGGAGCACCTAGAAGAGTGGTGGAGAACCTAGAAGAGTGGTGGAGCACCTAAAAGAGTGATGGAGCCCCTAGAAGAGTGGTGGAGCACCTGGAAGAGTGGTGGAGCACCTAGAAGAGTGATGGAGAACCTAGAAGAGTGGTGGAGCACCTAGAAGAGTGGTGGAGCACCTAGAAGAGTGGTGGAGCACCTAGAAGAGTGGTGGAGCACCTAGAAGAGTGGTGGAGCACCTAGAAGAGTGGTGGAGCACCTAGAAGAGTGGTGGAGAACCTAGAAGAGTGGTGGAGCACCTGGAAGAGTGGTGGAGCACCTAGAAGAGTGGTGGAGCACCTAGAAGAGTGGTGGAGCCCCTAGAAGAGTGGTGGAGCACATAGAAGAGTGGTGGAGCACCTAGAAGAGTGGTGGAGCACCTAGAAGAGTGGTGGAGAACCTAGAAGAGTGGTGGAGCACCTGGAAGAGTGGTGGAGCACCTAGAAGAGTGATGGAGAACCTAGAAGAGTGGTGGAGCACCTAGAAGAGTGGTGGAGAACCTAGAAGAGTGGTGGAGCACCTAGAAGAGTGGTGGAGCACCTAGAAGAGTGGTGGAGCACCTAGAAGAGTGGTGGAGCACCTAGAAGAGTGGTGGAGCACCTAAAAGAGTGGTGGAGAACCTAGAAGAGTGGTGGAGCACCTGGAAGAGTGGTGGAGCACCTAGAAGAGTGGTAGAGCACCTGGAAGAGTGGTGGAGCACCTAGAAGAGTGGTGGAGAACCTAGAAGAGTGGTGGAGCACCTAGAAGAGTGATGGAGAACCTAG
>WNWK01000690.1:170000-352500 GCA_009830355.1 Cherax destructor
TTAATTGGCTGAACCGAGTCGTTGATTTGATGATGGGGCCCTCATCACCAAACCCTTAACGATGGTTCGCTGGTTGGAGGGGAGCCTATGTGGGTGTGTTTAACATGCTCCGAATAAAGGTTACATACTCTTTGCATGCAACAGTAGTGGATGGCAGTGGAAGGTAGTGGACGGTAGTGGAAGGTAGTGGATGGTAGTGGAAGGTAGTGGATGGTAGTGGAAGGTAGTGGACGGTAGTGGATGGTAGTGGAAGGTAGTGGATGGTAGTGGAAGGTAGTGGATGGCAGTGGAAGGTAGTGGATGGTAGTGGAAGGTAGTGGATGGTAGTGGAAGGTAGTGGATGGCAGTGGAAGGTAGTGGATGGCAGTGGAAGGTAGGTGACGGTAGTGGAAGGTAGTGGATGGCAGTGGAAGGTAGTGGACGGTAGTGGAAGGTAGTGGACGGTAGTGGAAGGTAGTGGATGGCAGTGGAAGGTAGTGGATGGTAGTGGAAGGTAGTGGATGGTAGTGGAAGGTAGTGGATGGTAGTGGAAGGTAGTGGATGGCAGTGGAAGGTAGTGGACGGTAGTGGAAGGTAGTGGACGGTAGTGGAAGGTAGTGGATGGTAGTGGAAGGTAGTGGATGGCAGTGGAAGGTAGTGGATGGTAGTGGAAGGTAGTGGATGGCAGTGGAAGGTAGTGGATGGCAGTGGAAGGTAGTGGATGGTAGTGGAAGGTAGTGGATGGCAGTGGAAGGTAGTGGACGGTAGTGGAAGGTAGTGGATGGTAGTGGAAGGTAGTGGATGGCAGTGGAAGGTAGTGGATGGTAGTGGAAGGTAGTGGATGGCAGTGGAAGGTAGTGAATGGCAGTTGAAGGTAGTGGATGGTAGTGGGAGATAGTGGATGACAGTGGAAGGTAGTGAATGGCAGTGGAAGGTAGTGGATGGTAGTGGAAGGTAGTGGATGGTAGTGGGAGATAGTGGATGGTAGTGGAAGGTAGTGGATGGCAGTGGAAGGTAGTGAATGGCAGTGGAAGATAGTGAATGGCAGTGGAAGGTAGTGGATGGCAGTGGAAGGTAGTGGATGGTAGTGGAAGGTAGTGGATGGTAGTGGAAGGTAGTGGATGGCAGTGGAAGGTAGTGGATGGCAGTGGAAGGCAGCTGAAGGCAGCGGAGAGCAACTGGAGGCACTAGTCCTCACGAAACACTCATTAACACGACGTTTCTCCAGTGCCACCGACGTTTTTTTTAATTTTGAAAAAAAAAGTCTTTCGCAGAAACGATAACTAGGCTTTAAAAGTCATGTACTGTGTTAAGTTTAAAAAGCTTGACTCTCCAGACATTGTCCTGATAACTTATTGGGTTTAAAGTCTATCTACTACACGAGGGTCATTAAGGCTGGTTGGTTGGTTAATGGGGTTTAAAGTCTATCTACTACACGAGGGTCATTAAGGCTGGTTGGTTGGTTAATGGGGTTTAAAGTCTATCTACTACACGAGGGTCATTAAGGCTGCATGTCACCTGTACACCACCAGTCAAGAATACTTTAATACCTAAAATACTGATTAAAATGAATTACTACTACTACTACTACTACTACTACTACTACTACTACTACTACTACTACTGCTACTACTACTACTACTACTACTACTACTACTACTACTACTACTGATGCTGCTGCTACCACCACCACTACTACTAATCTTATTCCTGCTTATACTCGTGCTCTTCCTCCCGCTCCTGCTGCCTCTGCTCCAGACACACACAAGGGGCCACAATAAGCAGGCAGGAAGGCAGATAATGCTCTATATAATGAGATCTGATAGCAAAAATACAATGAAAAACTTTTGCTTTGGAAGTTAACTGAGCGAACATGATAATGTAGGGCAGCAGGGAGGGCGGCAGGGAGGGCAGCAGGGAGGGCAGCAGGGAGGGCGGCAGGGAGGGCAGCAGGGAGGGCAGCAGGGAGGGCAGCAGGGAGGGCAGCAGGGAGGGCAGCAGGGAGGGCAGCAGGGAGGGCAGCAGGGAGGGCAGCAGGGAGAACAGCAGGGAGGGCAGCAGGGAGGGCAGCAGGGAGGGCAGCAGGGAGAACAGCAGGGAGGGCAGCAGGGAGGGCAGCAGGGAGGGCAGCAGGGAGGGCAGCAGGGAGGGCAGCAGGGAGGGCAGCAGGGAGGGCAGCAGGGAGGGCAGCAGGGAGGGCGGCAGGGAGGGCAGCAGGGAGGGCAGCAGGGAGGGCAGCAGGGAGGGCAGCAGGGAGGGCAGCAGGGAGGGCAGCAGGGAGGGCAGCAGGGAGGGCAGCAGGGAGGGCAGCAGGGAGGGGCAGCAGGGAGGGCAAGAGAGTAGGCAGGAGTGAGCCCAGAAGAGAGAGAGAGAGAGAGAGAGAGAGAGAGAAGAGTGTATACAACCCCACCTCTCTCTCTCTCAAGTGTTTAGTGCTTCCATATGAACATTATTTGCCTTAAACCATTCAAATACAGTTGAAAGTTGAATGATAAAGAATCAACTTCCATTCCTGGATGATCTCATCAGCAGCAAATTGAACTGTGTTCACTACTACAGCAGGAAGCTCACTCACACTGCTGACAACCGTGTTCACTACTACAGCAGGACGGTCACTCACACTGCTGACAGCCGTGTTCACTTCTACAGCCGATAGATTAAGAAGAACATCATCTCAAGTCTGTTCTTACCTACACTCAGGATGTGCTGCCCCTCAAAGATACACCAAGAAAAACAAATCCTCAGAACACAATTCTGCAAGTGAGGATGCCATGACTTGTTTATTAAACAAGGAGAAAAGAAAGCAAGCATCGACTATTACAAAACCTTAGCTCATAAAAACCCAACCCCATCCAGCACATCTCAACTCATGGTACCCTACCACCGAGGTACATCCAGCACATCTCAACTCATGGTACCCTACCACCGAGGTACATCCAGCACATCTCAACTCATGGTACCCTACCACCGAGGTACATTCAATCCTCTCAACAAAGTGACCAACTGTTGCGGCCTGCTAGCAAACTGTTGGTTAGATGGTTAACCTACCGGCCTGCAGTACCACTGGGTACGTAATCACCCAATGTTGTGGCTGCGGAGCTGACCTCCCTCAGTTCCTCGCAGGCTTCTGTTACTTGCAGACCTTAGTGACCTGTGGGTCTCTCTCACTCAGTCTGCTGACCTCAGTTCCTCGCTGGCTGTTACCTGCTGCCCTTACTCAGTCTGCTGATCAGTGTGGGTATCTCTTACCCAGTCTGCTAACCTCAGTTCCTCGCTTGCTGTTACCTGCTGCCCTTACTCAGTCTGCTGATCAGTGTGGGTATCTCTTACCCAGTCTGCTGACCTCAGTTCCTCGCTTGCTGTTACCTGCTGCCCTTACTCAGTCTGCTGATCAGTGTGGGTATCTCTTACCCAGTCTGCTGACCTCAGTTACTCGCTGGCTTATGCTGGCCTCATTGGTCACTTATCGCATACTGGGAGTCGTCGTATGATATGACAGAAGAGTCGTCGAACGTAAGGATGACGTGTAACCCGGTGAGTGTTTTAATGTCAGATGACACGGAGAAAAGGAAGTACGATGACGGTGTGTTATGACACGGTACAAAGGCAGTGTCGTGGATGTACCACGGAGACGGTGTGTTATGACACGGTACAAAGGCAGTGTCGTGGATGTACCACGGAGACGGTGTGTTATGGAACACTGAGAATAGGTGGTGTCAAGGGACACAAAGATGGAGTGTCATAACACAGGGATAAGGAAGTGTCATGTATGACACGGAGATAGGCAGTGTCATGTGACACTAGACACTATAGGGTCATGACTATTTAATTTGTAATTCGTATTTGATTGAAAAAATAGTGTTGTAAATGTATGTTAATTTGTATGTGATATATATACCAAAGAGAAGAGTAGGAGTTAGACTCCTTATTTTTATGCCAAATAATTTTAATAGTAAAGATTACAAATATTAGTGATGTTTTGTAGTATTTCCGAATTATTATATCTTATGTTACAACACTGGTAACACTGGTAACAGGCCAATTAAGAGAATAAATAACGTTTAACTCTCTACATGTTTGTGGAGATGTTATAAGAAGACCAGTGAGTTTTGTAATACCACCAGTCAATGGCTATCACGACAAACTAGGGAATCTCTTTTCCAAGAAACACAAACATTCAGCTACGCAATACACACCAAGAGATTACCAGATACCATGTATAGATTGCAACCAAGTATACATAGGACAGATAGGACTAACACTATCTACCAGATACCATGTATAGACTGTAACTAAACATACATAGGGCAGACAGGACTAACACTATCTACAAGATACCATGTATAGACTGTAACCAAACATACATAGGACAGACAGGACTAACACTATCTACAAGATACCATGTATAGACTGTAACCAAACATACATAGGACTAACACTCTCTACAAGGATCATTGAACACCAGAGGACAATACGTTATGCACAGGATAATTCAGACATTTTTTAACATGTCATCATCAACAATCACAATATTCACTGGGAAGCTGCCACCATCATAGATACCACTACCAACATCTCACAAGAACAATGTAAACCAGACGTTATTTCAAAATTCTCCCTCAAGAAGTACATACCAGCGACCAAACTCACACAGAACAACAGAAGGAATATCTTACCTCTTAGACTGGGCCGCGGGGGCGTTGACCCCCGAAACCCTCTCCAGGTATACCCAAATTTTTAGTTTCACTTCAGTACCTGTCTTCTCACCCAGCCACTGCTGGACACCTCCCTCCACTCACCTGTACTTCAGTACCTGTCTTCTCACCCAGCCACTGCTGGACACCTCCCTCCACTCACCTGTACTTCAGTACCTGTCTTCTCACCCAGCCACTGATGGACACCTCCCTACACTCACCTGTACTTCAGTACCTGTCTTCTCACACAGCCACTGCTGGACACCTCCCTCCACTCACCTGTACTTCAGTACCTGTCTTCTCACCCACCCACTGCTGGACACGACCCTACACTCACCTGTACTTCAGTACCTGTCTTCTCACCCAGCCACTGCTGGACACGACCCTTCCCTCACCTGTACCTGTACCTCACCTGTACCTGTCTTCTCACCCAGCCACTACTGGACACCTCCCTCCACTCACCTGTACGGGGTGAGGTGTAACCTTCTTTATATATTGTTGTTCTTATTTATGTATCTGTTGAAGAGGATCCCAGAAGGGAATCCAAATATACAGACCAATTAATCTTTCGAGTTTGTCTCCATTATATATATATATATATATATATATATATATATATATATATATATATATATATATATACACAGAAGAAACACATCCACCATCACTCACGACATCGCTGTCTCGCCCCAAGTGCACAAAACATCTCAACGTATCAATATTGACATTGAGGTTATTAACTGCTATGTACCATCTATCACTTTCCCTAATGACGTAATTACCCTCCTCCTTTATTAACGATAATTAGAGGTTCTCATGCATGAGGGAAGAATTTATTTTTCTTACTAAATAATACTCTCTATTACCCTGTATTACCCTGTATTACTGTGTATTACCCTGTATTTACTTCAGAATATTCCCCCTTTAATTTTCATAATGGTATACATACGAGGGACTTAATCAAAAAGATGGTTATAGGAATATTTTAAGTACGTATTCTTGTTGTCTAATTAATAATGTAGTTAGGAATATCTGAAAAGGGGAATATTTTAGTAGGCTTATGAGATGCAATAATGGCATAAGGAAGTTGGTTAAGATGTTTCGCCCGTCACGGTGAGAGTCTTCATTCGAATATTCAGAAATAAAGTTCATGGAGGAAGAGATAAGGTGGTCAGTCCCTCAGTCTTGATGGAAGTTGTTCAGTCCACGAATTATGATCAATCTTAATCCCACTCGTTGCATATAAATGCTCAAATTTAACTTAATCGTAATACAAACTATACACACTCAACTATACAGTCAACAATGCACACTCAATTATACACACTCAATAATACACACTCAATTATACACACTCAACTATACACACTTAATAATACACACTCAACTATACACACTCAAAAAGGTAATTACAGAGAGCCAGAGGTAACTGGAGGTGGTGGAGGTGTCTTGAGGTGTGTGTGTATAGCCTGACGCGGATGGCTGCGAGGGTCCCATCCGCGCCCCCTGCAGTGTTTGTCCAGCACTCCTGCACCACCCCTTCCTGCACCTCCCCCTCCTGCACCACCCCTCCCTGCTCCTCCCCCTTCTGCACCTCCCCCTCCTGCATCTTCCCCTCCCGCATCTTCCCCTCCTGCACCTACCTCACCCTCCAGGGACTGCATCCTTCCCCTAGCCTCGAGAGGGAGGGGAATATCCAGGATACAATTGAAGGATATAGATGGGAAGAGGATTACTAGAATGCATGAGAGAGAGAGAGAGAGAGAGAGAGAGAGAGAGAGAGAGAGAGAGAGAGAGAGAGAGAGAGAGAGAGAGGAGAGAGAGAGAGAGAAAAAAAGGAAGCAACAGAACAATAGAGAAAGCACAAAGGATACTCAGGGAGAGAAAGAGAGAGAGGAGAGAAAAGGAAATCCTCTATGGAGCGCTCCACAAAGATCAAAGGAGAAAGGAGAGAGAGAAAAGAAATATGGATGATTGCCTCGCAGCTGAAAAGCACAACACACAACCGCCTCCAGATCACTATTAACTTAAATATCAATGATTGTCATGACGAAATACTCAACTACATAACACTATTATATAAATATAATATATATATATATATATATATATATATATATATATATATATATATATATATATATATATATATATATATATATATATATATATGTGTGTGTGTGTGTATATATATATGTATGTGTGTGTGTGGTGTATGTCCGTGTAAGCCTGAAGAATCATATTTCATACAGGCAGACCTGTGTATGCTGTACATTTAACTTGCATATTACCCGGGTTCAGTATTAACTACAGTTGTATTGTTCCACTACAATGGTCAGATTTGTACCACAACAATGCATCAACATTTCATAGGCAAGACTTAGCAAAAAAAATAAAAGGAAAAAAAACTGAGACTAAATAAAATGCATTTTATGTTCTATTAAAAAAAATATTTACATATATCTGACGTGGTTGAGATGTCTGTCTGTCTGTCTCTCTCTATCTCTCTCTGTCTCTCTGTCTCTCTCTCTCTCTCTCTCTCTCTCTCTCTCTCTCTCTCTCTCATATTTTATACTGTATATATTTTCTATATATCTTTAACAGTAAATAATAACGATAATAATAATAATAATAATAATGACAATGATAATAATAATAATAATTTCTTTACAGCTCACAGAGTGCTGAAAGGTAAGTTACTTTATATATATATATATATATATATATATATATATATATATACATTGAAAGGTACACATCAGTCAGTGTATATACACTGGTAGTTTATATTAATCACTATTATAGGCATTAAAGTATTCTTGACTGGTGATGAGGAATACGCTAATGACCCATCGTGTGGTAGATAGAGCTGAAACCCCAGTCACCAGCTCTTGACCCACAAGAGCACAACTAACAACACTGGCTGGAGCAATACACTTACACGGGGTGTTTCAAATTGATGGACCCAATTTCAGTATATACTGCTTTGAAATTGGGTCCATAATTTTAAAAAGCCCCTATTTTGCAAGTTGTCTATATCTTCTAGACTACATGACGGTCCAGGAGAGGGCGAAACATCGTGTAAACTTCACTTTTCACGATGTTTTTTTCACGAAGTAAAGTTAGTGGAACTTGGGTTGTAAATACAGTAAAGTTTACTGAGGGAAAAAAAAACTTAAGTAAGTGAAACGTGGGTTGTCAGGACCGTAGAATTGATCGGAACATTTAATGTTAGAAATTTAATTAAAATTCAAAATATATTTATGACACAGCCGCCCACGCACGCCGCCCACACACTGCCACCCACGCTCGCCGCCCACACACTGCCACCCACGCACGCCGCCCACACACTGCCACCCACGCACGCCGCCCACACACTGCCAGCCACGCTCACCGCCCACACACTGCCACCCACGCACGCCGCCCACACACTGCCACCCACGCTTGCCGCCCACACACTGCCACCCACGCTCGCCGCCCACACACTGCCACCCACGCTCGCCGCCCACACACTGCCACCCACGCTCGCCGCCCACACACTGCCACCCACGCTCGCCGCCCACACACTGCCACCCACGCTCGCCGCCCACACACTGCCGCCCACACACGCCCTAAAAAACCCTCATTAACGCCCTCATTAACCCGGTTAACTCATTTATTCTCTCATTCATCCTGCCAATTTAGAGTTGACCACTTAATTCATTTCTTAATTGCCATCGCTGCCAGATTTTGTCACCTTAACTAGTGTCAAGTGGTAACTGCAAGTGGTTATAACTATGACCATGATTTTTGAAGGGGTGGAGGGGTGAGCCAGGGGAAGGCGTCGGCCAGATGACCAAAAGCTTCAGCGGTGGGTCTTCATCCGACTAAGACTCGCGTAAGGAAACATTTGTCCTGTTTCCTGAAGAACCTAACCTAACCTAACCTAAACTAACCTCACCTAACCTAACCTCACCTAACCTAACCTAACCTAAACTAACCTCACCTAACCTAACCTCACCTAACCTTACCTAACCTAACCTAACCTAACCTAACCTAATCTAACCTAACCTAACCTAACCTAACCTAACGTAACCTAACCTAATCTAACCTAACCTAACCTAACCTAAGCAACATCAACAGAAGCAGCAGCAACAACAGTAACAGCAATAACAGCAACAATAGTAGCAGCAACAACAGTAACAGCAATAACAGCAACAACAGTAGCAGCATAAACAGTAATAGCAATAACAGAAACAACAGTAACAGCAATAACAGCAACAACAGTAGCAGCAGCAATAACAGCAACAGCAGTAGAAGCAGTAGCAGCAATAACAGTAACAACAGTAGCAGCAATAACAGTAACAGCAATAACAGCAATAACAGTAACAGCAATAACAGAAACAACAGTAACAGCAATAACAGCAACAACAATAACAGCAATAACAGCAACAACAGTAACAGCAATAACAGCAACAACAGTAACAACAATAACAGCAACAACAGTAGCAGCAATAACAGCAACAACAGTAGCAGCTTTAACAGCAACAACAGTAGCAGCAATAACAGCAACAACAGTAGCAGCTTTAACAGCAACAACAGTAACAGCAATAACAGCAACAACAGTAGCAGCAATAACAGCAACAACAGTAGCAGCTTTTACAGCAACAACAGTAACAGCAACAACAGCACATAACAGCCACAATAACGAGGCAGGTCCTCGTTACCAGGTACCACTAATAACATACCATCAAGGTAGACTAATTACTATGCTAATAACCACAAGATTTACCTTAACACCTTCACGCCTCTACCAGCCATGATAATAATAATAATAGTTATAATAATAATAATAATAAAAATAATAATAATAATAATAATTAATAACTAATAATAATAATTAATAATACTAATAATAATAATATTAGTATGTATCAAGGGCACACACACACATAAACTGGTACAGTACCTTCCGCTTATAAACTGTAATTGTGATGGAAGGGAGGGAGGAAGGAAGGGAGGGAAAGAGGGAGGGAAGGATGCCATCTGGGAGTGATGGAAGCCAGTTGGGATTGAAGAAAGCCAGGTAGGAGTGAGGGAAGCCAGGTAGGAGTGAGGGAAGTCAGGTAGAAGGGAGGGAAGCCAAGTAGGAGGGAGGGAAGCCAAGTAGAAGTGAGGGAAGCCAGGTAAGAATGAGGGAAGCCAGGTAGGAGGGAGAGAAACCAGGTAGGAAGGAGGAAAGCCAGGTAGGAATGAGGAAAGCCAGGTAGGAATGAGGAAAGCTAGGTAGGAATGAGGAAAGCCAGGTAGGAATGAGGAAAGCCAGGTAGGAATGAGGAAAGCCAGGTAGAAATAAGAGAAGCCAGGTAAGAATGAGGGAAGCCAGGTAGGAGGGAGGGAACCAGGTAAGAGAAAGGGAAGCCAGGTAGAAGGGAGGGAAGCCTAGTAGGAATGAGGGAAGCCAAGTAGAAGGGAGGGAAGCCAGGCAGGAAGGACGGAAGCTACATAGGTTTCAACTCCCTCTATTATTTCCCCTCCCTGGATCCTCCTCCCTCTATTATCCTCATTGAACCCATGTTAAATACTTTACAAAGGTTTCAACTCTCTTCCTCGATCCTCTTATTACCCGCCCATGAGCCTCATTGAGCAATTATAATGACTTACTATGCTTAGACCGATTCCTAGCAGGTCTCAGACCCTCTCAGGTCCTCTCAGACCCTCTCAGGTCCTCTCAGACCCTCTCAGATTCTTTCAGACCCTGTCAGACCCTCTCAGACTCTGTCAGACCCTCTCAGACTCTGTCAGACCCTCTCATACTCTGTCAGACCCTCTCAGACTCTGTCAGATTCTCTCAAACCCTGTCAGACCCTCTCAGACTCTGTCAAAAGTGACAGTTCTCTCTGAGGCAGTCAGAAGTCCGTCGACAATAATCTACTCATTAAAGGATGGAACAAATCCCAACTAACCCACAATACCGTGGCTGAAACAAATCACAACTAATCCATAATATTGTGGCTGAAACAAATCACAACTGGTCATGTGACCTGAGTCATAATTAACCTTTCAATCTCCCTAATCATCACTTAACCTTCATTATTAACTAATTTTAAGCAATTTAAGCTAATTACCATAATTTTGGCTCGCAACTAACTGTGAGAGAATTTATACCTGGGATTTCTATTTTTGATTGAGGCTCTGAGGAAGAAATAATTAGGTGTCTTCTTTAGTTCTGTTGAAGAAATGCGTTCAACTTTGATCTATGAAGTGAGAAATTAGGGTCAGTTGACCCACATATATACATCTTGCAACAGAGTGATGTAGTGAGTGTTATATATATATATATATATATATATATATATATATATATATATATATATATATATATATATATATATATATATATATATATATCACTCACTCCATCAGCATCATCAATCTGGTGCTGAGAACATTAGATAATGACCAATACCAAGACGACATTCACCTCAGCGCCAGGTAGTTACTTGCCATATATCACTGATTTAATATACATAATGCTTGGCCTGTTGATGGTTAATGGCGCAGGGTATTATAGATTGGTCAATACACCCGCTGTATTATCATAGATTACTGTATTTTGTTGTTATTTTCATCTGTGAAGAGGATTTTGGGAAATGTGACACTACTGTGTGTGTACTCACCTATTTGTGGTTGGAAGGGTCGAATCACAGCTCCTGGCCCCGCCTCTTCACTGGTCGCTACTAGGTCCACTCTCTCCCTGCTCCATGAACTTTATCGTACCTCTTCTTAAAGCTATGTATGGTTCCTGCCTCCACTACATAACTCACCAGACTGTTCCACTTCTTGACAATTCTGTGGCCGAAGAAATACTTCCTAATATGTGTGTGTGTGTGTGTGTGTATGTGTGTGTGTGAATCTCCGTGTATGTGTATACACTGAGAGGTGTATGTCTTTCAGTGTATATACTATTTCTATTTCTAGTAATACAACTTCTACTGTTACTACTACTACTACAACTACTACTAATAATATTAATAATAATAATAATAATAATAATAATAATAATAATAATAATAAAGGGTATTAAAGGAGTTAGAGTGGTAGCAGCGAGGTCGAAGATATATTTTATCCTCGTGTGAAGTGTTGGTTGTGCGCGCCGTCAAGAATGGATTTCCGCCTCTCTGATAGTCTATATCCACCAACAACCACCACAATCATTGTCTTGGAGAAGGGGGGAGGCCAGGATTTTCTACCCCCCTACCCCCCAAAATCGAAAAAAATGTGAAATGCGATATATTGTGGGGATTTTTTTGTGGTGGTGAGAGAGAGAGACTTCCAGAAAGTCTTAACAAGCTGCCAATGTACAGTAAACATACATACCTGCTGGATAGTAGGTACATACCTGCTGGATAGCTGGATAGTAGGTACATACCTGCTGGATAGTAGGCACATACCTGCTGAATAGTAGGTACATACCTGCTGGATAGTAGGTACATACCTGCTGGATAGTAGGTACATACCTGCTGGATAGTAGGTACATACCTGCTGGATAGTAGGTACATACCTGCTGGATAGTAGGTACATACCTGCTGGATAGTAGGTACATACCTGCTGGATAGTAGGTACATACCTGCTGGATAGTAGGTACATACCTCGGATAGTAGGTACATACCCTTCGGATAGTAGGTACATACCTGCTGGATAGTAGGTACATACCTGCTGGATAGTAGGTACATACCTGCTGGACAGTAGGTACATACCTGCTGGATAGTAGGTACATACCTGCTGGATAGTAGGTACATACCTGCTGGACAGTAGGTACATACCTGCTGGATAATAGGTACATACCTGCTTTATAGTAGCTACATACCTGCTGAATAGTAGGTACATACCTGCTGGATAGTAGGTACAAAAAACTAATTACGTTTTTGTTATTAAATTCACTAATAATATCACAAACTTCAACATATCTTTAAGTTGTTATATAACATTAAAGTTCACTATATCGTCGGCACTAAGTTCGGACTCAGTATACTAACACTGCGACAATTTTCCCACACACACAAAAAATCGAATAGGTTCCGGAGGTGCAAGTGGGAGGTTGGCACCAGCAAATAGGGCGGTGTCTGATGCTGGGAAGCCGAAAATTGGCTTTCCAATTCGGGAAACAAATTGGCGAGTGCCATTGTTGTGGCGATATTGGCGAAGGAAAGTAACTTTGTGCCTGTCGGGATTTGTGGGTCTTGTTTTGCATTTTGTGTTGTATCCCCAGTAATTTCTCCAACACTGTGACCAAGAATTATATATATATATATATATATATATATATATATATATGAAACTTAATTTCTTTTTTTTCTTGTTTCAGGAGGTTGCCTGAACTACGGTCACTCTTGTCTTGGAGGTGAGTTCTGAAATTCAGTTTGTTAAATGCCTACAGTCAGTCTGAAATGCATTTTAATAATAATAATAATAATAATAATAATAATAATAATAATAATAATAACAATATTATTATTATTGTTATTATTATTATTATTATTATTATTATTATTATTATTATTATTATTAATAGCAGCAGCAGCAGCAGTAGTAGTAGTAATAGTAGTAGTAGTAATAATAGTAGTAGTAATTGTAGTAGTAGTAGTAGTACTAGTAGCAGTAGTACCAAAAGTAGTATTAGTAATAATAGCAGTAGTAGCAGTAGTAATAATAGCAGTAGTAGCAGTAGTAATAATAGCAGTAGTAGTAGTAGTAATAATAGCAGTAGTAGCAGTAGTAGTAATAGTAGTAGTAGTAATAATAGCAGTAGTAGTAGTAGTAATAATAGCAGTAGTAGTAGTAGTAATAATAGCAGTAGTAGTAGTATTAATATTATTAATAATAATACCAGCCCCAGGAGGTCATGTCTAGATGGAGACAGTTCAGATCTGATCACAGGAAACCTGAACAATACTCGTTTAAACTGCTGAATATCGTTTACCTGTAGTAATTAAACTGATATGTTGGTTAGCTAGTAATTAAGCAGATATGTGAAGCAAATTAGGTAATTACCACGGTGACGTGAGGGTATTTATTGTCACGGTGAAGGTTCGTTATTCACTCTCCCATTAATTTCT
Source organism: Cherax destructor (assembly GCA_009830355.1). Classification (NCBI taxonomy): domain Eukaryota; kingdom Metazoa; phylum Arthropoda; class Malacostraca; order Decapoda; family Parastacidae; genus Cherax; species Cherax destructor. The sequence continues at coordinate 183,772 of WNWK01000690.1, forward strand.
GATATAAAACTAGTGTTAATTGTTGCAGTGATATATATCTGAGAGGTGCGTGTCTCTCAGTGTATATACACTGTGAGATATACTCCTCTCAGTGTATATACACTGTGAGACATACTCCTCTCAGTGTATATACAATGTGAGACATAAACCTCTCAGTGCATATACACTGTGAGGTTTATGTTTCTTAGTGTATATAGACCGAGGGATGTGCATCTGTAACCCTATATACACTGACATGTTTGTATCTCTCAGTATATACGCACCGAGATGTGTAAGTAAGTTTATTCAGGTATACACAGTTACATAGATTATCATACATAGCAGCATATGTGTAGAAAACCTAGGATAACCCAAGTCAGACAGAGTGACTTATTTCCATTGGGGTCCATTAGTGCGTATCTGGCAGTATATATACTCCGAGAGGTGTGCAGCTTGGGATTTACTCAAGAGTCTGTCTGAGTGTTGATAGTGCACTGGGCTGTATATCCACACTGTGGAGTCCATCTCAGCACGAGGACGGTTTCTAAGCACTCAGTAATAAGCTGACTTAATGTATAGGTTCAGCGTCGTGGACTACGGGTTCAAGTGCATTCACTTCGTCTCTGATTCTCTTATCGGTATCCTACCACTACGTTGTGTCGACCTAGAGCAGCCGGTACCTCACACACATGACCTGTCTGCATGTGTACAGGTATAAGTCCAATTATCATACATAGTAACATATGTGTAAATTACCTAGAATACCTAGAGGGTATTCAGGGGGTCAACACCGCCGCGACCCGGTCCATGACCAGGCTTCGTGGTGGATCAGGACCTGATCAACCAGGCTGTTACTGCTGGTCGCACGTAAACCAACGTCCGAACCACAGGCTGGTCAGGTACTGACTTTAGGTGCCTGTCCAGCATATACTTCAGCGTATATACACTGGGAGTTTAATCTCTTGTTTTAGGTATTAAAGTATTCTTGACTGGTGGTGTACAGGTGACATGCAGCCTTAATGACCCTCATGTAGTAGATTGACTTTAAACCCCATTAACCAACCATCTCTCAGTGTATATACACTGAGAGGTGAGTGTATCTCGGTGTATATACATTGAGAGTATACCTAAATCCCTGTTTTAGATATTAAAGTATTCTTAAAATTTCACTGTTGATAAATTATGAAGGTTGCAGCTGGGATAACCCAGAATAGTTAGACTGACTTATTTCCAATTATCTTAATATTTGTGTCCTTCAGCACATGGGAAGAGAGCCTCAGCGCCACCACACCGCCTACCAGTGCCACGCCCACTCCTGGATATCCTGGACGCCCTCACCACGCCCACACGCACCAACAATCTGTACGCCCGCACCTCCGACAACTCCATGAGGGAACCCAGAACTAGGTGAGTATCCCGTCGATGTTGATGCATTCTCGTTTTCTATAATTATTTTTATATTAGTGAAAAAGAGTTAAACTCGTAGGGGCAATGCAGTGCTTGGGAAAAAGAAAGCTTTGATTCAAGGAAGGAGAATGTAAGGTCCTATGCCTCATTCTTGTACGGTATTATGTTAGAGCCGGTCACATACTCTGTTGAGGTACTTCCTGTAAGGTTTTCATTAATAACTTGAGAATAATTCATTCGATCGGCTTCAAATTTTCAACCCTAGTGAACTATAAAGAAGACAAGGTTCGTGGAACTTTAGGGATGGCCAGGTGCCCTTTTACCAGTTTTATAAAGGCATTTCTGATTTTGATTTCCCATGTGATGACTTGAGAATGCTTCATACGATCGTCTTCAAACTTTCACCACTGATGTAATCTACTTAGAAGTAGCATTCAGTCTGTTATTGCTATATGTAGATTTTTTATTAAGTGGCTAGTTATCAAATATATAGAACAAAATAACAATGTTTACAGTAAATCACTGTCATACTAAGAATGTACGTATTAATATTTATCAGGTCATTTTTACTGGTATATTTATTAACGCACCCATATCATATGTTGCAGTTTTATAACTGTAGTGTAGGCGCTTCTCTGGCAAGACAGTGTTGGAGTGAATGATGATGAAAGTTTTTCTTTTTCGGGCCACCCTGCCTTGGTGGGAGACGGCCCATGTGTTAATACCTGGACCTGGAGTCTACCTGGAGAGAATTCCAGGGGTCAACGCCCCCGCGGCCCGGTCTGTGACCAGGCCTCTTGTTGGACCAGAGCCTGATCAACCAGGCTGTTACTGCTGGCCGCACGCAGTCCAACGTACGAACCACAGCCCGGCTGATCAGGTACCGACTTGAGGTGCCTGTCCAGTGCCTGCTTGAAGACAGCCAGGGGCTTGTTGGTAATCCCCCTGATGTATGCTGGGAGGCAGTTGAACAATCTTGGGCCCCTCACACTTATTGTGTTGTCCCTCAACGTGCTAGTGGCACCCCTGCTCTTCATTGGGGGAATGTTACATCGCCTGCCGAGTCTTTTGCTTTCGTACGGAGTGATTTTTGTGTGCAAGTTTGGTACTAAGCCCTCGAGAATTTTCCATGTGTATATAATAATGTATCTCCCGCCTGCGTTCTAGAGAGTACAGGTTTAGGAACTTCAAGCGTTCCCAGTAGTTGAGGTGGTTTATCGCACTTATGCGTGCGGTGAAGGTTCTCTGCACATTTTCAAGGTCAGCAATTTCACCCGCCTTGAAAGGTGCAGTTAGTGTGCAGCAATATTCCAGCCTAGATAGAACAAGCGATCTGTAAAGTGTCAACATGGGCTTGGCATCCCTGGTTTTGAAGGTTCTCATTATCCATCCTGTCATTTTTCGAGCAGATGCAATTGCTACATTGTTATGGTCCTTGAAGGTGAGATCCTCTGACATGATCACTCCCAGGTCTTTGACATTAGTTTTTCGCTCTATTGTGTGGTTGGAATTAGTTTTGTACTCCGATGAGATTTTAATTTCTTCACGTTTTCCGTATCTGAGTAATTGAAATTTCTCATCATTGAACTTCATATTGTTTTCTGCAGCCCATTTAAAGATTTGGTTTATGTCTGCTTGGAGTCTTGCAGTGTCTTCAACGGTGGACACTGTCATACAGATTCGGGTGTCATCTGCAAAGGAAGACACAGCACTGTGGCTTATATCCCTGTCAATGTCTGAGATGAGGATGAGGAATAGGATGGGAGCAAGTACTGTGCCTTGTGGAACAGAGCTTTTCACAGTAGCTGCCTCAGACTTTACTCTGTTGACTACTACTCTTTGTGTTCTACGTGTTAGGAAATTATAAATCCATCTACCAACTTTTCCTGTTATTCCTTTATCACGCATTTTGTGTGCTATTACACCATGGTCACACTTGTCAAAGGCTTTTGCAAAATCTGTGTATATAACATCTGCATTCTGTTTATCTTCTAGAGCATCCAGGACCTGTCTAGTGGTCCAGTAGTTGGGACAGACAGGGCGGCCTGCTCTAAACCCATGCTGTCCTGGGTTGTGCAATTGATGGTATCAAGATGGGTGGCGATCTTGCTTCTTAGATCGCCACCCATCTTGATACCCATCAATTGCACAACCCAGGACAGCATGGGTTTAGAGCAGGCCGCTCCTGTCTGTCCCAACTACTGGACCACTACGACAAGGTCCTGGATGCTCTAGAAGATAATAACAATAATAATAAAAATAATAATAACACAATGTATATACACCAAGAGTATATAACACAATGTATATACGCTGAGAGGTGTATGTCTCTCAGTGTATATACACTGAGAGGTGTATGTCTCTCTGTATATACACTGAGAGATGTATGTCTCTCAGTGTATATACACTGAGAGGTGTATGTCTCAGTGTATATACACTGTGAGGTGTATGTCTCTCAGTTTATATACACTGTGAGGTGTATGTCTCTCAGTTTATATACACTGTGAGGTGTATGTCTCTCAGTGTATATACACTGTGAGGTGTCTCTCAATGTATATACACTGTGAGGTGTATGTCTCTCAGTGTATATACACTGTGAGGTGTATGTCTCTCTGTTTATACACTGAGAGATGTATGTCTCTCAGTGTATATACACTGAGAGGTGTATGTCTCAGTGTATATACACTGAGAGGTGTATGTCTCTCAGTGTATATACACTGGTAGTTTACACTAATCAGTATTTTAGGTATTAAAGAATTCTTGACTGGTGGTGTACAGGTGACATGCAGCCTTAATGACCCTCGTGTAGTAGATAGACTTTAAACCTCATTAACCAACCAATTAGCCTTAATGACCCTTGTGTAGTAGACAGACTTTAAACCCCCCCGAAAAAAACGACTAATCAACCAACCATCCATGAACAAGAATCTTTCTCTCTCTCTCTCTCTCTCTCTCTCTCTCTCTCTCTCTCTCTCTCTCTCTCTCTCTCTCTCTCTCTTCCACCTCACACGTATTTCCCTTTTCATAACTCTGAAAGCCCAGACAGACACTATTCTCGATATCTTCTACAGTCCACTGCCGGGGCCACAAACCACTATGATAATGGCGAAGACAAGTACTGGGGGATCACTCGCTCATCTGCACCTCTTGTCTTGGTGGTAGAGACTCGCAAGCGAAGGCACGCGGGTTCGATATCCGGGTAGGGTGAAGGGTGTGGGTAGGTCTCCTGGCACCTGCTGCCGCTGTTCACCTAGCAGGAAGCAGGTACCTGAGGACCCCAGTGGAAATAAAAATAACTGATTTTGGTGTTATTGTGGGAATAATAATAATAATAATAATAATAATAATAATAATTACTACTACTGCTACTACCACTTATTATTAGGTATTATTATTATTATTATTATTTACAACGCTAACGATAACAGAATACAACATACTTTATTAACCCCGTCATTAATACATAAATTACAAAATAATTTCGCTACTTCAGCAGCGCCAACAAATCATCTACCAAAAAAAATATATATAAATTTTCGAATCTGACGATTAAAATTGTCAATGAAAAAAATATAAAACGAGAGTTCAATATTAAGTTAGAAAATAATAGTCAGCCCGAGACGGAGTCTCTCACCTCCGAGGGTTGACTGAAGTAATATTTAAAGGCTTCTTGACCTTATTGAGCCTTTTAATCTTATCGTCTTTGAAGGAGAAATGGGAGAAGTAAAGCCTGAATGTGATCTTTATTGAACTGAGTCATATAGTTAATGGGGTTTAAAGTCTGTCTACTACACGAGTGTCATTAAGGCTGGCTGGTTTGTTAATGGGGTTTAAAGTCTATCTACTACACGAGGGTCATTAAGGCTGGTTGGTTTGTTAATGGGGTTTAAAGTCTATCTACTACACGAGGGTCATTAAGGATAGTTGGTTGGTTAATGGGGTTTAAAGTCTGTCTACTACACGAGGGTACATTAAGACTGGTTGGTTGGTTAATGGGGTTTAAGGTAACTAAAATAATAAGCTTTTATTTGAGTTATGTTAGCATGGCAAATATTGTTAACAATAGTCTTAATGGCACACAGATGACATAGACAAATAAAAGGACATTATTTCGATCTACCCCAATATAACCCAATCAAATCTAACACTAGACACCTGATGTCACCGTTCACCTAGCAGTAAGTAGGTACCTGGGCGTTAGTGGACTGGTGTGGGCGGCATCCTGGGGGACAAGATTGAAGGACCACAATGGAAATAAGACAGACAGTCCTCGATGACGCACTGACTTTCTTGGGTTATCCTGGGTGGCTAACCCTCCAGGGTTAAAAATCCAAACAAAATCCTATCTTATCTAACTTAATGTCGTTGGGATCCCAGTCACTTTAAATGACGTTAATTATGCACAACGCGAATATATCAAATTACTAACTCAATTGTGATCATTTAAATGGTCTGTATATTAGAAGGTTTTCTGCATGCACATTTAAATGTCGTTCACCTCTGAACAAACATTGTATAATGCTGAAATGAAGAATTTTAATCTCTTGGGAAATCAGTTTCGTCTGTGAGTAACAGCCTGGTTGATCAGGCCCTGATCCACCGCGAGGCCAGGTCACAGACAGGGCCGCGGGGGCGTTGACCCCCGGAACACCCTCCAGGTATACTCTGTGACGTCATTCGTTGTGTAGTTCACTTTCTAAACTGGTTTGTGTTAAGGCTGGTCTTTGATAGGGTCAGGAAAATCCTCTGTTGTTGTATAAAGGTTTCCTGAGGCCTAGTTACCTGTGGTGTGACCACAGGTAGTGGTCACACCACAGGTAGAGAAGGTGTTGAAAGCTCTCCCTTGCTATCTTCTCTGAGAGCAGAGTAATTGACAGCTTAAAGTAGAAGACAGTAACGTGCTGGCGGATGAAGATGGAGAGAGAGAGAGAGAGAGAGAGAGAGAGAGAGCGTGTGTGTTAAACCTGTACATGTATATAATAGATAATAGCTATTCTGTCTGGTAATTATAATAATAATAATATTTTTATTTCTACAAGTACATGTACAAGGTATAGAGACCATAGCTGACATCAATGACATACTACTATATAGAAAGTCCCTTGTTATGCAGAGCATTTCCCGCAAATTAGGTCAATTTTGTCCCCCAGGAGGCGACCCACACCAGTCCACTAACACCCAGGTACCTATTTTACTGCTAGGTGAACATGGACAGCAGTCATGATATTATGACCATTTTTTATATCCTACACAGCGTTTGTTTTCCTTAAACAGGAACCCCGAGGGTCGGGTCCTGGCACCGTCAGCAGCAAATCAGCTTGCTGACTTGGGTCTCGATCTGAGGGCTGACGGCCTTATGGACGACATCAACGAGGAGGTGGACATCATGGGCGGCATCAGTGGGCGGGGTGGCAGAATGGGCGGCTCCGATGAACGGGGTGAGAGACTGGGCGGCCCCAGTGAGGTGGATCCAGACGCAGTTCTCTACTACGGTACTCTTGATGCTGATTACGCCGATGTCCGCTATAAGAGGTGGGTCTTAATAACAGAAGAACGTAAGTAAGTAAGTAAGTAAATAAGTAAGCAAGCAAGTAAGTAAGTTTATTTAAGCACAGATACACATGGGTACTGGGTGTTTCACTTGTGGAGGCCCCGAATTATCGCTTACCACAGACATAATATACAAACAAGACAGTCACAACTACTGGAGTAACAACTCGGGGCCTCCTACGAGTGAGACACAGTAACATGGGTGCAAAATACCCAGGATAACCCCCGAAAAAAAGTCAAAGTGACTAATTTCCATTGGGGTTTCTGATGAATTAGAGACCTGTTCAACACACAGATGTTTTAACTTTTAAGGTGACAGATTTCTACTGTAACTTACAGCCAGACTTTAAATAATAAGATATTTCAAGGACCCCAATGGAAATAAGTCACTTGTCTGACTTTTTTGGGGAGTTATCCTAGTGGGTAATTTACACGTATGTTAAACTATGTATTATAATTGCATTTATGTGTACCTGTACCTATATAAGCTTACTATATTCTAAAGACGTTTTGACCAGCCAGTGGCTTTATCAATTCAATACAGAGGTCATTTGAAGGTGTTACAACAGGAGACAGTACAAGATTAGGTAATCAGTCCCTCAGTCTTGATGAAAGTGATAAGATAAGATAAGATTTCTTCGGATTTTTAACCCTGGAGGGTTAGCCACCCAGGATAACCCAAGAAAGTCAGTGCGTCATCGAGGACTGTCTGTCTTATTTCCATTGGGGTCCTTAATCTTGTCCCCCAGGATGCGACCCACACCAGTCGACTAACAACCCAGGTACCTATTTGCTGCTATGTGAACATGACAACAGGTGTAAGGAAACACGTCGAAATGTTTCCACCCGCCGGGAATCGAATCCGGGCCCTCCGTGTGTGAAGCGAGAGCTCTAGCCACCAGACCACCACTGAATGTTCAGTGTTTGAGACCCTAGTCAAGGCTCAGGGACTGATTACCTAGTCTACCACTGTCTCCTGATTCAACACTTGGAGACAACCTCTGTATTCAACTAAGGATTAAGGATTAAGGAGTTTATTTCCTTGCATAGTTTACAATGTGAAATTAAAATATTGATTTGCTAAGTGCAAAGAAAGCCACTATCATGCCGAGGCATTTCAGGCAGACTAAACTGATGAAGCCACTAGCTGGGCGAAACATCGTCGTAGTAAAGACGCCTGTTACACACATGTCTTATTCATCTACCTATCGGTATTCTATATCATTAATGTTAACATAAGAATGGAGGAACACTGCAGCAGCCCTGCTGGCCCATACTAGGCACGTCTTTCTCATCCTTAAAATATCATTTACATGACACCGGCAGGTAGATGAGCAAGAAACATGTCCAACAGTTAGGTTTCTTCATTCTGGAACGTTTCGCACACACAGTAGACTTCACCGTTTTTAATTTTCTTGAAGCCACACATAAAATCTATAAAGAATTCATACAAGAATTAGAGTCGTAGATGGAGGCTGTAGATGTATTGTGTGGGGTCAACCCCTGGGGCCCGGTCCGTGACCGGCAGACGGTGCAACATCCCTCCAATGAAAAGCAGGGGTGCCACTAGCACGATAAGAGACAACACAATAAGTGTCAGGGGCCCAAGACTGTTCAACTGCCTCCCAGCATACATCAGGGGGATTACCAATAGACCCCTGGCTGTCTTCAAGCAGGCACTGGACAGGCACCCAAAGTCAGTACCTGACCACCCCTGGAACTCTCTCCAGGTATACTCCAGGTATGACCAGGCCTTGCGGTGGACCAGGGCCTGATCAACCAGGCTGTTGATCTTACCTTGCTGATAGTAAAATATTTCCTTTTTCTTCCTCTCTGTGTCCCGTCCCTGTCTCCCCCTCCTATATACACTGCTCCCTCACTCTCTTGTGTCAGTGTGACTAGTTAATGGGAGCGAAACGTTGTGGTAAGTTTCTCTCCCCTCTGTGCGGGTTATTTGTGTATTGTTCCAGTCATGGTATTGTGATTTTTTGTGCTTTCCTTGTCTTTTTTCTTTGTTCCAAGTTACTATCTGTGTAATATACCTGTCTTGAACGATGGTCACTCCCGCAGGCAAGCCTCGCCAGGGTCAGCAGTGGTGACTAAAAGGTCAAACACCTGGGCATACAGTCCTCTGCAGCAGGAGAGGCAGCAGCAGGAGAGGCAGCAGCAGGAAGAGGAGCAGCAGGAGCAGGAAGAGGAGCAGCAGGAGCAGGAAGAGGAGAAGGAAGAGCAGGAAGAGGAAGAAGAGAAGGGAAGGATGAGCCATGGTTTCCAACATCTAGTCCGCCTCCCTATCACCAAGGCAGTTAGTAGCACAACACAACACTGTCCCCACCACCCAGCCATCCTAGCATCCTACTACCACCCAGCCATCCTAGCATCCTACTACCACCCAGCCATCCTAGCATCCTACTACCACCCAGCCATCCTAGCATCCTACTACCACCCAGCCATCCTAGCATCCTACTACCACCCAGCCATCCTAGCATCCTACTACCACCCAGCCATCCTAGCATCCTCCCTCATTCTCAAAACCTTCACAGGGACAAACCTGCTTCTCTAAAATCTAAATCTAAATTCTAATGTATAGACTGACCTCTATGGAACATATGCTCCTGTTGTTTAATCCATTACCACCATAGTCTCAAACTATAACAGCAGAATTATATGGGAAGATTGAAATTAATGACCCCTCATGTAGTAGATAGACTTGAACCCCCCCCCATTGACCATACCAACCTGTACAAGACTCGCACAGACAGAAATTCTTGTAAAAAAATATTAAAAGTGGGTATTTATTTTTCTTTCAGAATTGGTGGAGGCGGTGAGTTGACTGAAGATGACTAGTGAGGACAAGAGGGACATATCTTCCAAAATTTATCTTAGTATGGTAATTTAATAACATATATATATATATATATATATATATATATATATATATATATATATATATATATATATATATATAGGCATATAACACGATAAGATTAAAATCATAGGCTCATTCTCCCTAATTAAATAAATGTGCTAGCCAGGCCCCTCCATTAACCCAACTAGGTTATCCAAGGTGGATAATGACCATCACACTAATAATAGGCTTATATTCGTGTGTGTCGCGTACTCAGGCTAATTAATACACGCTCGGAATTTTTTGGGGGCATTTACCACTAGGCCTACACTTGAGAAAAAGAATTCTTAAGAATTTCTCGTTGATTTTTTTTTGTGTGTAACCTATTTGTCCTTAATATAGAAGATATTAAATGTTTCCAACTTAAAAAAAAATGGTATATTGGTCTTTTTAACCTTATAAGTAATATATTAAATGTTCGCAGCCTTTAAAATAAAGTTTACTGTTTTAATACAAAAGTACATTGATTTACAGGTTTAAAAAAAGGCACAATGACTATTTTTAACTTTAAAAATGCACATTAATTAGGTATTTTTATCTTAAAATAAAAGACTACACGATATTGTACTATGCTGCTATTTATTGAAAATATTAAATCTGTGATCTAAATACATTAATGTTTTTTTTACCTTCTTAAAAATAAGTGTGTATGCTTTTAAAATATAATAAAAATTAAGTAGAAAGGAATACATTTTTTTTTTGTTCAATAATGAGGGATTCATCTCGTTAGACACCGGAAGACAGGGTTCGATACGGCGTCGGCTCTCAGAGGCCCTATAAATACCCTGTAAGATCAAGAAATGCTTTTTCTTCAGTTGATTAGCCGGGCTGTGGTTCATACATTGGTCTATGTGCGGCCAACAGTAACAGCCTGGTTGATCAGGTCTTGATCCACCACGAGGCCTGGTTATTGACCAGACTGTGGGGGGGGCATTGACCCCCTCATTGTATATACACTGAGAGACATACACGTCTGTATATACACTGAGAGACATACACGTCTGTATATACACTGAGAGACATACACCTGTCTGTATATACACTGAGAGACATACACCTCTCATTGTATGTATGTACATACACCTCTCATTGTATGTATGTACATACACCTCTCATTGTATGTATGTACATACACCTCTCATTGTATGTATGAACATACACCTCTCATTGTATGTATGTACTCTGAGAGACATACACCTCTCAGTGTATATACACTGGGAGAAAGGGCTCGATACAACGTAACATATCCCGCAAGTCAAGGTAGCACCAGTAATAGTAATAGTAATAGTAGTTTATTTGAACATGATACAAAGAGTTACAATTTGTTATGAGATGTTATGAGGTGTACATGCCAAAAGCCCCTAATATGCAGGGCATTTTGGGCAGAGAGTGTGGGCAAACCATGGAACGGGTGGGGATTTGAACCCATGGCAAGTAAGTGCTATAACTCATAGGCCAGTGCGTTAACCACTGGACTATCTGCTTTAATAAGAGTCATCCAACTAGCTATATTTATTTGCACCATAGGGAAGTTAGCCTGGGCCACCACTGTGACCACAGTTTAATATTTTTATTATGCACCCCATATCCATCCTGTGGGTGGCAGTCAAAAGATTACAGACGTACATATGGGGTCCAGGGACTGTACCTCAACATTAGAGGCACATTATGGGTCCAGGGACTGGGTCACAAAGTTTTGATAGCTGAACAAGTTACAAAGGTAATGGACTATTTACATGTTTATATCTGGTCACAATATATGACCACAAATATAAGATTTTACAGATGAATCTCCCACCAAGAACTCTGGTGGAAATAAGTCACTTTGTCTGACCTTTTTTGGGTTATCCTGGAGGGTAATTTACACTATGTATGATAATTGTACTTATGTGTACATGTGTCTAAATAAACTTACTTACTAACTGACTGATTTTACTTACTTCCTGACTTATTTACTGACTTTACTTACTGACTTATTAAAATAAAAATATTACTGGCTTACTGACTGACTTTCTTGCTGACTTACTGAATTATTTATTTACCGACTTTCTTATTGACTTACTGACTGACATTCTTATTGACTTACTAATTGACTTACTTACTGACTTATTTACTTACCGACTTATTTACTTACTGACTTATTTACTTAATGACTTACTGACTTACCAGCGTGGCTGTGTCTGGCCACAAGGGTTCAATACGGCGCCACCTCTCAGCTGCCCTATAAACTCCACACACAAGAAAAATCTCCGTTTCAGTTTTTTGACGTCGGTGAAGAAGACTGGCTTTTTATTTTCGTGTTATTAACCCTGGATAACCCAGCCAAGCCAGCCATGGTGGCTTTTTCAAGTGGGCTTCTCTCAGGAGGCAAGCCACCAGAGTAAGCAAATAATTTTAGATTTTTATGTAGGCTTTGGGTAGGCTTGCAGTGTGACCCTAGTGGGTTTAGCGCTTCTTTTTTATAATCATAATAATAATATTAATAATTTGAGTAGGATTAAGTGCACACATGTTACTGTCACATAATTATTGACTTCTACTGTATGACCCTTGTGGTTTTAACACTTAGTTTTGATGATAATAATAAATCAATAATAAATTTGACTCTATGCAGAATCTTAGGACTCTTATTAAGCGTCTTAAATTTTAATTAACTTATTAAGCAATGCAACAATAAATGATAAAGCGTCCTTGTTCATCTGCTATCCTACTCTCCATCTTGCTCTTAATTCTTTCAATAATGACTACCATACACTTTACCTGGTATACTCAACAAACTTATTCCCCTATAATTTTTGCACTCTCTTTTATCCCCTTTGCCTTTATACAAAGGAACTATGCATACTCTCTGCCAATCCCTAGGGGGGATGTAACATCCCCCCAATGAAGAGCAGGGGTGCCACTAGCACGTTGAGGGACAACACAATAAGTGTGAGGGGCCCAAGATTGTTCAACTGCCTCCCAGCATACATCAGGGGGATTACCAACAAGCCCCTGGCTGTCTTCAAGCAGGCACTGGACAGGCACCTCAAGTCGGTACCTGATCAGCCGGGCTGTGGTTCGTACGTTGGACTGCGTGCGGCCAGCAGTAACAGCCTGGTTGATCAGGCTCTGGTCCAACAGGAGGCCTGGTCACAGACCGGGCCGCGGGGGCATTGACCCCTGGAATTCTCTCCAGGTAGACTCCAGGTAGACCACTCCAAAACTATCCCCACCTGGTTTTAACATTTCTATCTTTATCCCACCAATCCCAGCTGCCTTACCCCCTTTCATTCTACCCACTGCCTCACGAACTTCCCCCACACTCACAACTGGCTCTTCCACACTCCTGCAAGATGTTATTCCTCCTTGCCCTATACACGAAATCACAGCTTCCCTATCTTCATCAACATTTAACAATTCCTCAAAATATTCCCTCCATCTTCCCGATACCTCTAACTCTCCATTTAATAACTCTCCTCTCCTATTTTTAACTATCAAATCCATTTGTTTCCTAGGCTTCCTCAAAACAATATGAAGTTCAATGAGGAGAAATTTCAACTACTCAGATATGGAAAACTTAAGAAAATTAAAAATATATCAGGGTATACGACAAATTCTAACCATACAATAGAGCAAAAAAGTAAAGTGAAGGACCTGGGAGTGATAATGTCAGAGGATCTCGCCTTCAAAGACCACATCAATGTATCTACAACATCTGATAGGAAAATCATAGGATGGATAATGAGAACCTTCAAAACTAGGGACAACAAGCCCATGATGATTCTCTTCAAATCGCTTGTTCTCTCTAGGCTGGAATACTGCTGTACACTAATGGCCCCCCTTCAAGGCTGGCGACATTATTGACCTGGAGAGTGTACAAAGATCTTTCACGGGACACATAAGTATGACGAGGCACCTAAATTACTGGGAACGGTTGAAGGTCCTTGATCTGTATTCCCTGGAACACAGGCGAGAAAGATACATGATGATATACACTTGGAAAATCCTAGAGGGATTAGTACCAAACTTGCACACGAAAATCACTCCCTATGAAAGCAAAAGACTTGGCAGATGCAACATTCCCCCAATGAAAAGCAGGGGTGCCACGAGTACATTGAGAGACTACACAATAAGTGTCTGGGGCCCAAGACTGTTCAACTGCCTCCCAGCATACTTAAGGGGGATTACTAATAGACCCCTGGCTGTCTTCAAGAAGGCACTAGACAGGCACCTAAAGTCAGTACCTGACCAACCAGGGTGTGGTTCGTACGTCAGTCTGCGTGTGGCCAGCAGTAACAACCTGGTTGATCAGACCCTGATCCACCAGACCGAGCCATGGGGGCGTTGACCCCAAAAACCCTCTCCAGGTAAACTTATTAATCTCACTCCAATACTTTTTTTCTTATTTTCAACAAAATTTGTTGATAACATCTCACCCACTCTCTCATTTGCTCTATTTTTACATTGCTTCACCACTCTCTTAACCTCTCCTTTCCTCTCCATATACTCCTCCCTCCTTGCATCACTTCTACGTTGTAAAAACCTCTCATATGCTAACCTTTTTTTCCCTTACTACTCTCTTTACATCATCATTCCACCAATCTGAATTTGAATTTGAATTTGAATCGCTCTTCTTCCCTTTCGCACCCACTTACCTGTAACCACAAACTTCTGCTGAACACTCTAACACTACATTCTTAAACCTACCCCATACATCTTCGACCCCATTGCCTGTACTCTCACTAGCCCATCTGTCCTCCAATAGTTGTTTATATCTTACCCTAACTGCCTCCTCTTTTAGTTTATAAACCTTCACCTCTCTCTTACTTGCTGCTTCTATTTTCCTTGTATCCCATCTACCTTTTACTCTCACTGTAGCTACAACTAAAAAGTGATCTGATATATCTGTGGCCCCTCTATAAACATGTACATCCTGAAGTCTACTCAACAGTCTTTTATCTACCAATACATAGTCCAACAAACTATACTGTCATTACGCCCTACATCATATCTTGTATACTTATTTATCCTCTTTTTCTTAAAATATGTATTACCTATAAAAAATTAATAATAATAATAATAATAATAAGATTGATATAATATTTTCAATTTGACCTTATAATCTAGGACAATATAAACACAAGTGGATGTAAAATATTTTTTTATTTTCTATTTATACTCTAAAACAAAATAATGACTGAGTGGACAAATTACCGAGGCTACAAGAGGTGCAGTCCCATAGTGCATTACTAAACCTGCTTTGTGATGCGTGACTGTAGAATGCACAGCTTGTAGAACCAAGGGGGTTAATCAGTTTTGTTGTAAAACTTAAGTGTGATCTGTGAGTGGACGAGGAAGTTGACTGTAGGCCAAATGGATTCCTGTGATTATTTGGGTCACATTCACACTTTTCACAGCCAGTCGCCTTATCCACAACATAGTGGATTGCACAGTCCATGGGGCAAGGAGGCTTACCAGTGTGATCTGTGGGGCAGTCCTGTGGACGAGGAAGTTGATGTAGGCCAAATGGATCACCTGGATTATTTGGGTCACATTCACACTTTTCACAGCCAGTTTCTTCATCCACAATATAGTGGATTGCACAATCCATGGGGCAAGGAGGCTTACCAGTGTGATCTGTGGGGCAGTCCTGTGCACGAGGAAGTTGATGTAGGCCAAATGGATCACCTGGATTATTTGGATCACATTCACACTTTTCACAGCCAGTTTCTTCATCCACAATATAGTGGATTGCACAATCCATGGGGCAAGGAGGCTTACCATTGTGATCTGTGGGGCAGTCCTGTGCACGAGGAAGTTGATGTAGGCCAAATGGATCACCTGGATTATTTGGATCACATTCACACTTTTCACAGCCAGTTTCTTCATCCACAATATAGTGGATTGCACAATCCATGGGGCAAGGAGGCTTACCATTGTGATCTGTGGGGCAGTCCTGTGCACGAGGAAGTTGATGTAGGCCAAATGGATCACCTGGATTATTTGGATCACATTCACACTTTTCACAACCGGTTTCCTTATCCAGAATCCTAATAACCGCACAGTCCAAAGGACAAGGGGCTGTGGAATTCACAGGACAGATGTGACGTTGAACAGCTGGACTGCCCAAATTATTAGGATCACATTCACATCTCTTACATCCAGTCAGTTCATCCACAACCTCACGAACAACACAGTCCACCGGGCATGGGGGTCCAGCAGCCGAATCATACAAGCAGTTACACTTGCATGAGGGGCAGCCCGTTTGAAGATCGAAGATGTTTTCACAGTTTCTAGGGCAAATCTTTTGTGGGCATATGAAGTTATCTTCATTGCATGAGCAAGCAAGACACCCGGTTGCAGCATCCATGATAACATTACATCCAGGAGAACACGATGGCTCAACACATTCTAAAAAAAATAAGAAGCATGATAAGACTACATAATAATAATAATAATAATAATAATAATAATAATAATAATACAATAATAATTACACTGTATATCTGGAGAGTACAACACAAGCATTCAATTCGAATTTCAAGGCCCTCTTATCTCTAGAATTGATCCTTCAAGGATGCCTTGATGCTGATGAAAGGCTCTTTTTCCAAGGAACTGGAGCTACAATACCTTCCCTACTTTGGACCAAGCTTAATTACTTCTCTGTCCCCAGCCACTGTAGGACCTAAATAAGGTGAGAGCTTCCCAATAAATGTAATAATATTAAAAATAAAGCACTATATAAATTACCTTGATTGTTCTTCACTTCTTCAGCAAGTGTACATGACCTGTACAGCACACAGGTGGGCTCTGGTGGTGTTATGCACTTGCAATTGATACTGCATTCACTGGTGTTGAGGGGTGATGCAAGTGCAATGCTGAGGTCTCCAAGGTAACACTCCAGGGGTGTTCCTTCTGTCAGGGTTAGACATCCAAAGAAAGTTACCAATGGCTCGTTACTGCATATAATAAGAGAGTATTACCTGTTTTTTACTTACATGTTGGCCGTTGCCAACCGAGGTAGGTAGGGTGACCCGAAAAAGAAGAAACAGTTTCATCATTACTCACTCCATCACTGTCTTGCCAGAGGTGTGCTGACACTACACTTCAAAAACTTCAACATATCTTCACCCATGTAAATGTTTATTTTGATTAGAATGAATAATACTTAAATTACTAAACATCTGCATGATTATTTTCATTATTAGTAGTATAATTAATGTTTAAATTACTAAACATCTCATTACTTTGAATAAATTTTAAATTATTTAAGATCTAAGTGATTATTCTAGTCATCAACTGTCACTTATGTCAGTTGTAATAAATAATAATAATAATAATAATAATAATAATAATAATACTTTATTGAGACATTGTACAATTATTTATGAGTTTGAAATACAGGAGCCCTTCCCCCAGCTTTACAATGCTTCACTTTACAGCACTTTGCTAATGCAGTGGTTTTCAATAATACCCATTCTTCATTTATTCAGACTTTCTACAGTAAATACATTCACCACTTACTATAAGGTAAGGACCAAAATATTTTAAGTTAAGTAATGTGTGTACTGTATACGCACGTTTTTATGCCTAACTATATTGCTCACTTAGTATATAATAGTGTAAACATGTTATCAGGCTTTTGTATGCATTTGAAAGTGAAAAAAAAAGGCTATGATTCGCTTTACAGTGATTTTCATTTTACAACAGTAGCTCAGAACCTAACCTGCTGTATAAGTGGGGCCCTATAGTAGCCCAGAACCTAACCTGCTGTATAAACAGGGCCCTACAGTAGCCCAGAACTTAAACTTCTGTACAAACAAGGCCCTACTGTAGTCAGAATCCTAACTTGCTGTATGAGTGGGGCCCTACAGTAACCTGAAAACTAACCTGCTGTATAAGTGGGGCCCTACAGTAGCTTGGAACCTAACCTGCTGTATAAGCGGGACCCTACAGTAGCCTGGAACCTAATGTGCTGTATAAGGGGGCCTGCCAGTAATTTTGTAATAATAATAATATAAAAGATTTACACTAAAACATTCTTACCTTGTGGGTTTTCTTTAGTGACTGATATCTGTTGTTGCGATGCTGTGGGTGGGATGCGTCTATCACCGGCTGTGGAAGAGATCAACAAAATTAGTGATATTGTTTCACAATGCATTTCTGGGAATTGATTCTGATGACTCAGTTTAAAGTATTAATGCATCCTTAAAATTCTACTATTATTCACTTACCTACCTCTCTTTTTTTGTACATTTAAAACACCTACTTAATAACCCATGTCTAGTTATTAAGTAGTCTGTAAACATTAGTACAGTGGACCCCCGGATTTTGTACAGCTCCCAACTCGAACAATTATGTAAGTGTATTTTTGTAAGTGCTTTTGTAAGTGTATTTTTTGGGGATCTGAAACGGACTAATCTAATTTACATTCGTCCTTATGGGAACAAATTTGTTCAGTAACAGCACTCGAACAGCTTTCTGGAACGAATTATTGACAAAAATCTGGGGTACCACTGTATTAGTCTGCCTGAAATGCATTGCATGTTGGTGGCTTTCTTTTGTGCCTAACAATAGTTTATTATACGTATGTAAACTACATTACCTGTCAATTTGACTTGACATTGGTTCAGAATTCGAATTTTAATTTTTATTTCTTTTTATGCTGTACAAAGATTATGTAGTTTACATGAACACATTATAAAACATCGAAAGCCACTAGTATACTGTGCATTTCGAGCAAATTAATCCTAATGCTTAAAGACTACTTAAAATTTAGATGAAGACTACTAAGTAGGATTTCTTATGCAATTAGCTACTATTATATGTACAATAAGAAAGGTAGCTAATGAACAATGGTACAGTTTTTAAAAGTTTGACTAATTATTTTAAACTCATTCCATGATCTTACTCTTCTGTGTGCATGTTTCTGGTGAATTGTTCCAGCCGTGATATTGTGACTTTTTATTCATATGGATCCATCATTAGTGGTTACAAATACAAATACAGATTCTGTACCCAAATAATAAAGTGTTATTACAGTTCTGGCCTTGCATATTGATTATATATATTAGAGTACAATGGTACACTACTTAATACTGTTGCAAGTATATGGAGATACAGTGGTCCCTCTGTTTTCGCTGAAAATTCGTTCCAGAATGCTGCTCAAGTACCATTACCGAACGAATTTACTTCCTTAAGAAATAATGTCACGTAGGTTAGTCTATTTCAGACCCCCAAAAAGACACTTGCAACAGCACTTACGAAAATACACTTACATAAATGTTCGAGTTTGGAGATGCACGAAAACCGAGGGACCACTGTATACTGCATAGTGATAACTTTTAAAAAGAACTAATTTTAAGAGACAATTTAGTATGCACAATTTCTTTAGGTTATGCAAGTGAACAAAAGAAAAAAAGTACTTTCCACAATGAATACAAATGTTGAACATATGTTGATCAGCGTAGGAGTCATCATACGTGGAAAGAGCCCAGTGATACGCAAAGCATTTCAGGGAGACTTAAGATTATAATGTTCCATGGTTCATAAGAAGACTGGGTAGCAGTGACACATAAATGAAGGCTTTTATAGGGATGTATTATGGGACAAAGACGGAGCCTAGTCTTCACATGTTTGCCTGCCACCAGGATGTAATTAAGGGAGGCCAACTGGGCCGACACAGGTCAGACCGCAGGATATAACAAAATTTCCTTTATCCAATAGCACTTGTGGTAGATCTACCCCGAGTGGTGAGGGCAGACAAAAAAATAACAATTTTCTAAGTAAAATATACAGATAACCTGCACAGAGGAGAGACTTGTGACCACGTTTGGGTCTGACTTGGACTATTAACTAGTCACAAATGTCGTCATAAGTGTCATCCTATGCACAGGTTATTTTGTATTGTTCCAGTCATGGTATTATGCCTTGTTATTCTTTCATAGTGGTAAAAGGTATTTAAGACAAATAAAAGCATGCATCCTTGTTTTAATATACTTAGTTTAAATCAGTAGTCCCCAACCTTTTAGTATGAAAGGGCCAATTTGAAAAGCTAAATTTAAAGGAGGGCTGTATTTTGTAATTTTTATAAATAATAACAATAATATTTTGTAATTGATGACACTGCAGTGTGGAACCCACATAAAAGTGAATTCATAATTTCATGTGAGGGCCTCATCCATTTCTAAGAAGGGCCACATGCAGCCTGAGGGCCGCATGTTGGGGGCACCTGGTTTAAAATATTGCAAGACAACACAATCTAAACTGCTTACGGCAGAGCCAGTCAACAGGGCAGCATTTCTCTTCGAAGTAGATGGGAACACAGCCTTCAGCAAATTTGGAGGTGTACCTGAGTACAGTATATTAAAATTATGGTTTAGGTACAGTAAATATTATATATCACATTTTTTTTAATACACTGGCGATCTCCCACTGAGGCAAGGCAACCCAAAAAAAGAAGAAACACTTTCATCATCATCATTCACTCCATCACTGTCTTGCCAGAGGGACACTGATACTACAGTTCAAAACTGAAAATATCTCAACCCATCCTTCAGAGTGCAGGCACTGTACTTCCCACCTCCAGGACTGTAACATTCTCACCTATCCTTCAGATTGCAGGTACTGTAATTCCCACCTTCAGGACTGTAACATCCTCACCCATCCTTCAGAGTACAGGCACTGTACTTACCACCTCCAGGACTGTAACATTCTCACCCATCCTTCAGAATGCAGGCACTGTACTTTCCACCTCCAGGACTGTAACATTCTCACCCATCCTTCAGAGTGCAGGCACTGTATCTCCCACCTCCGGGACTCAAGTCTGGCTAACTGGTTTCCTTAAATCCCTTCATAAATGTTTCTTTACTCACACTCCAACAGCACGTCAAGTCATAAAGTAAAAAACCACTTGCCTCCACTCACTTCTGTCAAACACACTCACACACACTTGCTGGATGTATCAGGTATCAAATACAGTGGACCCCCGGTTTATGTACTGCTCCAAACTCAAACAATTATGTAAGTGTATTTTTGTAAGTGTATTTTTGGGGGTCTAAAAGGACTAATCTAATTTACATTATTCCTTATGGGAACAAATTCGTTTGGTAACGGCACTTGAACAGTATTCTGGAACGAATTAATTACGTAAACCGGGGTACACTGTACTACTAAATATTAACTAAAGGTAATAATGCTGATTGAAAGTACTATTGAGCTCAAAGAAAGAGTGAATGATAGGAAATAGTTTAACTAAATACAAGTAGACAACTAACTCTGATTGCTATTCCCTGAGGGTTAGTAAGCCATGATAGTCCAAGAAAGCCAGACAGTATGGCTAATTTCCACTGAGTTAATTTTAATTCAGTACATTCTTACTATTCTCACCAAATGCTAGAAAATTCAAACCAAATCGAATCATAACAATGTTGATGAAAAGAAACTCCAAAACAGTTATCTTTATTACTGTTGCATGAGAATAAAAAAACTGCAAAAGAACCTAAATTTATTGGTTATGACCCCTTAGAAACCGTATACTATACTATAGTTATTGCCTTTTAGTCTTAGGATAGGCTTAAGTTGGCCTGAAATGCTCTGCATATTAAGGGGCTTTCTACATGTACACCTAAATGTCATTCACCTCTGTACAAACATTATACCATGCTAAAATAAAGATTATTATTATAAAAACCACAGTAAATTTATTAGAGTTAATTATAAAAGAGAATTTTCTAATCCTTCAGTTTCCACTACTGTCCATCACCTTGTGAAATACAGTAATGTACAGTAGAACCCCCGTATTCGTAGATTCTGTTTCCGTGGTTTCAGTTATCCATGGTTTACCGTGGCCCACAAATAGCCTTTAATTTTGCAAAAGTAGTGATGGTGGTAGTTTTTCAAAGCCCAAGAGAAGCCATGAAGAGCTTTCCACTGGTAAAAAAGTGCTAATTGTCAACTTATTGTATGTAATACGTACAGTGGTACCCCGACTTACGATATTTTTTCATTCCAGAATGCTGTTCAAGTGCCATTACCAAACGAATTTATCTCCATAAGAAATGATGTAAAATAGACTAGTCCTTTTAGACCCCAAAATTACACTTACAAAAGCATTTAAAAAAATCAACTTACATAAAAGGGTGTGTTTGGGGACCATCGTAAGTCGGGGTACCACTGTATATCAATTCAACTTTTTCATAGGTATGTATGTCAATGAAAAAGACATATATGTGGGGTTGGCCACTATTTGCGGTTTCAGGTATCCGCGGCAGGTCTTGGAACGTATCACCCGTGGATATGCAGGGACTACTGTACTGTACCAGGAAATACGGTGGACCCCCGAGTTTCGTAAACCCCGGAAATCGTACAATTATGTAAGTATAATATTGTAAGTGCTTGTGGAAGTGTATTTTTGGGGGTCTGAAATAGACTTACCTACGTGACATTTTTCCTTAAAAGAGTAAATTCGTTCGGTAATGGCGCTTGAGCAGACTTCAGGAGTGAAGTTTTTACGAAACTCAGGGGTCCACTGTATAGTGTGTGGGCAGTGGTGGTGTATTGTTCATCAGGAAACAGGTGTCTCCTGATACAGGTGTTGCTGGCCATCTGTTAAGTATCCATGGGCTTACCTAGGCTAGATATTCACTTTCTTTAAAAAAATATATTCACTAAATAGTAATGAGCCCTAATGGGTTTAATGCTTAAGCTGATTATAGTATTATCACGTAACAGTGTCCTAAGATGATTTTCACCTCTGTGTATGTTTATGTATGTTTGTATACTAGTGCCTTTCTTTTGTGCCTAACAATATTTTGTTAAATGTAAATTACATTACTGTATACTGCAGAAAAGAATAAATTACAGTATTTGTATAATGAGTATAGTGAGTAAAGAGTTTTTATGAGGATAGTGAGGCTCAGGTTAGGGTGTGTAGGAGAGAGGGAGATTACTTCCCGGTAAAAGTAGGTCTTAGACAGGGATGTGTAATGTCACCATGGTTGTTTAATATATTTATAGATGGGGTTGTAAAAGAAGTAAATGCTAGGGTGTTGGGGAGAGGGGTGGGATTAAATTATGGGGAATTAAATGCAAAATGGGAGTTGACACAGTTACTTTTTGCTGATGATACTGTGCTTATGGGAGATTCTAAAATAAAGTTGCAAAGGTTAGTGGACGAGTTTGGGAGGGTGTGTAAAGGTAGAAAGTTGAAAGTGAACATAGATAAGAGTAAGGTGATGAGGGTATCAAATGATTTAAATAAAGAAAAATTGGATGTCACATTGGAGAAAGGGATTATGGAAGAAGTAAATGTCTTCAGATATTTGGGAGTTGACTTGTCAGCGGATGGGTTTATGAAGGA
This sequence comes from Cherax destructor, assembly GCA_009830355.1. Classification (NCBI taxonomy): domain Eukaryota; kingdom Metazoa; phylum Arthropoda; class Malacostraca; order Decapoda; family Parastacidae; genus Cherax; species Cherax destructor. The sequence continues at coordinate 206,958 of WNWK01000690.1, forward strand.
TGAGGTAACCACAGAATTGATGAAGGAAAAAAGGTGAGTGGAGCGTTGAGGTATATGTGGAGACAAAAAACGTTATCCATGGAGGCAAAGAAGGGAATGTACGAAAGTATAGTGGTACCAACACTCTTATATGGGTGTGAAGCATGGGTTGCAAATGCTGCAGCGAGGAGGCGGCTGGAGGCAGTGGAGATGTCCTGTCTAAGGGCAATGTGTGGTGTAAATATTATGCAGAAAATTCGGAGTGTGGAAATTAGGAGCATCAATTCTGTACTGTTTGACCCCTCAAGGGAGGTTCCTTGATGCTGGTGAGGAGCTCTTGATCTAGGGAATTGGATCTCTGCTGCAATTCCCTGAATTAAGCCTCAATGCCTTCCATCCCCCCACCTATACACAGGTGCTGTATAATCAATACAGGTTTAGCACTTCCCATGATGATGACAATATTAATAATAGTACTAATAATAATGTACTGTTTTATATACTCATGTGAAGAGACATTCTTGTAATATCATCTAGATTTTTGTAATATAACTCCTGCTTCCCAGCAAGGCAGAGTAGTCCTAAAGAAGAAAACACCAAATATATATAATAACTAGTTATAACTATGACCATAATTTTTAAAGGGGTGGAGGGGTAAGCCAGCAGTAGGCCTCTGTCAGATAACCAAATGCTCCAATGGAGGGTCATCATATGACTAGGACCCACATCAGGAAACACTTGTCCTGTTTCCTAACGAACCTTACCTTTCTTCTTTCTTTCAACACGTCGGCCATTTCCCACCGAGGTAGGGTGGCCCACCGAGGCAGGGTGGCCCACCGAGGCAGGGTGGCCCACCGAGGCAGGGTGGCCCAAAAGGAAAAACTAAAGTTTCTCCTTTTACATTTAGTAATATATACAGGAGAAGGGGTTACTAGCCCCTTGCTCCCGGCATTTTAGGCGCCTCTTACGACACGCATGGCTTATGGAGGAAGAATTGTGTTCCACTTCCCCATGGAGAACGAACCTTACCTAACCTAACCAAATGTTCTTTTTTTTTAATAGCAATCAGTACTGGAGGAGTTACCAGCCCCTTGCTTCTGAAAGTCATCCACACATTATACTGTATTTTCCAGATATGATATTCAAATTAACGGAAAAAAGCATATAGCTATATCCTCATTGTCAAGAATACCTAGAAATAAGTCTGACTTTTTGGGTTATCCTAGGTTCTCTACACATATGCTGCTATGTATGATAACCTATGTAACTGTATTTGTGTATACGTACCTGGATAATCTTACTTACTTACTTACAGACTGCGAGCTTCATTATGGCATACAAACTGTCAGTAGTGTACGTATATACGTACTTAAAACTTATAATCTGTTTAAATTTTTTCCCTGTGTGTATTCATGTAAGTTAGTTTTAGATGATTAGATGTTACAAGTTGCTTTGCTAGTAGTATACATTTAATATACATACTACTCAAGTATATACACTAATGACCAAACTGTCAGCACACGAACCTAAAGTCAAATCCACATTTTTCTTTGGTACAGGAAGGTCCATCTGGTCGTGTGAAGGCTGGGCTGCAGATACACTTCTGGCAGGGGAAGTCATCAAAGTACATCTTATCACCTGCTAGGTATGTTTTGTTGTTCCAGACGCATGTCACTGAGCGAGACTCCAGGAGAGGCGGAGTGTCAGGGTCCACTGTAAACGACTTGAAGTTATTCAAAGATTTTTTTTTAAGTAACATTAAAAAATACTTTTCCAGGAGGCAGGGGTGTGTTGATGCCTGTGGAGAGCTTTGATTCAATGAATTAAAGCTACCCTTACCTACCTTATATCAAACCTGATTACCTAGCATTCTCCAGGAAGTGTATAACCCCCCATGCACTTAGTGCATCCCCAAACTATAATAATAAAGGAAAATATGACACATTCAAATTACTGTATTTTTTTTATTTCTTTATATGCTGTACAAAAATAATGTAGTTTACATGTAATAAAGTATTGTTAGGCAGAAAAGAAAGCCACTAATAGGCAATGAATTTCTGGCAAACATTGCACTGGTTATTTTTTTTTTATTATTAACATATTGACCATTTCCCACCAAGTCAGGGTGACCCGAAAAAGAAGAAACACTTTTATCATCATCATTCACTCCATCACTGTCTTGTTAGAGGCGTATGAACACTACAGTTCAAAAACTGCAACATTAACAATGCACAGCATGTTAGGGGCTTTTGGCATGTACATCTCATTACTAACTATATTTCTTGTCTACCATGTATCATTGTACCATGTCTCAATAAAGTATTATTATTATTAACACCCCTCCTTCAGAGTGCAGGTAATGTACTTCCCACCTCCATTACTCAAGTCCGGCTAACCGGTTTCCCTGAATCCCTTCATAATTGTTAATTTGCTCATACTCCAACAGCACATTAAGTTGTAAACACCATTTGCCTCCATTCTCTCCTATCTAACACGCTCACACTAATATGTATGCATGTTTTTGTGATCCTAAATAATATATTAATGCAGTGTTAAACCTATATGGATCATCCTCAATGGTTGTACCAAGGAGGGCAAGGGGGATTGAAGTCTCCCCAGTGGGTAGTACCAAGGATGGCAAGGGGGACTGAAGTCTCCCTATAATCTTCATCACTCTCCCCAAAGTCCCTAAGTAAAAGTATTAATAATAACACAAGTTCGACCCTCGTTCTCTAGCCTCCCTTTTAGCATGATAGCCACCCCTATAGAAATTCTGGAGCAGCTCCTCTTCATTCTGCACTGTATGGAAGAGATGAGCGAGATGGTAGAGAAAGAGAGATACAGATGTTAAGGATAAAAATAAAGATAAAATTTTTATTTCTTTGTAAAGGTTACAATGTGTAATTACAATTTTGGTTTGCTAAGTACAGAGAAAGCCACTCTCATGCCCGGGCATTTCGGGCAGAGTAATCCTAGTACATAATAACTATACTAAAATCTAGACAAGATAAGAGCGTTTAACTTGTACAGTATTAAAATCTTTATTTAATCTTAATACTAATGCGAGGTAGTCAAGGTGGAGGTTTATAAGAATAATAATCTTGAAGTTGCACATAATAAAAACAATATTACAAAGGGTAGACAATGGAAAAAACAGTGGAATGACAGTTGATTAGTTTACCTGAAATGCACTGCATACTTTTGGCTTTCTTTTGTGCCTAATAATCTTTTATTACATGTAAACTACATTATCTGTGTACAGCTTAAAATAAATAAAAATTTGAATTTGAATGTAGCTAGTCAGTGTCAGGAATACACAAATCAATTAATTTTCTGTGTCTCTGTCTCATGTAAATTATTATTGAGCGTGTAATAAATTTAAATTTTAATTATTGCTACAGACAACTAATAAAATATGAAGTACAGTTATTGTACGACACTAACCACAATCACTCTCGGAGGAGCAGCACTCGCCCGGTTTGTAGACTGGGCGGCAGCCTGGTAATGGAGGCCTGAAGAACTCCGGACATTCTATGTCCGCACAGTGTATTTCCGCTCTGTTGGGGCCAAGACACAAAATTACAACTTACATTAATATTAATGTAAGTTCTTCTGATTGTTAAGTCTTCAGCATGATGATGTGTGGGTGCTCTTTATTATATAATGGTTCAAATTGCAATATTTCAACTTTATGATGGTGCAATGGTAATTATTGAAACTCAAGATAATTATCCATCATGAAGGCAGCAAGTCCCTAACTTGTATTCATTTATTCCCTTTTCAGTTCTGGTATTTAGTTACAGTAATTATTTGTTTACTTAGTACAGTGGTACCTCGAGTTACGATGGTCCCCAAAATCGCCCTTTTATGTAAGTTTATTTTTTTAAATGCTTTTGTAAGTATATTTTTGGGGGTGTAAAAGGACTAGTCTATTTTACATTATTCCTTATGGGGATAAATTCGTTTGGTAATGGCACTTGAACAGCATTCTTGAACGAAAAAATATCGTAACTCGAGGTACCACTGTATACAGTGGACCCCCGAGTAACGGTCTGTCTGAATAACGGTTTCTTCGTGTAAAGGTTGCTTTTTTCGGTCTATTTTTCTCGTGTAGCGGTTTTTACTAGTGTAGTGGTCCGTACCAGACCTGTCCGCCTGTCTGCGCTTGCGCGCCTCGCCGTGCAGGACGCCAGTCTAGCGTTGTTTACACTTGAGTGAACAATACCCAGCGTGCCCTTTCAAACATTTCACAATAAATTTATTCTGTTTATTGCTGGTTTAGTGATTGTCACTGTGAAATAAGTCACCATGGGTCCAAAGAAGCTTCCTAGTGGCACCCCAGTGGTAGCATTCATGCAGGGAGTGGAGCAGGCATGCAAGAAGTGTAGCATTCATGCAGGGATTGTAACATTCATGCAGGGAGTGTAGCATTCATGCAGGGAGTGTAGCATTCATGCAGGGAGTGTAGCATTCATGCAGGGAGTGTAGCATTCATGCAGGGAGTGTAGCATTCATGCAGGGAGTGTAGCATTCATGCAGGGAGTGTAGAATTCATGCAGGGAGTGTAGCAGGCATGCAGGGAGTGTAGCAGGCATGCAGGGAGTGTAGCAGGCATGCAGAGAGTGTAGCATTCATGCAGGGAGTGTAGCAGGCATGCAGGGAGTGTAGCATTCATGCAGGGAGTGTAGCATTCATGCAGGGAGTGTAGCATTCATGCAGGGAGTGTAGCATTCATGCAGGGAGTGTAGCATTCATGCAGGGAGTGTAGCATTCATGCAGGGAGTGTAGCATTCATGCAGGGAGTGTAGCATTCATGCAGGAAGTGTAGCAGGCATGCAGGGAGTATAGCAGGCATGCAGGGAGTGTAGCAGGCATGTAGGGAGTGTAGCAGGAAGGCAGGGAGTGGGGATTCCCCTTCCAAACACTAACCCCTTCCCCTGTCCTTCTCCCTATCTTCCAGATGCCAGCAACTCTCTTCAATAAAGGTAAGTAAATGTTATTTATTATTTATGTATTATTATTTTGTGTTAATAATGTTAGTTTGTGTATGTAAAACTATAGTATTTATTCTTTAAAAAAATGATTTTTTTGTGAATATTTTTGGGTTACGGATTAATTGTATTTACATTATTTCTTATGGGAAATAAGGTTTCGAGTTTCGAATTTTTCATGTTGAGGTCTAGCTCCTGGAACAGATTAAGCCCGATAGTCGAGGAACCACTGTACTTGTTTATTTAGCATACTATTTAGCACTTAGTTATGATTATAGTAATAATGATTTGGCACATCATATTCACATACGATTTACAATATTTTTGACTTACAATGGGTTTGTTGGAATGTAACCCCATAGGAAGTCAAGGAGCACCTGTAATTCATTCTTTCATACGCTCTAAATAAGGACGCATTTGGAGTGCACAATAGACTAGTCACCTAAAGTAAGTGACAAAGATGGTATACCACTAGCTTAGCTCTACTTCTGAGGCTACAAATACATAAATACATTATACTATATACCATATTTTCTAGCATATAAGATGCACTTTTTCCCCACAAAAAGTCTTGGAAAATCATCTTGCGCCTTATACGTATACTCAAGGTCAGGGTAAAGGATAGGCTTTGGGTTATGCTTTAGCAGTTGTTTACTAACTGCTTCCAAACATTGTCTTTTAGGTCTTATATGATCATGCACCTTATATGCTGGAAAATACAGTAATTACAAACAGATAATTATGACTTTTACTTAAGTACAGGAGGGCACCACTTTACAGCATTTCACTAATACAGCAGATTTCTTCATTTATTCAGACTTGCTACAATAAATATATTCACCACTCACTATAAGCTAAGGATGAAAATATTTTTAGGTAAGTCATGTGTGTACTGTGTATGTATTATTTAGGCCTAGCTTTATTGCTCACCTAATGTATGATAGTGTAAACATGTTATCAGGCTTTTATATGGATTTGAAAGTGAAAAAAAAAAAAAAAAAAGGCTATGCTTCACTTTACAGCAATTTTAGCTTTACAGCAGTAGCCCAGAACCTAACCTGCTGTATAAGCGGGGCCCTCCAGTATGCTTATCTGTTGTACTTACGGATATCCGGGGGCATACGACTCTGTGCAGTAACAATGAGAAGAACACGCATCTTCCACAGGTACATTACTGCCCTTCGTATAGGCCTCACCTTTGTAATAACACTTCTCTGGGTCGGTTGCATTTGTACTCGCTGTTGAAAATTACACACTTGAGATGTTTTTTGTATAAAACTGTCTAAATGGTTAAATATTTCTTTATTTACACCTTAAACTCTGTCCACTGTATTTCTAATCTGAGCTTTCATATTCATCATTGTCTTAAACTGACTCTCAAAAAGTGTGATTAATCAGTCATCTGCTTTTAGTATGATCTTTTTTTGGTGGTGTCTTCATGCTGGTGAAGGGCTCTTGATCCAAGAAATTGCAACTACTCTACCCTTCCTTTCATTGGATCAAACATGATTACCATCCCTCCCATCATTCTGCAGGCAGTGATAACCTTACAGATCTACCTTTTCCACAATACTGCTGCTACTACTACTACTACTGCTACTACTACTACTACTACTACTACTACTACTACCACTAGTACCACCACTACTACTACCACCACCACTACTACTACTAGTACCTAGTACCTCCACCACTACTACTACTAATAATAATACTACTTACGACATGAGAATCTGGTAGGGCAGCAAGATCCCCTCTCATACTGAGGTAGGCAGTTCTTGGCAAAATAATGGGCCCATCTTAACCAAGGACACTTTGATCTATCACATGAAGATCCTAATGAAATTAAGTTACAATTGAGTCAATTTAAAAATAATAATGCAGCCTCTCCTCACTTAATGACGGAGTTCCGTTCCTAAGACCACGTCGATAAATGAAGTCGTCGCTAAACAAAGCATACTATAATGGTAGTGGGTTTGTGTCAACCATCTTTGATATTGCTTCAATGTCACCTTTGCACCATTTAGTATAACATTTTTAGTATATTTTTAAATGTTTATACAGTAGTGTACAGTGGACCCCCGAGTTTCGTAAAAACTTCACTCCTGAAGTCTGCTCAAGTGCCATTACCGAACGAATTTACTCCCTTAAGGAAAAATTTCACGTAGGTTAGTCTATTTCAGACCCCCAAAAATACACTTCCACAAGAACTTACAAAATTATACTTACATAATTGCACGATTTCCGGGGTATTCGTTAACCGAGGGTCCACTGTACGTACTGTATATTGTAATAAACAGAATAGAGGAAATCAACTCTAATACGTATACATTATTTAGGTATGCATACTGGTCAGAGAGCCCGTCGTAAGTCTGAGTTGATGGTAAACAAGTACATCGCTAAGTGACGAGAGGCTGTACAGTGTTACACATGGACATGGCAAATATTTTAATTATTAAAGACAATGGATTTAGTGTTTTTTTATGAATATGTATAATAATAATAATTTAAACATTATCAATGAAACATTAAAATTTTGCATACATGTTTAGCACTTTCCATAAATATAATATTAATCCTGCTTTGTTTTTGGTGACCTATAAAATGGGTCATTGAAAGATTAAGACCCGTTTCAGGACTCTGTCCTGACAAATATTACGTGAAATAAGTCTTTGACTTTGGAGTATACCTGGAGGGTGTTCTGTGGGTTAGTGCCCCCATGGCCTGGTCCATGACCAGGTCTCATGTATACACCAACAATTTTTTTTTTTCCAAACTGAGTAAACCTCATTGGAAACATTGTATGGTGCACCATGTGACTTTTTTCAGTGTGCAGTAAACGAGAAGTTTACCTGTGTAGTGCTATTCCTCTCAAAGTTTAGTTGGCACTGTAGTGGGGAACTTGTAAAATGAAATGAAAAGAATCTATGTAGCCAGCTGGCCCAGTGGCTAACGCGTCGGTCTGGAGTTTTACAACTCATTGCGAGTTCAATCCCCACTCGAGGTATGGTTTAACTCTCTGGTGGGTTGGAATTGTGTTGAAGTGACAGTGTTGAGGTGAGTGAGACAGTACTGCCAGGTGCAGGGAAGCACTATTTACACATGAAATACTGAAAATACTGACATGTCCAGATTTAAGAATGTATTAATAAGAGAGGCAGATAAGAGTGTTTGTGTGTGTGTATTCACTTATTTGTAGTTCCAGGGGTCGAGTCACAGCTCCTGGCCCTGCCTTGTCACTAGTCACTACTAGATCCACTCCCTTCTCCAAGAACCTTATCATACTTCATTTTAAAGCTGTGTATGGATCCTGTATGTATGTATGTGTGTGTGTGAGTGAGTAATGGGAAAGATTGAGAGGGAGAAATAATAAAGAGGGAAGAAAGGAAACGGGTATAGGGAGAAGCAGGGATAAAAAAAAATTTTTTTATCTCTGGTAAGTCCCAGGACTGAAATATTTCCTATATGGGTTACAAGACTTCATTTTTGATGGTTCTCCTGCACCACCTCTTCCACCACTCTTAATTGATACTTACTTTTTCATATGTTGTATGTTGTTGAACATTCCTTGCATTTTTTTGCATTTCTCCCTTGCAATATTTACCAATTTGTTTCTCAAAAATACCACTGTGGATTAGAACTTCTTTTCAAATCGTTGTTCTTGTCTGTGTTTTTGTCTTTTCTGCCCAAGTTGTATTCAGCCAAAAAATGAGATATTTTTAGTGGAACGTGATCTCACGTCTCCAGTGGATTTAGAGTTTTATGAAAATTGGCAAAGATGACTGTTGCATTGCAGTGCTGTGTGACCCTTATGGGTTTAGCGCTTGGTTATGATTATTTCTGCGACTGTTGCATGTGTCTTTCTCGTCTAAACAGAGAGTAAAAAGTCACAATACTGTTGACTGGAACAGTGCACAGATAATAGGCACATAGCAAGAAGATACTTATGATGATATCGTGTCTTTAAAGCCGTGATCTGTTGTGTCCTCATAGCTATCATCTGTTAACCTGTTGTGTCCTTATAGCCATCATTTGTTAACCTGTTGTGTCCTCATAGCCATTATCTGTTAACCTGTTGTGTCCTCATAGCCATCATCTGTTAACCTGTTGTGTCCTCATAGCCATCATCTGTTAACCTGTTGTGTCCTCATAGCCATCATCTGTTAACCTGTTGTGTCCTCATAGCCATCATCTGTTAACCTGATGTGTCCTCATAGCCATCACCTGTTACCTGTTATGTCCTCATAGCCATCACCAGTTACCTGTTGTGTCCTCATAGCCATCACCTGTTACCTGTTATGTCCTCTTAGCCATCACCTGTTACCTGTTGTGTCCTCAGCTATCACCTATTACCTGTTATGTCCTTATAGCCATCACCTGTACATCTGTTGTGTATAGCTTAATAACTTTCAGTATATCAGTTTGATGTACTATACAGTGGTACCCTGAGTTTCGTACAGCTCCCAACTCGAACAATTATGGAAGTGTATTATTGTAAGTGATTTTGTAAGTGTATTTTTGGGGGTCTGAAACGGACTAATCTAATTTACATTATTCCTTATGGGAACAAATTCATTCAGTAACGGCACTCGAACAGCCTTCTGGAACGAATTATGGCCAAAACTCAAGGTACCACTGTAGTTGTATCTTTGTGTGCTGATTGTGCTATCATATATTTTGTCATTTTGTATATTTATGGAACACCATTACTGCATACACTAATACAGTACAGTGGACCCTCGGTTTTCGTTGAAAATTCTTTCCAGAATGCTGTTTGAGTGCCGTTACCGAACGAATTTGTTCCCATAAGAACAAATGTAAATTAGATTAGTCATTTCAAACCCCCAAAAATACACTTACAAAAGCACTTACAAAAATACACTTACATAATTGTTCGAGTTTAGAGGTGAACGAAAACCGAGGGTTCACTGTACAGTGGTCCCTCGGTTTTCGCCGAAAATTCGTTCCAGAATGCTGCTCAAGTGCCATTACCGAACGAATTTACTTCCTTAAGAAATAATGTCACGTAGGTTAGTCTATTTCAGACCCCCAAAAATACACTTGCAACAGCACTTACGAAAATACACTTACATAAATGTTCGAGTTTGGAGATGCACGAAAACCGAGGGACCACTGTACTGCATTTTATAAATTTTGTATTTTAAATTGACTCCCCGTTCATAAAAATGTTTGCCGCTAATGTACATCTTGGCTGTTTTTCAGACGACTGTACGTACTAAGGTACTAGGCTATACTATTCATCAGCACGAATGGATTCGAAGGCCATGCTAAGTCATGGTATTAGTGCATGTGACTCCAACTTGCTTTCTGTAACCCTCTTGGGTTCCCTATTTTCTTTATCCCGAACAAGGAAGTGATAGGATGGGAGATGAGGGCCAGCCAGCAGATGACCCTCTCACTCTGCTGTGATATGGGCCAGTGCTGATATGCTTCTGCCTTGCCTCAAGAGAAAATGTTCCTCTCCTCTCTGTTGTTGAGTAATAGACCATCGATGCACAGCAATGGGCATATCTCCAGCATATCTTTTGAAACTAGTTTAACTTATATGTCTCCTCTTTTAAGTGGTAAGTGTACCTTATAATCCTGCATATCTTTTGAAACTAGTTTAAATTGTAAGATATTTCTTCTCCAGACTAGATTACACTTTATCTGTGTACTCGTGCTTGCTGTGACACAGAATAAAAAAGAAGCTTGAGAAAGAATAAGTGTTGTACACAAATCGTAATAACACGATTGCACACAAACCAGGGAATGGGTAGGGGTTGAAGCCATGGTGAGTAAGTTGTAAAACTCCAGGCCAGCTGGCCCAGTGGTTTACACACTGGCCTGGAGTTTTACAACTCATTCACCATGAGTTCAACCCCCATCCGTTCCGTGGGTTTTTATACACAGAATTAGTTTCATATATTAATTTACAGGAGGGCCCCACTTTACAGCATTTCGCTTTATGGCATCTCACTAAATAATGTACATCTTAATATTACAAATTGCGAAAAGGATTTAGGAGCTCTGGTTAGCAGTAATCTGAAATCAAGACAACAGTTCATAAGTGTTCGCAATAAAGCTAACAGAATCCTTGGCTTCATATCAAGAAGTATAAATAATAGAAGTCCTCAGGTTGTTCTTCAACTCTATATATCTTTGGTTAGGTCTCATTTAGATTATGCTGCACAGTTTTGGTCACCGTATTACAGAATGGATATATAAATGCACTGGAAAACGTACAAAGGAGGATGACAAAGTTGATCCCATGTATCAGAAATCTTCCCTATGAGGATAGACTGAGGGCCCTGAATCTGCACTCTCTAGAAAGGCACAGAATTAGGGATGATATGATTGAGGTGTATAAATGGAAAACAGGAATTAACCCTTAAACTGTCCAAACGTAGATATACGTTCACTCGCGTAGCTGACCGAGTATTTTGAGAAAAAAATAAATTGTTCTTTTTCTTTAAAATGAAGAGTGCATTTTGTTTGTCATTCCCACATTTTGTAATACTACACACACTGAGTGCACAGACCCATTCTCTAATCTCTAGGCAACTCAGGCTTATCGTGGCAAGGTTAAAAGCATTTGAAAAAAAACGTAGATCTACGTTCGGTCAGCTACGCGAGTGAACGTATATCTACGTGTGGACAGCTTAAGGGTTAATAAAGGGGATGTAAATAGCGTGCTAAAAATACTAGCATAGACAGGACTTGCAGCACTGGTTTTAAATTGGAAAAATTCAGATTCAGGAAGGATATAGGAAAGCACCGGTTTGGTAATAGAGTTGTGGATGAGTGGAACAAACTCCCTAGTACCATCATAGATGCTAAGATGTTGTGTAGTTTTAAAAATAGGTTGGATAAATACATGAGTGGGTGTGGGTGGGTGTGAGTTGGACCTGACTAGCTTGTGCTACTTGGTCAGATGCCGTGCTCCTCCCTTAAGTGAATGTGGCTGACCTGACTAGGTTAAGGCATTGGCTTAAGCCGGTGGGACAATTGGACCTGCCTCGCATGGGCCAGTAGGCCTGCTGCAGTGTTCCTTCTTTCTTATGTTCTTATATTGCTCATTTAATATATGATGGTGTAAACTAGCTATTCTTCACTTTACAGCGATTTTTGCTTACAGCAGTAATCCATAACCTAACCTGCTGCGTAAGTGGGGCCCTACAGTAGCCCGGAACCCAATCTGCTGTATAAGCAGGGCCCTACAGTATCCAGAAGGCTAACCTGCTGTAAAAGTGGGGCCTTACAGTAGCCCGGAACCTAACCTGCTGTATAAGCAGGGCCTTCCTGTAATTAGTGAATCAATTTTAAATAATAAGACATACTTTTAAAAATTGTACTATTGTTCATTTAGCCACCTTTTTTATTGTACATATCATTTAGTTAACTGCATAAAAAGCCTGCCTAATAGTTTATGTCTAATTCTTTAGTTTTTAAGCATTAAGATTAGTCTGCCCAAAATGCATTACATGCCAGTGACTTTTCTTTGTGCCTAACAATGTTATATTACATTTAAACTATTACTTTTGTACAGTTTTTTTTTTTTTTTTTTTTTTTTTTTTTTTTGACACTGGCCGTCTCCAACCGAGACAGGTGTTAGTTAAGTAAATACTATCTAACAAATTTTAATTTGATTATTTTACTTACCATAAGCAGTCAATATTTAATAAATTATGGATAGTTTTGCATAAGAATTTCATGCACAATAAAAAAGAAAAGAACACTTTAAGAATTTATTTATATCACAAGAAGAACAGTAAATGCATGTGATAAAGTTTATTTTATATGAGACAAATTATTACAAAGAAACACTAATTTTTTGCAAGTCCGTGAAATAAAAATTGATACTGTGGCAGTTTTATAGCGTTGCCCCAAACATTGTTTTAAATACACAAACAACCCGCACACGGGGGAGAGGAGCTTATGACGAAGTTTCATTCCAACTTAGACCATTTACAAGATGCAGGCTTATATATAAAGAGTACCATATTTTACAGCGAACGAGATGCTCCAGTGTTGAGGACTTTTCCCTAATTCTGACTGGCTAAATTTTGGAAAAAAAAAAAAAAAAGATAACTGGTACTGGTACTTCTGCCTCTAAGGTGCTGGGTAAATTTACAAGACTTATTTGGGGGGAAAAAATAGTATCTTCGACGCCTTAAAATATGGTAATTATTATTTACAGTAGTAATTTCTTTACATACAAATGCCATGTTAAGTATTCTTTAAATACAGATTAGGTGGAGATGTGTGCAGTTAGACAAACATTGCAAGAGCAACAAGAGAGCAGAATGTTGCACATGCATACTGGGGAGTCATGCTGCAATGCATTGACTTTCATTCCTTTGTCAGATATGTAAGTATATTTGTTTCTGGAAGCTAAAATAATCAACACAGTAAATAGTAGACTGGCTAGTAGATGACAAACTTGGAATGCAAGTCACCTCTTGATGGACGATCAAGACTATTAAGTCTATTAATTTTATCAGGTGGTATTTATTGTAAAACATTTAGTAAAACTGATTCACTCTGCTATATTTATGTTATAGTCAAACAGATTAATTTTATTTCATCTAAAAAACAAAAAGGCAATATCTTATGCTGTACCAAGTCACTTTTTGACCATTTAAAAATTGATCAGCTTTAGATTCCTAAAACTCTAAATTTAAAATATTTGTACAACCAATCACAACAGTATTAGTAAATATGTTTTTTTTTTGTGGGGGGGGGGGTTAAAAGCTCCATGCATCGTCAAACTTAATATTTTAGTTTGCTTGGAGAAAACACAATGCAACATGGGTTTTGTAAAAAATATATTACTGTTATTTTTTTCAAGGGGAATGAGGTGCCTTAAATGCTGGTGAAAAGCTCTTGATCCATGGAATTGGAGCTACCCTCCCCTTCCTTGGATTAAATGTAATTGATTTAGTGCTTCCCCATGAGTTGAATAATAGTATTATCCCTGTTTTGACGGATTACCACATGTCGTCTGGCACTCTTGGAGTGTTTCGAATCTGTTGCCGTTTCCACCGCAGTTGCCATACACAAACTCCTCACACTGGCCACTTGTCGAATTGTATGTGAACTTAATGAAATATCCAAAGCAGTGTCCTGGATCTGCCTTCAAGAAGCACCGCTGTGGTTTTGTGCTGCCTGGAAATAAGATTAATACCATTATAATCAAGTGGAATGTGGATGTTCCTTGACTTACAATATTTTTGCTTTACGATGGTGCAAAAGCAATTACTTTGGAGATGAAACTTAAGATAATTACCCAGCATGAATGTGGCAAGTCCATAACTTGTATTTATTTATTTACTTTTCAATACTGGTACAGTGGTACCTCGACTTACGATATTAATCCGTCAGAGAGGGCATATCTTAAGGCGAAACAATCGTTACTCGAATCAATTTTCCCCATAAGAAATAATGGAAATAAATTTAATCCGTCCAAGACTTCCAAAAGTAGTTAAATAAAATATTTTTTAGAACTTTTTGACATTAAATAATAAAGAATTTAATAAAGAATACCTAAATACACATGTAAATATTGAACAATAACATGTCACTTACATTTATTGAAGAGTTGTTGATGTGTGGAGGACGGGAGGAGGGAGAAGGTGGAGTAGTATGCTAGTGTTTGGAAGGGGAATCCTTCCATTAACACTGCAGGTACCAAGTTCTTTTCTGGGGTTACTGGCCTTTTTCTTTGAATGCTACACTCCCTGCATGAATGCTCACTCCTGCATAATGCTACACTCCTGCATGAATGCTACACTCCCTGCATGAATGCTACACTCCCTGCATGAATGCTACACTCCCTGCATGAATGCTACACTCCCTGCATGAATGCTACACTCCCTGCATGAATGCTACACTCCCTGCATGAATGCTACACTCCCTGCATGAATGCTACACTCCCTGCATGAATGCTACACCCTGCATGAATGCTACACTCCCTGCATGAATGCTACACTCCCTGCATGAATGCTACACTCCCTGCATGAATGCTACACTCCCTGCATGAATGCTACACTCCCTGCATGAATGCTACACCCTGCATGAATGCTACCATGACTACCTCTGCATGAATGCTACACTCCCTGCATGAATGCTACACTCCCTGCATGAATGCTACACTCCTGCATGAATGCTACACTCCCTGCATGCCTGCTACACTCCCTGCATCCTTGCTACACTCCCTGCATCCTTGCTACACTCCCTGCATCCTTGCTACACTCCCTGCATCTTGCTACACTCCCTGCATGAATGCTACACTCCTGCATCCTTGCTACACTCCCTGCATCCTTGCTACACTCCTGCATCCTTGCTACACTCCCTGCATCCTTGCTACACTCCCTGCATCCCTGCTACACTCTCTGCATCTTTGCTACACTCCCTGCATGCCTGCTACACTCCCTGCATAAATGCTACACTCCCTGCATAAATGCTTCACTCCCTGCACATTCTTTACCACAGGCTTAGCACTAGGATCTTTCCTTGGACCCATGGTAGCTTATTTAGCAGTTGCAAGCACTAAAAACAGTGGAATAATGACAATATACTGGTATGAATGCGTGGGTGTGGGTGGGTGGTCGCTCTCGCTTGTAAACAATAGCACTGACGCTCCTGGAGTGCGCGCTCAGCTGGGCGCCAGGGACACGTCCGTCGAATGTCGTTAGATGAATCAAACATCGTAAGTCGCATTCAAATTTCTTACGTTATAAATATCGGTTATCGAATATAACGTAAGATGATAACATCGTAAGTCGAGGTACCACTGTATTTAGTTATACAGTGGTACTGAGTTTCGTACTGCTCCCAACTCGAACAATTATGTAAGTGTATTATTGTAAGTGCTTTTGTAAGTGTATTTTTGGGGGTCTGAAACGGACTAATCTAATTAACATTATTCCTTATGGGAACAAATTCGTTCGGTAATGGCACTCGAACAGCCTTCTGGAACAAATAAAGTACGAAACTCGGGGTACCACTGTAGTAATTATTTGTTTATTTACTTATTCAGTGACAGACATTATATTTTACTTATTTATTTAGCATATATTCATAGCCGACATGATATTTTCAACTTATGATGGGTTCGTCAGAATGTAACCCCATTGTAAGTCATGGAGCACCTGTATAGACATTGTAAGTCACGGAGCACCTGTATAGACATTGTAAGTCACGGAGCACCTGTATAGACATTGCATTGTTTTACATTTATTTTCTTTCATATGTATGTACTTAGTTATTAAATACAATTATTTTTATATTCACAACACTGTTCTCGCACGAGTTTAATAAAATACTAATACAAACGTTTTGTATTTGTTCGAGTGGTCTGCGCAGGTCCTGGAGTGGACTGGAGTGGGCGGCACGATGCTTCACACTCCGCCAGGGATTGATACAAGTTCTTGGTTCCTCCACATCCACCATAAATAATGTTCTCACATTTCCCGGTGTCACTGTAGAATGAAAAAAAAAAATTATAATTTTCAAGTCGTGAATATTTTCCAAATTTATCAATAACAACATTCATGATGGAGCTCTAAGCCTGTTGGGGCCATACCGCATTTGGAGTGAGAAGTAATCAGGTCTGATCCCAGGAAGGGAAAGGTAGATTCAGTTCCCTGGATCAAGAGCTCTTCACCAGTATCAAGGCATGGCCTCCCATGAAGGGTTAAATTATTAAGAGCCAGAATTAATGAAATACAAGTGGGCCCCACTTTACAGCACTTCATTTTATGGTGTTTCACTAATGCAGCAGTTTTCAATTACAGCCATTCTTCATTTATTCAGACTTGCTACAGTAAATATATTCACCATTCACTATAACCTAAGGATGAAAATATTTTAAAGTAAGTAATGTGTGTACTGTATATGCATTATTATAGGCCTAACTTTGTTGTTCATTTAATATATGGTAGTGTAAACATGTTAGCAGGTTTTTATATGCACTTTACAGCAATTTTTCTTTTACAGCAGTAGTCTAGAACCTAACCTGCTGGGAAGTATAGTGCCTGCACTCTGAAGGATGGGTGGGGATGTTACAATCCCAGAGGTGGGAAGTACAGTGCCTGCACTCTGAAGGATGGGTGGGGATGTTACAGTCCTGGAGGTGAGAAGTACAGTGCCTGCACTCTGAAGGATAGGCGGGGATGTTACAGTCCTGGATGTGGGAAGTATAGTGCCTGCACTCTGAAGGATGGGTGGGGATGTTACAATCCCAGAGGTGGGAAGTACAGTGCCTGCACTCTGAAGGATGGGTGGGGATGTTACAGTCCTGGAGGTGAGAAGTACAGTGCCTGCACTCTGAAGGATAGGCGGGGATGTTACAGTCCTGGATGTGGGAAGTATAGTGCCTGCACTCTGAAGGATGGGTGGGGATGTTACAGTCCTGGATGTGGGAAGTACAGTGCCTGCACTCTGAAGGATGGGTGGGGAAGTTACAGTCCTGGATGTGGGAAGTACAGTACCTGCACTCTGAAGGATGGGTGGGGATGTTACAGTTTTGGAGGTGAGAAGTACAGTACCTGCACTCTGAAGGATAGGTGGGGATGGTACAGTCCTGGATGTGGGAAGTACAGTACCTGCACTCTGAAGGATGGATGGGGATGTTACGGTTCTGGAGGTGAGAAGTACAGTACCTGCACTCTGAAGGATAGGTGGGGATGGTACAGTCCTGGATGTGGGAAGTACAGTACCTGCACTCTGAAGGATGGGTGAGGGTGTTACAGTTCATGGGGTCATTTTAATGATATCTTTGCACTTTTATAAAGACAGCATTTGAGCAAATGATGGTGAATATACTTTCTCAATTTTTTTGGTCACTACCTCAGTAGGAGATGGCTAGTACAATGTGTTAAAAAAATAATAAGTAATCATATGAACCACACAAATATCAACATCTCAATACTGGAGGGTGTTCCTGGGGTCAACGCCTCCGCATCTTGGTCTGTGGTCAGGCCTCGTGGCAGATCAGGACCTGATCAACCAGGCTGTTACGTAAACCTACGTATGAACCACAGCCCGGTTGGTCAGGTACTGATTTAGGTGTCTGTCCAGCTCCTTGAAGACAGCCAGGGGTCTATTGGTAATCCCCCCTTATGTATGTTGGAAGGCAGTTGAACAATCTTTGGACTCTGACACTTATTGTGTTATCTCTTTGCATACTCATGGCACCCGTTTTTCATTGGGGGGATGTTGCCGAGGGAGTGATTTCCATGTGTAGATTTGGAACTAGTCCCTCTAAGATTTTCCAAGTGTATATTATCATGTAACTTTCTTGCCTGAGTTCCAGGGAGTACAAATCAAGGGACTTCAACTGTTCCTGGTAATTTAGGTGCTTTATTGTACTTAATGTGCATTGAAAGTTCTCTGTACATTGTTTAGGTCTGCAATTTTGCCTGCCTTGAAAGGGCCCGTTAGTGTACAGCAATACATACAACACACACACACACACATCACTGTGTACGTTAGGCCCATACTGGAGTATGCAGCACCAGTTTGGAACCCACACCTAGCCAAGCACGTGAAGAAGCTCGAGAAAGTGCAAAGGTTTGCAACAAGACTAGTCCCGGAGCTAAGGGGTATGTCCTACGAGGAGAGGTTAAGGGAAATCGACCTGACGACACTGGAGGAAAGGAGAGATAGGGGGGATATGATAACAACATATAAGATACTGAGAGGAATTGACAAAGTGTACAGAGACAGAATGTTCCAGAGATGGGACACAGCAACAAGGGGACACAGTTGGAAGCTGAAGACTCAGATGAATCACAGAGATGTTAGGAAGTATTTCTTCAGTCACAGAGTGGTTGGGAAGTGGAATAGTTTAGGAAGCGATGTAGTCGAGGCAGGCTCAATACATAGCTTTAAGCAGAGGTATGATAAAGCTCATGACGCAGGGAGAGTGACCCAGTAGCGGCCAGTGAAGAGGCGGGGCCAGGAGCTATGACTCGACCCCTGCAACCACAACTAGGTGAGTACATCAACATCTCGACACAACACACACACATATCAACACCCCAACACAACACACTTCTTTCAACAAACCAGCCATATTCCACCAAGGTGGGGTGGCCCAAAAGAAAAAACACTAATAAAGATGGAATACTCACGCAACATACGTCCACCTACTAAGGAAGGCTAGACACACCTGACCCTCAGTATTGAATGGTGGCAGTTTACAATGTGGTGGCAGCTGGTCGACACATCCGTCAGTCCTGCGACACGAATAAATTTCTCAGTACGGCATTCACGCACTTCTGGTTATTTACACAAAAATAAATTCAGTAATACAGTACCAAAGTCCAGTGGCGGACTTACATCTTTGGGGCCCTAAGGCTTGAAGTGTTATGGGGAGCCCCTTTGCAACCAGCAATTGCTAGCCTACATGATACTTTAATATCCTTTTAATTTTTATTTTAACTATTATTTTGTATAGAATTACAATATATTATTTTTTAAAAAACCCTTATACAGTAGACCCAAGATTTTTAAGGAATGTGGACTAAAGTGGCTTCTGGGTCCCCTCCGGGATTAAGGGCCCTGGAGCTTAAGCTTTGTTAGTTTCATAGTAGATGCGTCCCTGCTGAAGTTGTACTTTTAAAACTGCACCATTTCTTCATGAGCTACCTTTCTTAATATGTACATAATTGTACTTAACTTCATAAGAAATCCTATTTACAAACCATGGAATGGGTGGGGTTTGAACCCATAGCAAGAGTCTTAAAACTCCAAGCCAGGACTCACCATGGGTTCAAATCCCACCTGTTCCAAGTTTTGTTTACAATTGTGTCATGATTTTATGAGGCAAGTTAAATCCTACTTAATAGTCTATATCTAAATCTTAAATTTTCTTTAAGCATTATGATTAAATGGCCTTTCTTTTGTGTCTAATAAATGCTTTAATATATGTAAATTACGTACATTATTTTTGTGTACTATACAAAAAGAAATAAATTTTTTAATGAAAGTCGAGGTCCACAGTAAACATGACTGAGCACCACCACTGAAGGATAAGATTTTGTTTGGATTTTTAACCCAGAGGGTTAGCCACCCAGAATTAACCAAGAAAGTCAGTGTGTCATCGAGGACTGTCTGTCTTATTTCCATTGTGGTCCTCAGTCTTGTCCCCCAGGATGCACCCACACCAGTCCACTAACACCCAGGTACCTACTTACTGCTCAGTGAACAGGGACAGCAGGTGTAAGAAAATGCCCAATATTTTCACCCGTACCGGGGATTGAATCACGGACACTCAGTGTGTGAAGCGAGAGCATTGCCTACCAGGCCACGGGACACCATGAAGATGCTGCACTTCATTGGGTCGTCTGAACTGGCAAAATAGCTTTGAAATATATCTCCTCATTTCTGGGTCTCACTACTTTGCTGGGAAATGGCCTGTGTTCAAAAAATCAATGAAAATATCTTACTTGTCTCCTGTACATTGCTGAGTCTCTGGTACTGGTACAGCACACTGCCTTTTGGTGCAACTAGCTGCCCCATTTATGCAGTGGCATGTATTGCAGTCTTGTTTCCAGGACGATCCTTCAGTGCAACTTTTTTTAGGTATTCCTGTTTGAACTAAAAATATATTGTTAATATATATCAAGTGAAATGTTTAAAAATCAATAGTATTAATAGCTACAACTAGTTAAAATCAATGGTATTAATAGCTACAACTAGTTAATGACATAATAGTGAATTAATGTTGTATTTATGCTGAATGATTCTTTCAACCTGTATTGTACCTGTTCTTGTCTATCATTCCTTCCACTCATGTATACTTATATTCATTCTTAATACAGTAGGACCACCGTATCCGCAGGTTCGGTTTCCGTGGTTTCACTTATTTGTGGTTTACTGTGGCCCGAAAATAACCCTTAATTTTGCTTAATAATGGCACCAAAGTTCTAAAGTAGTGATGATGGAAGTTCTTCAAAGCCTAGCTGCGCTGTATGACCCTTGCAGTTTAGCGCTTCTTTTGATTATAATAATAATCTTCAAAGCCTAAGAGAAGCTGTGAAGTGCTTCCCATCAGTGAAAAACTGCTAATTCTCCACTTATTGTGTGTAATTTATCAATTAAACTTTATCAAACGACTTATATATAGGGTTCGTTACTATCCGCAGTTTTGGGTATCCACCATGGGTCTTGGAACGTATCACCCACAGATATGGGGGACCTACTGTATATCAATAATTATAATTTTTTATTGAATTACTAAATACTTCAAATATAATAAAAACTATGTATTCTTATTCTCATGTACGTTTAGTCATAATTTAGTTTTTAAAGCTGCCCAAAATGCCTTGCATAATAAGTGTCTTTCTATAAAGTAGTTTATATATATCAATCATTTTGACTTATTATATACTGTACTCCACTTTTAAAATATATTTTGTTTGTTTTTCTGTTTAAAGTTATGTTAAGTAAAAGGACACAAGTGCAACTAATGTGACATTTTATTGTGGAAACGTTTTGCTCTTCACAAGAGCGAAACGTTGCCACAATAAAATGTCACATTAGTTGCACTTGTGTCCTTTTACTTAACATATTGTCGGTAATTCTACCAACGTTAATACGCTGTTTAAAGTTCATGCATCTGTAACCTTCAAGGAGAAGGAGGGGAAGTGCTCACAGTGCAAGGAACTGAAGCTACACTTCAGTTTCCTTGAATCAAACCTGATTACCTCATAACAGTCAGGGTGTCTACCATATGACCTTTATGGGTTTCACACTTCCCCATTATAATTATAATCATGCAGAAACTGTTTCTCCTTTGCAAAAAAGGGGTGATAAACCCGTTGGATTATACAGTGCCTGTGGGGGGGGGGGTGATGTGGAAGGTATTCAGGCTTAATTCAGGGAACTGGAACACAGATCCAATTCCCTAGATCAAAAGCCCCTCACCAACATCAAGGAACCTTCCTTGAGGGAAAAAGTACAGTACCATATTTAAACTACAGTTCAATTAAAATGTACATGTGTATATAGAATAACAACATTGATGAAATAAATTCAACTGACTAAATGAAAATAAAATAATAAAAATTAAATCAAAATAATGCTAGGATAGGCTTTCAAATGAGCTGAGGTGGGTAACAGCTTTACCTTACCAAACCATGGAACGGGTGGGGGTTTGAACGTAAAATTCACAAGCCAGTGCTTGTAAATAAAGGTAGGAACTTTACCTGACACTGAACAAACCTAGTTGAATGGATATACCCTTGCCTGTGGTCACAAACATCTAAGGATCACGTCTCCAGTGGATATCATATTAAAATGATACAGAATATGATTGATTGGTTGTACAAACACTTGTGTAAAGAGAAAAAAAATCTACAGAATCTTACTACAGAGTTTTTCAGTGCAAGAAGCTTTGCCGCTGTTACAGTTGCACCAGTTACAATTATCTTGCTTCCAGCGTGATCCCTCGGTGCACACAACCTGCCCCGGCCGAGGCTTATAATCTGTTGATGGAAACAATAGTATCAGATTAAATAATTCAAATGTACAACAAATACAATATAGTGTAGGAACAAAAGCAGTCGAGGTTCAGTACATGCACTTACAAAAATACACTTACATAATTGTTCGAGTTGGGAGCTGTATGAAAACCGAGGGTCCACTGTACATGATGTAATAACATACCATACATGTAATATAAACTTACAGCAGTAAGTGTGAACACTTTTCATGTAATCTCTGGAGGTCCTCCAGCTGGCAGAAGACCCTGTGCTACAGCCCCTAAAGCCCATGCCTTATTCCAGCCCTGACTTGACTCACTGTGTATCCTCTCTCAGTCAAAATTAATGGAAGCAGCAAAGAACAAGCAATAATAAAGAGTTAAAAATTGAGAACAACATACTTGGCAAACAACCCCTCATTGTGCAGGCACTGTTGGTACCATTATTTGTACATGAACACCAATTGCAGTCCATCATCCATCTCGATCCTGGCTTACAGTGGGTATAAGCAGGTGGGGGCGGATCAGTAACCACTAAATCTGTAAAAAAAAAAAAAAAAAAAAAAAAAAAAATGGGTAAGTCAATATGGCACTGTACGACTTGAGGAGGCTAGCATGGCTCTTGATCCAAGGAACTGAAGTTACCCTCTCTTTTCATGGATCAACCCTAATTACTTCCCATTCCCCAGATAATGAATGCATGTTCAAAGATAATAATAATAATAATAATAATAATACTATTGTTCAATTTATATTAATAAAAACAATAAAAAATGAATTTTTATCATTCTCATTATAGTGAAACACTATTATCTGAGTAAAGATTAAAGATTTTTTATTTCAGCATTGTACAATGTTAGTACAGTGGTCCCTCGAGTAACGAACACCCCGGAAATCGTACAATTATGTAAGTATAATATTGTAAGTGCTTGTGGAAGTGTATTTTTGGGGGCCTGAAATAGACTAACCTACGTGACATTATTCCTTAAGGGAGTAAATTCGTTCGGTAATGGCACTTGAGCAGGCTTCTGGGATGAAGTTTTTTTGTTACTCGGGGGACCACTGTACAGAGATGGGTGACATTTAGGTAGAACAATAGAAAGACAGCAATGGAACACAAAGTAACAGAAAGGAAGAGATCTGGAAGCAAGGAACATTACTGTACCTGCTGGTGGTGGACACGCCCTCAACGTGCACATACTACCACTACCATCTTCACGGCAGACACAGTTGTTACAGCCGTCATACCAACTACTTCCTGGCACACACACAGTGCCAATGGGAGGTTTGGGAAGTTCCGGATCAGGTACGGTATCCACTGTGTAAAAAAAAAAATGTGAAGGTATGTCAGCAAATGTTTCACAGACATCGGCCGTTTCCCACCAAGGCAGGGTGGCTCGAAAAAGAAAAACTTTCATCATTCACTCCACCATGACTTGTCTTGCCAGAGGCACGCTTACACTACAGTTATAAAACTAAATAATAATAATAATTATTTCTATAAGTACATGATACAACTTATACAGACCATAGATGACATTAATGACATACTAATAGTACGTATATATAAAAAAACTTGTTATGCAGAGCATTTCAGGCAAATTAGGTCAATTTTGTCCCCAGGATGAGACCCACACCAGTTGGATAACGCCCGGGTACCTACTTACTGCTTGGTGAACATGGACAGCAAGTGTCTTAAGGAAACATGCCCAATGTTTCCAGCCATACCGGGCATCGAACCACGGAGACTCGATGTGTGAGCTGAGTGTGCTACTGACCCAGCTACAGGAACTCTTAACCTAACCTTGTACAAACACTTGTGTAAAGACAAAAAAAATCTATAGAATCTTACCACAGAGTTTTTCAGTGCAAAAAGCTTTGCCTTTGTTACAGTTGCACCAGTTACAATTATCTTGCTTCCAGCGTGATCCCTCGGTGCACACAACCTGCCCCGGCCGAGGCTTATAATCTGTTGATAGAAACAATAGTAGTATCAGATTAAATAATTCAAATGTACAACAAATACAATATACGTAGTGTAGGAACAAAAGCAGTCGAGGTTCAGTACATGCTCTTTGTGTTCCCACTTCTGACACAATGCTCTGATGTCAGTGAAGAGCTCTTGATTCAAGGAACTGGGACTAACTTCCCCTTCCTTGGGTCAAACCTGATTGCCTCTCATTTTCCAGGGAAAATGGGAATAGGAATTCAAAACAGCAGTGCAGTAGGCCTACTGACCCATCCAAGGAAGGTCCTACTTAATGCTCTATTGCTCTTGTGGGTTTAGTGCTTCACCATGAATATAATGAATCCCAATGGAAATAAGTCACTGACTTGTTTTTCGCTTATGGTGGGTAATTTACACATGTTACTATGTATGATAATTGTACTTAAGTGTATCTGTAACCATGTACGTATAAACTTAAGTAAGTAAATTTACTTACTTACATGATTCATTACCTTTGAAACTTGTGAGTTCATTACCTTTGTACCTTGTTCAGCTATCAAAACTTTGGGGCCCAGTCTCTGGACCCATTATGTACCTCTGTAATCTGTAAATACCTTTGTAACTTGTCATGATTGCAACCAGATCTACCTGAGTTCATTACCTTTGTAATTTGCTCAGCTATCAAAACTTTGGGGCCCAGTCCTTGGACCCATTATGTACCTCTGTAATCTTTTGACTACTGCCCACAGGATGGGTATGGGCTGCATAAAAAATATATTAAACTAAAAACTGTGTATCTGTACCTACACCCAACCATTCCCACTTCCTGGAGTCTACCTGAAGTCTACCTGGAGTCTACCTGCCTGGTGTTCTGGGGGTCAGTGCCCCACTGCAAAATCCTATTTTAGATGTCCAAAAAATTAGTTTTAATAATGCTACTTGGTGCCTTGTTCTGCTCCTCTGTAACACTTGCTTCATGTTTTTTAGCACACAGGTTAATTTCCCACCAAGGTAGGGTGACACCTCCCCCCCAAAAAAAAAAGAAATGCATTCACCATCATTTGTGCTTGTCATCAGTGTGCTGACATCACAGTTCAGATTACCCTCTCAATTGCAATATACCCACACCTCCTTTAATTTTATTTTAATTGATTCATTATGCACCCCATATGCATGGTGTGGGCAGCAGTTAAAAAATAAATAAAAAATAAAATTTTATTTCTTTGCTAAGGTTACAATGTGTGTTTACATTTCATAATTTGATTGGTACAAAGAAAGCCACTATCATGTCGAGGCATTTCAGGAAGACAACCTAATACAGTGGTACCTCGAGTTACGAGCTTAATTCGTTCCAGAAGGCTGTTCGAGTGCTGATACTGAATGAATTTGTTCTCATAAAGAATAATGAAAATTAGATTAATCCATTTCAAACCCCCAAAAATACACTTACAATAGCACTTACAAAAATACACTTACATAATTGTTCGAGTTGGGAGCTGCTCGTAACTCGAGGTACCACTGTACTTATAGACTACTTAAGTCTAGACAGGTGAAGAGTGGTAGAATACTGCAATATTTAATATTTCACTCTATTATTAATATGAGGTAGTACAATTTATGATACAAACATACATTTTTGAGTTTGTAATTAGTTAAAAGATTACACAAGCACATAATGAGTCCATATAATTCAAATTCAAAATTCAAGTTTTTATTTTTTTTCATGCAGTGCAAAAAAATGTAGTTTACATGTACACTTGTCCCCCCATATCTGCAGGGAATATATTCCAAGACTTAGCGGGGATACCCGAAACGGCCGATAGTACTGAACCCTATACATGAGTCAGTTTCATTCACATACTTAGCTATGAGAAAGTTTAATTGCTAAATTATGCAAAGTAAGTTGAGAATTATCACTTTTTCACTGATGGGAAACATTTCTCTTCAAGTAAGAACCAGAAATAACGGATTTAAATTGGATAAATTTAGATTTAGAAAGGACATAGGCAAGTACTGGTTTTCGAACAGAGTTGTAGATGCGTGGAACAATCTTCCAGTAGGGTGATAGAGGCTAGACCTTGGGTGGCTTTTAAAAGAGATTGAGCAAATATATGAGTGGGAGGGGCTGGTTGATTAGTGTCGGAGTACAGGAGTAAATTCTTAGGTAGTGGTGGTTTTGATAAGGACCTGCCTTGTATGGGCCAGTAGGCCTTCTACAGTGTTCCTCCATTCTTATGTTCTTATGTTCTTAGGCTCTGAAAAACTGCCAGCATCACTACTTTTGCACTTTGGTGCCATCAGTAAGCAAAATTAAGGATTATTTTTTGGCCATTGGAAACTGTGGCACTGTTGTGCCTAAAATGCCCTGCATACTAGGGGCTTTTGGCATGTACACCTCATGTAATCTCAATAACCAAATGTAATTCTTTGTATCATGTCCAAATAAAAATTATTATTATTATTATTATTATAACAGTGTTAGGCACAAAAGAAAGCCATTAGCATGCTGTGTATTTCTGACAAAATAATGGCAGTTAAAACACATTTGTTTTGTTTACTTCATGTTAAGCGCTAAACCCATGTAGGTCATTCAGTGCAAGACATGGAGGCTTGATCCTCATCTAGTTAAGCACGTTACAGTGGTAATGAAACTGCTGAACGGGTGGGGTTCAGACCCATGACAAGCGAGTCGTGAAACTCTAGCACAGTGTGTCAGCCACTCACCATGGGTTCACCCCCCCAACCCCGTTCCGTGATTTGTTTGCATTCATGGTATTATGATTTCATGAGTTATGTATGATGGCAGCTCTGAGGGGACTTAAATTGTCATATATCCTCTCTCAATCAATATTAATGGAAGTATAATGAGTTGAAAACTGAGAACAACATACTTGGTGGACAGCCTATCAATGTGCAGGCACCGCCAGAACCATCTTCTCCACACGTACACCAATTGCAATCCTTCATCCATCTCGATCCTGGCTTACAGTAGGTATATGCAGGAGGGGGCGGCTTGGTACCCACTAAATCTGTAAAAAAAAAAAAATGGGTCAGTAAGTTAATATGGCACTGCATGATTTGTGGGGAGCAGCATGGCTCTTGATCCAAGGAACTGAAGTTATTTTCCCTTTTCATGGCTCAACCCTAATTACTCATATCTGACATAAACAGAGATGTAAGCCACAGCACCGTGTCTTTCTCTGCTGACGATACTAGAATTTGCACGACAGTGTCATTCATCGAAGACACTGCAAATCTCCAAGCGGACATTAACCAAGTTTTTAAATGGGCCTCAGAAAACAATATGAAGTTCAATGTTGAGAAATTTTAATTACTCCGATATGGGGAACTCAAGGAAATAAAAACTGGATCCGAATACATCCAAATGTATAAAACAAATTTCAATCACACAATAGAGCGAAAAACTAATGTGAAGGATCTGGGAGTGATAATGCCAGAGAATCTCACTTTTGAAAATCACAAAATGTC
Source organism: Cherax destructor (assembly GCA_009830355.1). NCBI lineage: Eukaryota > Metazoa > Arthropoda > Malacostraca > Decapoda > Parastacidae > Cherax > Cherax destructor. The sequence goes on from WNWK01000690.1 coordinate 234,856, forward strand.
TCTACCACATCTACTAGGAAAATGATAAGATGGATAATGAGAACCTTCAAAACTGGGGATGCCAAGCCCATGATTATTCATTTCATATCGCTTGTTTTCTCTAGGCTAGAATATTGCTGTACCTGATCAGCCGGGCTGTGGTTTGTACGTTGGTTTGCATGCGGCCAGTAGTAACAGCTTGGTCGATGGAGCCCTGATCCACCACGAGGCCTGGTCATGGACCAAGCTGAGGTGGTGTTGACCCCTGGAACACCCTTTAGGTATACTTCCCATTCCCCAGGTAATGAATGCATGTCCAAAACAGTTGGCATCCTCTCCAAGATACGTTATTATGTACCACAAAAAGCACTACTTACATTATATTACTCACTGATCTACCCCTACCTTACCTATGCTATTTGTGCCTGGGGATCCACAACAGCAAATCACCTCAAGCCAATAATAACTCAACAAAAGGATGCAGTGCAAATGATCACACAGTCCACTGCTAGACACCCTTCCCCCACTCTTCAAAGACTTAAATCTACTCACTATACAAAACATTCATTCTTACTACTGTGCATCCTACATTTTTTTTTTTTTTCAACAAGTCGGTCGTCTCCCACCGAGGCAGGGTGACCCAAAAAGAAAATACTTTCATCATCATTCAACACTTTCACCACACTCATACATAATCACTGTCTTTGCAGAGGAGCTCAGATACGACAGCTGAGAATTATAAAACAATATGAAGACATATGTAGGGTGGAGGTGAGTACCATTAAAACCCAGACCCTTCCTCCCACAGGCTGGCCACCACGTCTCTTAAGTAGTTCGTCCGGGTCTCGAACCCCGGACCCCAGTGGTGAGAGTCGCACCTCTCTCCACAGGGCTACAGTTTAGAAGTATTTTTTTTTTTTTTTTTTTTTAGTTCGTCTGGGTCTCGAACCACAGACCCCAGTGGTAAGAGGCGCGACTCTTACCACTGGGGTACACTGTTGTGTTGTGCATCCTACATATACAGAACAATAAATTCTAATATTAATCCTGACCTGAAGCACTTCCTTGATAATTGCAACAGAACCCATAGACATAATACTAGGCACAAAAATCTCTATGGCATACCCATATCTGGCTTAATCTTTGTAAAAACTCAATGTACATAAAAGAACCCAAAATCTGGAACTTCCTGCCAGAAACCTCTAGAGCCACTCTCTCTGCCAGCACCTTCAAAACTACCTTAAAAAACACCTTATGCTAACATATCCCAACAACAACTAAATATGATAAAACTACACATATGTATTTACATTCTCATTGCCACAAACATATGGAAAACAATATACAGTGGACCCCCGAGTTTCGTAAACCCCGGAAATCGTACATTTATGTAAGTATAATATTGTAAGTGCTTGTGGAAAAGTATTTTTGGGGGTCTGAAATAGACTAACCTACGTGACATTTTTTCTTAAGGGGGTAAATTCGTTCGGTAATGGCACTTGAGCAGACTTCAGGAGTGAAGTTTTTACGAAACTCGGGGGTCCACTGTATATGTACATGTATTCTTATTCTTGTTATCTTTAATCCTCACAACTATTGAATACAGTAGTACCCCGAGTTTCGTACTTTATTCGTTCCAGAAGGCTGTTCGAGTGCCGTTACCGAACGAATTTGTTCCCATAAGGAATAATGTAAATTAGATTAGTCTGTTGCAGACCCCCAAAAATACACTTACAAAAGCACTTACAATAATACACTTACATATAATTGTTCGAGTTTTGAGCAGTACGAAACTCGGGGTATATTGAATGTGTTCAAAATATTTTAATATGATAGAATCCTCATTAGTTGTAATCATAAGCCAACCTGTAATTCTTTAAACAATTAAACTCGATAAATGTTATGTAGCATGTATTAATACGCTATTCAGTTCTCTTGTGTTCCTTGTAATTCCTAAATTAATTGTTACAACCATTTAGAGACTGTATATATAAGCAATCAGTTATAATATCATTGTTAAATTTATGCTGTATGACCCTGGTAGGTTTAGTGCTTAGTTCTGATTGTAATAATAATAATAATAATATTAAATTTATATTAGTAAAAACTATAAATGGATTTTTATCATTCTCATTACAGAGAAACACTATTATCCAACCTTGTGGAACACCAGAAGGATAGCAATGGAACACAAAGTATCAAAGAAAAAAAAAAGGATTTGGAAACAAGAAACACTGCTGTACCTGCTGGTGGTGGACACGCTTTCAACGTGCACACACTACCACTACCATCTTCACGGCAGACACAATTGTTGCAGCCATTATACCAACTACTTCCTGGCACACACACAGTGCCAGTGGGAGGTTTGGGAAGTTCCGGATCAGGTACAGTGTCCACTGTGTAAAGAAAAATTGAATTGTGAAGGCACGTCAGCAAATGTTTCACGAACACCAATAAAGGAGGACCCACAGGGAAGTGTTCTTGGCCCACTTCTCTTTCTCATTTACATTAACGACCTACCAAATGCATCTCAACTACTCAAACCCATACTATTTGCAGATGACACTACATACGTTATCTCTCACCCAAGCCCAGACATACTAGCCAACACTGTAAATACTGAATTGCAGAAAATATCTACCTGGATGATGACTAACAAACTTACTCTCAATATTGATAAAACCTATTTTATTCAGTTTGGGAACAGAGCTACAAATGTACCACTTAACATAATGATAAACGGGTCCCCTATCACAAAACTCACAGAGGGAAAATTCTTAGGAATCCATCTTGACAGTGGCCTAAAATTTCAGACACATATACAACAAATTTCCAAGAAAGTCTCAAAGACCGTGGGAATACTATCCAAGATACGGTACTATGTTCCACAACCAGCTCTCCTTACCCTATATCACTCATTTACCCCTACCTCACCTATGGAATCTGCGCATGGGGCTCAACATCAATAACTCATCTCAGACCATTAATAACACAACAAAAGGCAGCAGTTAGAATGATAACAAATTCACACTCCAGACAACATACTCGTTCAAAAATACATGAAACTTCAAAAATCTTAGAAAAATGTGCTAAAATGGTATTTTATTGCATATTTCGACGTTTTAGAGCGGTTTGAGTGCTTTTCTGACAAAACTGACAAAACTGATATCATGTCATATTAACACTCCTTTTTTAAGTGGAAAGTGATGTCGGCAGGCTGGCAGGCCAGCTGGCTGGTTGGCTGGCCACCTGGCCACCTGGCTGCCAGCAGCTGGCTTGCCAGCTGGGTACTGACAATGATAGCGTTGCAATTGGAATGAGAAATGCGCAAGCATCTGTTAGTGGTAGTGGTGGTGGTGCCAGGCGCGAGGCACCAGCAGGCGGGGCCAGGAGCTATGAATCGACCCCTGTTGTGTGTGAGTACACACAACACACAACCATACCTTTTTTTTGAAGCCCAATATTCAAAAATCTAAACTTACTCACCATACAAGACATCCATACTTTTTACTGTGCCTATTACATACATAGAACACTGCAAATATTAACCCACCACTCAAACTTCTCCTTACCAATTTTAACAGGACACATGACCATAACACTAGACACAGACAACTCCTCGATGTTCCCCGTGTCCATCTAACACTATGTAAAAACTCAATGCATATAAAAGGCATGAAAATTTGGAATTCATTACCTGTCATTGCCAAAGAAACCCTGCCTGTACCCCAATTCAAAACGATGCTAAAAAACCACCTTCTCACCCAAACCTAAATGCACAATATCAAACATTCCCAACAAAGTAGAATAATCACTTAAATGTAAAAACCTGATTAATCACTTAAATGTAAAAACCTGTTATGAAAAATACATACTAAGCTAACTGTTTCTATAACATTTACAGTATAATGACCACATAAACTGTAATTGCAATGCAACTAATTGTTTTAAATTGTTATCTCACTCAATTAATTGCATTGCTACAATTAATAAATTATTATGTTCAACTTATATTCAAATTTTACAACTTAGATACACAATTATACTTATTTTATAAATTATCAACCATATTTTTTTTACTATGTAGTCTACTATTAATTATTCTTAAGAATGCCCGCAATGCACAGCATATTAGGGGCTTTTGGCATGTACACCTCATTTATACCTAACTATGTACCATTGTATCATGTCTACCTAACTATGTATCATTGTACCATGTCTAAATAAACTATTACTACTATTACTAAATAGAAATACAAGAACCCCAATGGAAATAAGTCACTTTGACTTTTTTGGGTTATCCTGGTGGGGTAATTTACATGTATGTTAGGTATGATAATTATACAGTGGTACCTCGAGTTACGATATTTTTTCGTTCGAGAATGCTGTTCAAGTGCCATTACCAAACAAATTTATCCCCATAAGGAATAATGTAAAATAGACTAGTCCTTTTACACCCCCAAAAATATACTTACAAAAGCATTTAAAAAAATAAACTTACATAAAAGGGCGATTTTGGGGACCATCGTAACTCGAGGTACCACTGTACTTATGTTTACTTGTATATAAATAAACTTACTAACAAACGTTTCACAAACACCAATGAAGAAGGACCTAGACCCCTCCCATTTCCAACCACTATATGACCCACATGGGTTTAATGCTTCCCGCACTCTCTGACTAAAATAAAAATGAAAGGGCAAAAAGAATGGGAAAAGGCTATGAAAGAAAGTGACGAAATTCTACACTGTGTGCTTCATTATCCAGGATTAAAACACATTATGGACACATCTGTGGTTTCAAGTCAAAGATATATTTTTAGCTACCATGATGTGATAAGCTACATCTTTGTGTTTTAATGTCACATATCAGAGTATTTTATTGAAAAAGAATGAGAGAAAAAGACAGTGAATATATGTGAATGCGAACTCTCATCTTTTTTTTTTAACACGTCGGCTGTCTCCTATAGAGGCAGAATGATCCAAAAAAGAAACACTTTCACCATCATTCACACGTAATCACTGTCTTTACAGGTGCGCTCAGCTATGACAGTTTAGATGACGCTCCAAACAGCCAATATCCCAAACCTCTCCTTTAATTAAAGTGCAGGCATTGTACTTCCCACCACCAAGACTCAAGTCTGGCTAACCAGTTTCCCTGAATCACAGCTTGTCAGGTCCCAAAAACCATTCATCTCCATTCACTCCTATCTAACACGTTCAAACATGCCTGCTGCATGTCCAGGCCCCTTGCACACAAAGCCTCTTTTACCCCCTCCCTCCATCCTTTCCTAGGATGACCCCTACCCCTCCTCCCCTCCACTACAGATTTATTCACCCTCCAAAAAATATCTACATATCTCAGTTCCCAGCTAGAAGAGACTAATAATGGGAGAGAATGAGGTAGAAACATCAATACAACAACCACAGCCATCCAACCAGGCCTGGCCTGGTTGGCTTTAACCTGGTGGCTAAAGCTCTCGCTTCACACGGCGAGTGTCTGGGTTCGATTCCCGGCAAGGGTAGAAACATTGGGCGTGTTTCTTTACACCGGTTGTCTATGTTCACCATCAGTAAAATGGGTACCTGGATGAACTGGTGTTGGTCGCATCCTGGGACAAAACTGACCTAATTTGCCAGAAATGCTCTGCATAACAAGTGGCTTTCTATGTAGTAGTATGTCATTGATGTTAGCTAGGCTTGTATACCTTGCACATGTACTTGTAGAAATAAAGATATAAAAAGATTTATTTTCACAAGATACGATGTTTGTACAGACAGGTGACATTTGGTTGTGCGTGCAGAAAGCTCATGGTTATGCAGAACATTTTGAGCAAGTTTAAGTCTTTTTTTTTTGCCTTTTCTTTTTTGGTATCAAGAATGTAAAACTATTTTTCCAAATGTTCTACAGTCCACATAACACAATTTCATGTAAAATGTAGGTTTTGAGGAACTTAGCCTGTGTATTAACTAGCATTCCACTGTAGTATATAAAAACTATATATATAATTAATTAATAGGTTTTTGAGATTCAAAGTATTCTATCAAATAAGTTTTTTTCACTTTTCAAATATCAATTTATATAGCACTTTATTCCTGAGGGAAATATAATTAGTGCAAAGGACCCCAATGGAAATAAGTCACTGACTTTTTTGGGTTATCCTAGATTCTCTACACATATGCTGCTATGTACGATAATCTATGTAACTGTATTTGCGTATACCTGAATAAACTTACTTAAATCCAATTTGCTTGTTTCCTATCTCTATACAGGTATTCCATGATTTATGATGGTTCAACTTATGATATTTTGACTTTACGATGGTGCGGCAGCAATTACTCTAGAGATGAAACTTAAGATAATTACCCAGTATGTAGGTGGCAAGTCCATAACTTGTATTTATTTCTCTATTTACTTTTCAATACTGGTACTTAGTTACAGTAATTATTTGTTTACTTACTTATTCAGTGACAACAGTTATTTCTCTACTTATTTATTTAGCATATATTCATTTTCGATTTACAATATTTTCAACTTACGATGGGTTCATTGCACCGTAACCCCATCGTAAGATGAGCACCTGTACAATGTTCCATAAAACCTCAAAGTGTATCCTGCTAGTAGAAGACAGTAACAAGAGAAGAGAGCTAAAAACAACATACCTGGGGGTGGACACGCTCTGGTCGTGCATACACCAATTGTTCCATCTTCTTGACATCCACATGTGTTGCATCCATCAAACCAGCTTGTTCCTGGCACACAACGGTTGCTCTCGAGGAAATCACCAGGTAAAGACGCCCCTGTATGTAAAAATGTGGATGAAGAAGATTAATAAACAACTCACGAAGAGCAGTGAAGGGGGCAAAGGCTGGGGACATTTATTAAGTGATACAGGGACCCCAATGGAAATAAGCCAAGGACCCCAATGGAAATAAGCTATGGACCCCAATGGAAATATAAGTCACTTTGTCTTACTTTTTTGGGGTATTCTAGATAATGTTGCTATGTATGATAACCGTACTTATGTTTACCTGCACCTAAATAAACTTACTTAATCCTGGATGTTCGTCCCTGCCGCTCTGAGGACAGTAACAATCTCCTCTTCGAAGTACTTTACAGAAAACTCACCAAGAAGGACGACCTAATATACACTACTAATACATCACGACACATGCATCAAATATGGAGTAGTAATAGATTTTCTTTTATGCATCCAGATCCTAGAAGCATTTACCAAACTTCAATTTCTAGCTTTCTTCATACAAGACAGACAGAACAAACAATACATACGGTCATCTCTCATATAGAGTGCCTGTATATAGTGAGATTTTTCATAAATTTGACCCCTTATGGGTTTGGAGTTTCCTCAGGAATATAAAAATAACACACTATGAATTTATTAGTGTTCCAAAATATTTTTAATATAAATGCAAGAAACTAGCTTGCAGAGAATCAAATATTGACATTAAAGTCTTTAATTTATACATGAACCATTGACCACAGGGGCCAGGAGCTGCAAATTGACCCCTGCAACCACAAATAGCTGAGGACAGCAATAAGCTGATGCATCTTAAAAATAATGAGCCAAACTCATTTTTATTTTTTAATACATGTATTCATCAGTATTAGAATTAGTCATAAGAACATAAGAAAGGAGGAACACTGCAGCAGACCTACTGGCCCATACTGGGCTAGTCCTTCTCAAACCCAAACCCACTAACAAAAATTTTTACCTAACCCATTTTCAATTTTACCCAAAATGCTGCATGAGCCTTACAGGTTTTGGGATTCTCCATGAATATACAGTAGTAATAATACCACTTCTACTTTGATTACTAGAAAATTGTAACATTTTAAATATTTTAAATTAAGAATTATTTTGTAACTTGAATCTTTTCTTTTAAATTTTTATTAAAACCATGTATTAGATGCTTAAAAAATAAAATAATGATATAGAGAGATTAAGACTAAATTAGGCTTTGATCAAAATGGTATTCATCCTTTGGGCTTTTATATTATTGTAGTATTTTTTTTTTCAACAAACTGGCCATATCCCACCGAGGCAGGGTGACCTAAAAATATCAAAAGATTTCTTTTTAAATTTAGTAGTTTATACAGGAGAAGGGGTTATTAGCCCCTGCTCCCACATTTTAGTTGCCTCTTATGACACGCATGACTCTGTCTGACTTTTTTGGGTTATCCTAGGTTTTCTACACATATGCTGCTATGTATAATAATAATAATAATAATAATAATAGTTTATTTGGACATGATACAAAGAATTACATTTGGTTATTGAGATTACATGAGGTGTACATGCCTAAAGCCCCTAATATGCAGGGCATTTTGGGCAGACTTAAAATTAACTTAAAACTAAATTGTAAGAATTTTTGTAGATAGTTTACAATGAGCATAGGTGAGTATTTAAGCTATGAAATTTGAACATAGTTTAGACATGACATTTTTTAAACATAGTTTTGTACTTTTGTCTTCATTATAAAATTAATTAAATCAGATTAAACAAATTAAAGCAATTAAAGCAATAATAATAATAATATAATAAAAAGTTATGGTTGATAATTTATAAAATAAGTAAAGTTGCATATCTAAGTTATAAAGTTTGAATATAAATTGAACATATCAATTAATTGTAGCAATTTATTGTAGCAATGCAACTAATTGAGTGAGATAACAATTTAAAATAATTAATTGCATTGCAGTTAGTTTACGTGGTCATTATAATGTAAGTGTTGTGGAAATAATTAGCTAAGTATGTAATATTCATAACAGGTTTTACATTCAATTGATTAGTCAGGTTTTTACGTTAAGTGATTATTCTACTTTGCTGGGAATGTTTGATATTGAGCAATTAGCTTTGGGTGAGAAGGTGGTTTTTTAGCATCGTTTTGAATTGGGGTACAGGTAGGGTTTCTTTGGCAATGACAGGTAATGAATTCCAAATTTTCGTGCCTTTTATATGCATTGAGTTTTACATAGTGTTAGATGGACACGGGGGAAAATCGAGGAGTGATCTGTGTCTAGTGTTATGGTCATGTGTCCTGTTAAAATTGGTAAGGAGAAGTTTGAGTGGTGGGTTAATATTTGCATAGAGTGTTCTATGTATGTAATAGGCACAGTAAAAAGTATGGATGTCTTGTATGGTGAGTAAGTTTAGGTTTTTGAATATTGGTGGAGTATGTTGCCTGGAGTGAGAATTTGTTATCATTTGTTATCATTCTACTGTATGATGATCTATGTAACTGTATTTGTGTATACCTGAATAAACGTACTTACTTACTTATGGAGGAAGAATTCTGTTACACTTCCCCCATGGAGATATTTTTTTATATATACAGTAATTTTGAAATAAAGAATAGAACTGAAGAAAAGAATTGAATGTACAGTAATTACAACACATATTACTGACCACATGTCTTGGTGGTGCACCGTGCACGACCATTATCACATGTGCACGTGTTGCAGTCCCTCTGCCAGGTGGGCGAGCCCTCGCACTCGGGTGTGTTGATCAAGCGTTGCAAAATTGCTGAAAGGCATAAAAAATCCTAATTAATAGTACATACCTGGAGTCTACCTGGAGAGAATTCCAGGGGTCAACGCCCCCGCGGCCCGGTCCGTGACCAGGCCTCTTGTTGGACCAGAGCCTGATCAACCAGGCTGTTACTGCTGGCCGCACGCAGTCCAACGTACGAACCACAGCCCGGCTGATCAGGTACCGACTTGAGGTGCCTGTCCAGTGCCTGCTTGAAGACAGCCAGGGGCTTGTTGGTAATCCCCCTGATGTATGCTGGGAGGCAGTTGAACAATCTTGGGCCCCTCACACTTATTGTGTTGTCCCTCAACGTGCTAGTGGCACCCCTGCTCTTCATTGGGGGAATGTTACATATGTGTATAATTCTTAAGTAATCTCTAAGTACAGTATTATGATTAAAAAAAGAACATGGAACAAGTGGGGTTTGAACCCACGGTGAGTGTTATTACGATATTGTGACTCATTACGATTAGTTTGCTCGAAATGCATTGCAAACTGGTGGCTTTCTTTTGTCCCTAACAATATTTAATTACATGTGAGCTGTACATTATCTTTGTACTGCATAAAAAGAAGTTAAAATTTGAATTTAAAAGAGTTATTACTTACAATAATCATTGTACTTAATTTTCTCATCTCCATGGCCTAGTCCCTGGACCCATTATGTACCTCTGGGATCTTTTGACTACTGTCCACAGGATGAGTAGTATGAGGTGCATAATAAAGATATTAAACTAATTCTATATTCAGTAGCTTAAATTCAAATCCAGATGCTTTATTTCTTTTATGCAGTACACAGATAATGTAATTTGCATGTAATAAAATAGTGTTAGGCACAAAAGAAAGCCACTAGTATGCAGTTCATTTCACCAAGTATATACATATATGAGCCTCACATAAGGCAAGAGTTACGTTCTTGATATCTATGTGAATTCATTTTATGTATGGAAAAATTTGGGTTAGGTTCATAACACCTTAACGGAAGCTAAATTTTTTTTTATTTTTATTTTGTGAAAGATAATTAAATGTTTGACACTTTATAGTGTAGATGTTGTTAGTTTATCTAGGAATGCGTGTTACATTCCGCTACCCTATTTGGGGTAGCGGAATGTAACACGCATTCCTAGATAAACTAGTCTGACTGGAGTTATTCTCTCTTTCAGCACATGAACTTGTTGATACTGCCTCTAGCCATTAGAGGACCTCTTCACCATCCTCAGATAATCAATTAAACTCTAAAGTCGTTTCCAAGGGAAGTTAAAAGTTCAAAAGTGAAGCAGTGTAGTTCTAGACTTGGAAGAGGGTTGTTCATAACCACTTTAAGTAGGAATAACGACTGCTTGGATTTGCTTGTAAAAATATATAAATCTATAATAGTTATGGCAAAAAGCTTTTTTTAGGTTATGCTAAGTAATTTACACTATGTATGATAATTGTACGTACTTGTGTACCTGTGGTTAAATAAACTTAAAGTGACAAGATTAAAATGTTAGAATGGGGCAATCATAGCATACTAGAAACTTTCAAATTCTTCCACTACGCATGTATGATAATTGTACTTATGTGTGCCTATGCCTAAATAAACTTACTAAGCCTAAATTAAAATGGAAGGGAACTGGTGAATTTAAAGTAGTGTACCATCTATTAATTCCAGAGAAAATGGGTATAGATGTTTTCCTCAAGAGAAAACGAAGACGACTAATACATCACCAGAAACTATTATAAAAATTGCATAATTTTTAAAAGTTTAAAATATGTTGACAAACAACAAGAATTTTTTTTGCCACACTTAAAATTCTTTATTACTCTTGTCTATTGATGTATAGGACCATCTACGCTAGCACAAATAGGAAGTGCGTCTGTCAGAAGACGGAGGATTGAGCCTCCACCACGTCTTGAGATGAATGACCCACATGGGTTTAGCGCTTAACGTGAATTAGACATTAGTGATGTATATAAATGTTTGTAGAGAGTTATGTCACTTAATAGAGCAGCAGAAAGCTGTGGGTTGTCTGCTTCACTGCTGATGCCTCTTGTACAGTAAACAAGTTTCTTGTTTATATTATTACAGTGAAAATTAAGCACTAAACCCACTGGTTGTCGTTTATAATAGTTGCAAGGAAGACTTTTATCCGATCTTTGTGTTCCTCTTGCTTCTTGTTAAAGAGATGATTATATGACAGTTGCTCCTGGCTCCATTGGTAGCGCACCTCAGCTCACACACTGAGGGTCCGGGATCTATCCCCAGCACGGGTGGAAATGTTGGGCATGTTTCCTTACACCTGCTGTCACTGTTCACCTAGCAGTAAGTAGGTACCTGGGTGTTAGGTGAATGGTGTTGGTGGCATCCTGAGGGACCACAATGGAAACAAGACTAAGACAGTGCCTAATAACGCACTACCTTTACTGGATTATCCTGGGTGGTTAACCCTCCCTATCCTGGTTAAACATCACAGCAAAGTCTTTTATCTTAGCCTTTACTGTGGGATAGATAGCTATGAATCACCTATTGATAGTTTATAGAGGCACTACATTATGTACCGTATAGAGCCACAATTAGCAACCAGTGTTCTTCAGACCGTAGAAATCTCAGAACAGAAACTCTTTTAATGCCTATGAGACCTTCTTAAAAGGTGTCTTAGACACGCTATGAGAGGCTATTGTATGCATATATCTGTATACATACACAAATATACCTATATATACAAAAATATGCAAGGGTATATGCAGGAATTGGCAAGAAAGGGGGACATCCTTGCCTAAACCTGGTCCCCTTTTCTACAAGATCTGACTAGTGTCTCTATCTAGTAATATAAAGACAATTTACTGTAACTAGCCACTAGAAAACATGCAACATCTGGGTGTCTTTATTGTATTGATAAAGCCACTGGATGGCGAAACGTCTACAATAAAGATACCCAGATGTTGCACATGTGTCTAATTTTTCGTTAGTAATGGGTAAACATACTTTGTGGGCATCCTTTGCGAGTACAACTTCCTTTGCCATTAACACACCGACACCAGTTACACTCGACCCTCCAGCGACTGATGTCAGGATCTCCTACACAGTCTCCCTCTTCTGTCTGTCTTCCTGCTTCCTCTGTCTGTCTGTCTCTTTCTTGTATCTGCCTCCGGTTGCCTATTGGGATAAAAGATACAGTTAATTTGTCTGAAAGATAATGCCGGTAATATCTGAATAACTATTTGAAGAAATATATATTTTTAATCAGTCATTTCCCCCAAAGGTTGGGTTACCCAAATGAGGAAACACATTAACCATCATTCTCTCAATAACCATCTTTGCTAAAAGTGTGGACATCAGGGTTGCAGTGATCATTCACGACTGCAACATCCTCGTCCCTCCTTCAGAATGCAAGGCAGATGTTGCAGTTTCAGTGGCTGTGAGGGCAACTTGATAGTGCCTCGTGTAGTAGTGTTGTCTGCTGATCTAACACATTTAAATAAACATCTATGAAATATGCAAAAAAAAAAAAAAGTGCTTAAAACCTCACGTTTCGTTTCTTAATAAAATGATTTTCCATGCACTGAGTAGTCCGAGGTAGAGAGAGAGACAGTGTTTGTAGACTACTATGTACTGAACATGTACTGTAAATCTCTACACACAAACTACATTTCCGAACTGAAGATGGAAAACTCTCAAGACCAAATAATTAAAAACTAAATAAATCTTGCCTAAAGTGAAAACTGACTATATAAAAACAATATGTAACAATATTTTTCAACCTACGCAGTAGTTCTGGACACGCCCGGAGTGTGCAATATTCCAGGCCATTAAAACAATTGCAGTTATTGCAGTCTTTCTTGTAACTGGTGCCCTCCTTGCAACGACCAGCTGTGGGGGGAAGGGTGAGACAGGCATCGGTAATCATGGAACAAAATGATTTTCAAAATACTGTTATTTTAGTTAAATCATTGAAGTTTGAGTGAAATGTGTTGAGATTTGTTGAGAATTTAACCTGGGGTTGGGAGGGTTAGCCACCCAGGATAACCCAGGGGAGGGTTAGCCACCCAGGATAACCCAGGGGAGGGTTAGCCACCCAGGATAACCCAAGAAAGTCAGTATGTCATCGAGGACTGTCTTATTTCCATTGTGGTCCTTCAATCTGGTCTCCCAGGATGCCACCCACGGTGGCCCAGTGGTAAAGCTCTTGCTTCACGCACGGAGGGGCCGGGTTCAATTCCCGGTGGGGCAGAAACATTTCGAAGTGTTTCCTTACACACACATACACACACATACATACAACAGGCCTAGTGTCTAATTGACATGTGCCTAGGACAAAATGGTAACTAACTAACATCACTAACACAGCGGCGTACCGCAGGGGTCATTCCTAGGACCAGTGTTATTCTTGGTATATGTAAACGACATGACGGATGGGATAGACTCAGAAGTGTCTCTGTTCGCAGATGATGTGAAATTAATGAGGAGAATCACATCGGAAGAGGACCAAGCAGGACTTCAAACAGACCTGGACAAGCTTGACATCTGGTCTAGCAACTGTCTTCTCGAATTCAATCCCACCAAATGCAAAGTCATGAAGATCGGAGAAGGACAAAGAAGACCGCTGACAGAGTACATGCTAGGTGGACAAGGGCTACAAACCTCGGCAAAGGAGAAAGACCTTGGGGTGAGTATAACGCCAAGTACGTCTCCGGAGGCACACATCAACCAGATAACTGCGGCAGCATATGGGCGACTTGCAAACCTAAGATTAGCGTTCCGTTACCTAAACAAGGAATCGTTCAAGACACTGTACACCGTGTACGTCAGGCCCATACTAGAATATGCAGCACCAGTCTGGAACCCACACCTGGTCAAGTACGTCAAGAAACTAGAGAAAGTGCAAAGGTTTGCGACAAGGCTAGTTCCACAACTCAGGGGTCTGTCCTATGAAGAAAGGTTGAGGGAAATAGGACTAACAACACTGGAGGAAAGAAGGGTCAGAGGAGACATGATAACGACATACAAAATACTGCGGGGAATCGACAAGGTAGATAGTGACAGGATGTTCCAGAGAGGGAACACAGAAACAAGGGGACACAACTGGTAGCTGAAGACTCAGATGAGTCAAAGGGATGTTAGGAAGCACTTCTTCAGCCATAGAGTAGTTAGGAAGTGGAATAGTCTAGCGAACGATATAGTGGAGGCGGGAACCATACATAGTTTTAAGACAAGGTATAATAAAGCTCATGGAGCAGAGAGAGCAGAGACCCAATAGCGGACAGCGAAGAGGCGGGGCCAGGAGCTGAGTCTCGACCCCTGCAACCACAATTAGGTGAGTACTCAGGTACTTACTGCTTGGTGAATAGGAACAGCAGGTGTAAGGTGACTAACACCCAGGTACCTACTTACTGCTAGGTGAACGGGACAGCAGGTTTAAGGAAACGCCCAATGTTTCCACCCTTGCTGGGAATTGAACCACGGAAGTGTGTGTGAGGCGAGAGCGTTGCCAACCAGGCCACGGGACACAGTTACAGTCTTGGTTTTAAATGTAGGAAATATCTGTTATAATCAGTGCGTCTTACTCTCCCACCCCACCTTCAGCTTCCACCCCACCTTCCTCTTCCACCCCACCTTCCTCTCCCACCCCACCTTTCTCTCCCACCCCACCTTCCTCTCCCACTCCACCTTCCTCTCCCACCCCACCTTCCTCTCCCACTCCACCTTCCTCTCCCACCCCACCTTCCTCTCCCACCCCACCTTCCTCTCCCACCCCACCTTCCTCTCCCACCCCACCTTCCTCTTCCACCCCACCTTCCTCTCCCACCCCGCCTTCCTCTCCCACCCCACCTTCCTCTCCCACCCCACCTTCCTCTCCCACCCCACCTTCCACTCCCACCCCACCTTCATCTTCCACCCCACCTTCCACCTCCAAATCCCACCCCCACCAACAAGCATCTAGTTCATCCTAACTGTTTTAAGGTGCCCAGGCCTCTCTCTCTCTCTCTCTCTCTCTCTCTCTCTCTTCTCTCTCTCCCCTTCTCTCTCTCTCGTGTTTACACATTTGTCCTCGCCTGTTTATGATTGCAGGGGTCGAGTCTATGTTCCTGGCCCCGCCTCTTAGCTGATCACTATTGGCTTCACTTCCGGCTACGTGAACCTTATCATACCTGTTCTTTAAACTATGAATGGATCCTGCCTCTACCACTCCACTACCCAGGTCGTTCCACTTCCTGACCACTGCAGCCTGAAGAAATACTTCCTAACATCCCTGTTCATCCCGCTTCTAGAACAAACTGTTCCCGTTCGCTTTATAAAGTCCTCTTAGTATTTTCTATGTCGTTATGATATCTCCCCCTAGTCCTATCTAATATTATATCATGTTTAGGTCTTCTACTCGGCTCTGGAACTAGTCTCGTTGCAAACCTCTGCACTTTTTCCCGTTTCTTGACGTATTTGATCAGGTGTGGTTCCATACTGGTGCTGCGTCCTCTAACATGGGACTGATATGTGTATAAGTTATACAGACCATAGCTGAAATCAGTGACATACTATTATAAAGCCGCTTGTTATGCAGAGCATTTCCCGCAACTTGGGTTAATTTTGTCCCAGGATGCGACCCACACCAGTCGACTAACACCCAGGTACCTACCTATTTTACTGTTAGATGAACCGGGACAGCAAGTGTCTTAGGGAAACACGTCCTAATGTTTTCCATCCTCACCGGAGATCGAACCACGGAACTCAGTGTGTGACCTGAGTGCGCTACCAATCGAGCTACGGGACATACATTTCTGTATAAACAATATATCATGATAAAATAAACTTGTATTGACTCTCTGCTTCCTCCTGGTATTCAAGAATCAGTATTGTGCGACCTTTTAGTTGGAACACGCTGAGGGTCCGGGTTCGATTCCCGGCGAGGGTAGAAACATTGGGCGTGTTTCCTTACACTGGTTTTCCATGTTCACCCATCAGTAAAATGGGTACCTGGGTGTTAGAGGACTGGTATGAGTCGCATCCTGGGACAAAACTGACCTAATTTGCCCGAAATGCTCTGTATAACAAGGAACTTTCTATATAGTAGTATATCATTGATGTCAGCTATGGTCTGTATAAGTTGTATCATGTACTTGTACAAATAAAGATACTAATGGGGTGCAACACTAGGTACGGTAGGCGGCTAGCACAAGTTGAACCAGTTAGGTGTTATCTTCTGGAGGGAAAAAAGGCGCGTGTGAGGAGAAACTTGTCCAGTTTCCTGTGTGATGAAGCCAGCGGCTTCATCACTGGGTTGGTGGTTACCTGTTGGGTGGATTTCCTGGCCGCGGTGAACGACACTTATGACCCCTCATGACTTCCTTCTGCCTGAACTCTTGTGTTACATAATGTCTCAGCACTGAGCCTCACCAGTGGTGACCAATACAACCATCAACAAGCACCACCACCAGCAGCAGCAGCAGCACCAGCAGCAATTGCTGCTTAGATAATACGACACACACACACACACACACACACACACACACACACACTAGGCCTCTCATTAGCATCAAGAGTCCTGTCTCACCGGCATAAAGGGCTCTTACCAGCATCGAGATCCCTCCCCAGCATTAAGAGCCCCCTCCGTCATCAAGGTAATTCCCCCTTCTCCTTGAACGACTCAGCACAAGCAGTAACCTTCCTGCTTACTGCTGAGTACACCTGCTGATGGTACCTCGTCCTGACACTGAGAGGTTAGTTAGTTACCATTTTGTCCTAGGCGTATGTCTCTCAGTGTATATACACTGAGAGGTGTATGTCTCTCAGTGTATATACACTGAGAGGTGTATGTCTCTCAGTGTATATACACTGTGAGGTGTATGTCCCTCAGTGTATATACACTGTGAGGTGTATGTCTCTCAGTGTACGTATATACACTGCTCAGCCTGATCCGGCAGACTTCAGTCGTGTCAGCCTGAGGTGGCAGACATCAGTCGTGTCAGCCTGAGGTGGCAGACTTCAGTCGTGTCAGCCTGAGGTGGCAGACTTCAGTCGTGTCAGCCTGAGGTGGCAGACATCAGTCGTGTCAGCCTGAGGTGGCAGACATCAGTCGTGTCAGCCTGAGGTGGCAGACATCAGTCGTGTCAGCCTGAGGTGGCAGACATCAGTCGTGTCAGCCTGAGGTGGCAGACATCAGTCGTGTCAGCCTGAGGTGGCAAACATTAGTAGTGTCAGCCTGAGGTGGCAGACATCAGTAGTGTCAGCCTGAGGTGGCAAACAGTAGTGTCAGCCTGAGGTGGGAGACTTCAGTAGTGTCAGCCTGAGGTGGGAGACTTCAGTAGTGTCAGCCTGAGGTGGCAAACATTAGTAGTGTCAGCCTGAGCTGGGAGACTTCAGTAGTGTCAGCCTGAGCTGGGAGACTTCAGTAGTGTCAGCCTGAGCTGGGAGACTTCAGTAGTGTCAGCCTGAGGTGGGAGACTTCAGTAGTGTCAGCCTGAGGTGGCAGACTTCAGTAGTGTCAGCCTGAGGTGGCAGACTTCAGTAGGACAGTGAGGACATAGTCAAGTATTCCACTAAAGGTTCATGAGCTACGACAGCATCACAGGTCACCTTCCAGCAGAGCTGCAGTTACTATCACCTGACAATTACCATCTCTCAGCATACACTATCCCACTATCTCGACCCCTGCAACCACAATTAGGTGAGTACACAAGAGAACTAGAACTATCACTGGACTGAACACGTCGTCTCCAGGCTGAGGGGACTGATTACCTCAAACTCCCCCTCGTCTTCCTCCGTTCTTCTCTGTACTGGACTGAGGAAGCCATTGACTGGCGAAACGTTCTCATAAATGTTATGCAAGGGTCTCAGTCATTGTTTTATGAACCTAACTCCATCACAGAAAGATGGATAAGATAAATTATGGTTAGGAGACAGAGGGTAAACGGGGTGTAGGAGAGAGATCAAACTGAATGACATAAGGAACAGCCTGGTGGCTAAAGCTCTCGCTTCACACACGGAGGGCCCGGGTTCGATTCCCGGCGGGGTGGAAACGTTTCGACGTGTTTCCTTACACCTGTTGTCATGTTCATCTAGCAGTAAATAGGTACCTGGGTGTTAGTCGACTGGTGTGGGTCGCATCCTGGGGGACAAGATTGAGGACCACAATGGAAATAAGACAGACAGTCCTCGATGACGCACTGACTTTCTTGGGTTATCCTGGGTGGCTAACCCTCCGGGGTTAAAAATCCGAAGAAAATATTATCTTAACATACATCATACAAAATACAGAGTTGTTGTATGCCTGGAAATACAGTTTTCACTCTAATTGGTCGCATCCTGGGGTGAGCATAGGGACATCAAGTGGAAATTACCCTATTTCTCCAGCATACAATGCGCACGATAAGTGGTAATGCAACGTTAGTAAACGGCTGCTAAAGTGTGACCCAAAGCCTGACCTTGACCCTGACCTTGAGCATATAAGACGCAGGCGGATTTTCCAAGGCTTGTGGGAAAAAAGCGCGTCTTATAGGCCGGAAAATACGTTATAGTCTTGGCTGGGGTCACAGAGTGCCTGAGGCTTGGTAGAGTCAGGCTTGATGGTGCTACCATCCAGGCACTGCTTATCTAACAGGAGATAATTTCCTTCCTCTCCCTTATTATCTTACCTGGGTTATACCAGTCTGGGTTAATACTCTCAGTGGTGTCTTAACTGGAATTTTCTATGATAAAATGTTGAGGTCCAGCCCTTGGACCCATTATGTTCTTCACTGTGTTTTTCACTAGGTGGTCAATGGGGTTTAAAGTCTATCTACTACACGAGGGTCATTAAGGCTGCATGTCACCTGTACACCACCAGTCAAGAATACTTTAATACCTAAAATACTGATTAATGTAAACTACCAGTGTATATACACTGATATACACCTCTCAGCGTATATACAGAGACACATATACTTCTCAATGTATATACACAGAGGTATATGTGTCTCAGTGTATATACACTGAGAGACAAACATCTCTCAGTGTATATATCCTAGAAGGCAAGAGTTAAACAGCTCTTCCTTCTTGGATCAAGAGTCTATCACCAGCATAATGCATCGTAAAAAAATCTAGTTAATGTACTTACGACTGGCCAGAGAGTCAGCTACCAGCGTAGCCATCACCAGCAATATATGAAGCACCTTCATCCTGACGACACCTTCACCCACTCCAGTGAAGAGGCTGGGCCAGGAGCTATGAGTCGAAGTTGAGTACTGGAGGGTTTAGGTGTGCGTTCAGATGGAGTAACAGCGTCAGTGTAGTGAGACAGAGGGTGTGTGTGTTCTTAAGAAGCCTCACTCAACCATCTGTTCATTATGCCTCACTGCCATCACTGTCACCAGCTGTATTTACGAGGTTTAAACCTTATCTACTACACGAGGGTCATTAAGCCTGCATGTCGCCCGTGAACAACCAGTCAAGAATACCTTAATACGTAAAATATGAACCAAATTAGGTGTAAATACACAGATATACACTTATATATACAACCTCGAGTGCCAACACTCGCCACAATCGTCAATTTCCACCACTGGCTTAACCCGGTTATCCCAGCCATAAGCCATACCACCTCACTATGTCTTAACGGTTGATGGCTTAGTGTTGATAAGTTAATATTGTTGTATATAGAACGATATACGTATAGGGCGCCAGTATGGCAGTAAGAGGCCAGACACACCGTGACGTCACAAGTGTCAACATAGCAAGGTCATGCAACATGCAACATGTTTTTTTTTTAATTGATCTTTAGTTCGGGGAGGAGCTAAATCCGTATGAACATTATATTATCTGGGAGAGAGCAGGGAATCAGCAACAACAGTAGAAGCAGCAGCAGTAGCAGCAGTAGCAACAGTAGCAGCAGTAGCAACAGCAGCAACAGTAGCAGCAGTAGCAACAGTAGCAGCAGTAGCAACAGCAGCAACAGTAGCAGCAGTAGCAGCAGTAGCAACAGTAGCAACAGTAGCAGCAGCAGCAGCAACAGTAGCAACAGTAGCAACAGTAGCAGCAGTAGCAACAGCAGCAACAGTAGCAGCAGTAGCAACAGTAGCAACAGTAGCAGCAGCAGCAACAGTAGCAACAGTAGCAGCAGTAGCAACAGCAGCAACAGTAGCAGCAGTAGCAACAGTAGCAACAGTAGCAGCAGCAGCAACAGTAGCAACAGTAGCAACAGTAGCAGCAGTAGCAACAGCAGCAACAGTAGCAGCAGTAGCAACAGCAGCAACAGTAGCAGCAGTAGCAACAGTAGCAACAGTAGCAGCAGCAGCAGCAACAGTAGCAACAGTAGCAGCAGTAGCAACAGCAGCAACAGTAGCAGCAGTAGCAACAGTAGCAACAGTAGCAGCAGCAGCAACAGTAGCAACAGTAGCAGCAGTAGCAATAGCAGCAACAGTAGCAGCAGTAGCAACAGTAGCAACAGTAGCAGCAGCAGCAGCAACAGTAGCAACAGTAGCAACAGTAGCAACAGTAGCATCAGTAGCAACAGCAGCAACAGTAGCAGCAGTAGCAACAGCAGCAACAGTAGCAGCAGTAGCAACAGCAGCAACAGTAGCAGGAGTAGCAACAGTAGCAACAGTAGCAGCAGCAGCAGAAGCAACAGTAGCAACAGTAGCAGCAGTAGCAACAGCAGCAACAGTAGCAGCAGTAGCAACAGTAGCAACAACAGCAACAGTAGCAACAGTAGCAGCAGTAGCAACAGTAGCAACAGTAGCAACAGTAGCAGGAGTAGCAACAGTAGCAACAGTAGCAGGAGTAGCAACAGCAGCAACAGTAGCAGCAGTAGCAACAGTAGCAACAGTAGCAGCAGTAGCAACAACAACAGTAGCAGCAGTAGCAACAGCAGCAACAGTAGCAGCAGTAGCAACAGCAGCAGCAGCAGCAGCAACAGTAGCAGCAGTAGCAACAGCAGCAACAGCAGCAACAGTAGCAACAGTAGCAGCAGAGCAACAGTAGCAACAGTAGCAGGAGTAGCAACAGTAGCAACAGTAGCAGGAGTAGCAACAACAGCAACAGTAGCAGCAGTAGCAACAGTAGCAACAGTAGCAGCAGTAGCAACAACAACAGTAGCAGCAGTAGCAACAGCAGCAACAGTAGCAACAACAACAGTAATAACAACAGCAGCAACAAAATGGGTTGCTGCCATCACAGAAGGTTCACTGTTGTTGGTTTACCTAGCTGTCACCCCCATCACACCTCCTGTCACCATCATGGTATTCCCCCATGATTCTAATCGTGGGTGAGCGCTAAAACCCATAAGAATCAATCTATCTACAGTGTACTGTCTATCGCAGATGTCGACTCTGAAGATCCTAAGGGGAAAAATGTGTGTGTGTGTGTGTGTGTGTGTGTGTGTGTCTTAAAGAGCTCGTATTCAGCTCTATGGTCACTAATGGTCGCTTGTTGGGGGTCCTCATCCCCTTTTTCCCTGAGGTCTGGTCACAGAACAATTATAATCGAAACTAAGCGCTAAACCCACAAGGGTGTGGTCCCAAACCAATTAAAAAAAAACTAAGCACTAAACCCACAAGTGTCTGGTCCCAGACCATAGTTCCTGGTCTGATCTATCAACCTGCTGGTGCCAGCCACATTGAGAAGTGTATATCTCTCAGTGTATATACACTGAGGTGTATGTGTCTCAGTGTATATACATTGAGAGGTGTATGTCTCTCAATGTATATACACTGAGAGGTTTATGTCTCTCAGTGTATATACACTGAGAGGTGTATATCAGTGTATATACACTGAGAGGTGTATATCAGTGTATATACACTGGTAGTTTACACTAATCAGTATTTTAGGTATTAAAGTATTCTTGACTGGTGGTGTACAGGTGACATGCAGCCTTAATGACCCTCGTGTAGTAGATAGACTTTAAACCCCATTAACCAACCAACCAGCCTTAATGACCCTTGTGTAGTAGATAGACTTTAAACCCCATTAGCCAACCAACCAGCCTTAATGACCCTCGTGTAGTAGATAGACTTTAAACTCCATTAAGCAAACAAAACACAAGCCAAGGTCAGCCAGGAGGTACAAGGCTTCAAATGTTTACTCTCCAATAAATAGGAAAACTTTCGCTTGTCATCCTCGTCCGTCCAAAGGGAATTACCATAATATTGGCGAGAGAATCTTGAAAATCAAGGTGACCTTCCTGAGACCAACCCGCATTATCACCCATCCCCTAGGTGCTGTGACCTTCCTGAGACCAACCCGCATTATCACCCAACACCTAGGTGCTGTGACCTTCCTGAGACCAACCCGCATTATCACCCATCACCTAGGTGCTGTGACCTTCCTGAGACCAACCCGCATTATCACCCAACACCTAGGTGCTGTGACCTTCCTGAGACCAACCCGCATTATCACCCAACACCTAGGTGCTGTGACCTTCCTGAGACCAACCCGCATTATCACCCATCACCTAGGTGCTGTGACCTTCCTGAGACCAACCCGCATTATCACCCATCACCTAGGTGCTGTGACCTTCCTGAGACCAACCCGCATTATCACTCATCACCTAGGTGCTGTGTTACCATGTGAAAGAGACACAAAGGACTGTGAATCGACTCCTGCAGCCATATAGGTGAGTACACGCACGTACACACACCAAATGTTTTATGTAAACACTTATTTTATCTAGTACCTACACGTAGCAGGAAGACGTGGAGTTGTGTTAGCGCCAAACCCCACCATGGCCCAGGTGATCACTGCTGTTTCCACTTTCACCATCAGACTTCATGGGTTACACCCGGTGGGCCCTACAGATGAGCAGCAAGTTATAGATTATTATTATATCCAAAACTAAGAACTAAACCCACAAGGGTCATTCAGCGCTGCAATGGGAGGGGTGTATTAACGGTTTAATATATTTGATCAGACTAGTGAGGGGGGTGAGCATACAAGAGGCAGAGTTAGTAAGGCTGGTAACGAGTGTTGAAGGGAGTATAATCAAAATTTGTGTAATAAATATGTTGGTGTCAAAAAGTCAAAGATGGAGTCTGTGTCAAAGATGGGGTCTGTGTCAAAGATGGGGTCTGTGTCAAAGATGGGGTCTGTGTCAAAGATGGGGTCTGTGTCAAAGATAGAGTCTGTGTCAAAGATGGAGTCTGTGTCAAAGATGGAGTCTGTGTCAAAGATAGAGTCTGTGTCAAAGATGGAGTCTGTGTCAAAGATGGGGTCTGTGTCAAAGATGGGGTCTGTGTCAAAGATGGAGTCTGTGTCAAAGATAGAGTCTGTGTCAAAGATGGAGTCTGTGTCAAAGATGGGGTCTGTGTCAAAGATGGGGTCTGTGTCAAAGATGGGGTCTGTGTCAAAGATAGAGTCTGTGTCAAAGATGGAGTCTGTGTCAAAGATGGAGTCTGTGTCAAAGATGGAGTCTGTGTCAAAGATAGAGTCTGTGTCAAAGATGGAGTCTGTGTCAAAGATGGAGTCTGTGTCAAAGATAGAGTCTGTGTCAAAGATGGAGTCTGTGTCAAAGATAGAGTCTGTGTCAAAGATGGAGTCTGTGTCAAAGATGGAGTCTGTGTCAAAGATAGAGTCTGTGTCAAAGATGGAGTCTGTGTCAAAGATGGAGTCTGTGTCAAAGATGGAGTCTGTGTCAAAGATGGGGTCTGTGTCAAAGATGGGGTCTGTGTCAAAGATGGGGTCTGTGTCAAAGATAGAGTCTGTGTCAAAGATGGAGTCTGTGTCAAAGATGGAGTCTGTGTCAAAGATGGAGTCTGTGTCAAAGATAGAGTCTGTGTCAAAGATGGAGTCTGTGTCAAAGATGGAGTCTGTGTCAAAGATAGAGTCTGTGTCAAAGATGGAGTCTGTGTCAAAGATGGGGCCGTCAGCGAGGAGGGAAGATAGTGTTAGAGGGTCACTATTAAAATACACGTATATCTCCAATAGACAACTGATCGCACTTACAACTAGGTCACCTCTTGTGGTTTAATTATTTTTAATAACTAAAACTGGATAACTTTGAGGTGATGGTGTGGTGACCTTCACAATGATCACGACCAGTGTTTTTCCCTTATCCATCAAAGACAACGACTACAATTTTGACCCTATTTGATCTTTGACTATCCAGCAAATCTCCCAACCTCCCTAATAATATTATTATAAACCTAACTAAACCCTAAACCCACATAATTCAAACCTCCCAAATAGCTGCCCTGGTATAGTCTCCTTAATAATTATATATATATATATATATATATATATATATATATATATATATATATATACATTGGTCATATACCGGGCTGCGGGGGGTCACTGACCCCGCAACATACTCCAGGTAGTACATTTTTTCTTGGGGGGGAGATGGATATCCATCCATCGCCTATATTCAACCATCTCAACTATTATTACAATCAAAACTAAACGCTAAACCCACAAGGGTCATACATCGCTGACAAACCCCTCCCCCCCCCTCAACTCAACATTTCGATAATCAACTATATCTTCCTAAAGTATTACCAGTTTTCTTTTAAACAATTCCATTAATCAAGATTTATTTATCGTGTATAAAAGAGGCGGAAGTCTTTGTAAAGTCAAGACTGTGTTTGTTGAAGCTATTTCGTCCGCTTGTAAGACCTCCATCCTTCCACTTAGAGAAATATTAGATGGGTCAGTCTTAAAAATGGACTAAACTTGTACAGCCCATAAAGAGTCAGGTGAAGAAAGTACACCAGAAAATAGTCAATCTTGATTCTTTTTTTTTTTTTCATCTTGGGGAGTGTTTCCTTAAGACACCTGCTGTCCATGTTCACCTAGCAGTAAAATAGGTACCTGGGTGTTAGTGGACTGGTGTGGATCGCATCCTGGGGAGAAAATTAATCTGATTTGCCTCAAATGCTCTATACCAGGGTAAGAGGAAGGTCAGCATGGTCTATCCCAGGGTAAGAGGAAGGTCAGCATGGTCTATCCCAGGGTAAGAGGAAGGTCAGCATGGTCTATCCCAGGGTAAGAGGAAGGTCATCATGGTCTATCCCAGGGTAAGAGGAAGGTCAGCATGGTCTATCCCAGGGTAAGAGGAAGGTCAGCAGGGTCTATCCCAGAGTAAGAGGAAATTCAGAAGGGTCTATTCTAGGGTAAGAGGAAGGTCAGCATGGTCTATCCCAGGGTAAGAGGAAAGTCAGCAGGGTCTATCCCAGGGTAAGAGGAAGGTCAGCAGGGTCTATCCCAGTGTAAGAGGAAGGTCAGCAGGGCCTATCCCAGGGTAAGAGGAAGGTCAGAAGGGTCTATTCCAGGGTAAGAGGAAGGTCAGCATGGTCTATCCCAGGGTAAGAGGAAGGTCAGCATGGTCTATCCCAGGGTAAGAGGAAGGTCAGCAGGGTCTATCCCAGTGTAAGAGGAAGGTCAGCAGGGCCTATCCCAGGGTAAGAGGAAGGTCAGAAGGGTCTATTCCAGGGTAAGAGGAAGGTCAGCATGGTCTATCCCAGGGTAAGAGAAACACCAGCAGGGTGTATCCCAGGGAAGGACCAGTATAACCTAGTCCTCACCTGAGTCCAGACATAAGTGACAGGTCTGCCTTTGTTATCGCAGTGTTTGACTACAAGTTGACTACAAGTCAGAAGTGGACCCACCTGGGGAAAAACACCCTCTTATCAAAACTGTCGCTTATAATAAACAACTCATAAGAGCCATCACAGAGACATCCGGTTAATATATCACGTCTCGACTCATTTAAGAAGCGCCAAGGCACCATCACAGTGCCAGAAACGTAATCAAGGAATTAAGAGAGTGATGCAGTGTAGTTAAACGTAGAGGAAAGTAGTTGTGTATGATGGTTAACAGGCACCTAAGTTCCACCGTCTTCTAATAACCTGTTCATTTTTCCACTATAATCTACCTTATTCATAATTACTATCGCATTTGCTTTGTCTGTTTCGTAAGGTGAAGTCCAGGATCTTTCCTTAATTCATGGTATAACTTAACAAATCTTTGATGACAATTGTTGTTGTAGAGGTGTGAGCACAGCTCACACCTTGACCCTGACCTTGAGCATATGAGACGCAGGCTGATTTTCCAAGGCTAGTGGGAAAAAAGTGAGTCTTAGAGGTGTGCGCACCTCTAAGACTCTAAGTGGTAGTCTAGAGATTTCAGAAGCACAGTGGATCCAGGGGGACAGTACCTCAACATTATAGGCACGTAATTGGTCCAGGAACTTGAGCATTAAAAGTTGTAATACCCAAGTGTTGATAAATCTAGCTGTAATCTTTAGGCAGATAAAAAATATATCTAGACGGGTTTTATTTATATTAGTTTGAACAGAGAAAGACATAGTCGAATGTGAGAGGTGAAGAGAATTGCTATATGCAAATACAGGGTATTTGTGCCCACTGATTAACATACCACTGGAAAAAACTTTCTTGAATAGATAATTTTGTCTAAAAAAAAATAGTTCATCTATCAAAGCATCAAGTATGCTCCAGGATAAAGCTAGTTCCTGGGATCAAGAGGCTGACTTCCAAAGTCACCTCAAAGACCCTCCAAGGCTTTCTTTTGTACCATGAAGGCTCCCCGTCCATCCATGAACACGCAAATGGAATAACTTCAAAATTTAACCAAAACCAACTGAGCAGAAACCTCTAAAACCGTAGGAGCCATGCAGCGCAGGCATCTTCTTTTATGCCCACTTCACAAGCATTTCCCCCAGAATAAATCCACAAAATCGGACTAGAAATCTCTTTAACGACTGACTTCATTCAGTTTACATTACAACGAACGATAACAGCTTCAGGATGGGGGTAAAAGTTCTTAAAACTTAGCCAGATTCAGCATAGGATTCTCCTCAATCAAAGTTAACAGACAAGTTCGCAGCTGACAAAAGAAATACCACGAGCAAAAAGTTCCAGTAACCATTTCGTATTCTGAACTTAGTTGAGAAGTTCCGGTGAACACTAGGCGCCTGAAGAGCAATCAGTTTTGAAGACTGGTATAGTCCTAGCAGGAAGACTGGTATAGTCCTAGCAGGAAGACTGGTATAGTCCTAGCAGGAAGACTGATATAGTCCTAGCAAGAAGACTGGTATAGTCCTAGCTGGAAGACTGGTATAGTCCTAGCAGGAAGACTGGTATAGTCCTAGCAGGAAGACTGGTATAGTCCTAGCAGAAAGACTGGTATAGTCCTAGCAGGAAGACATTTATAGTCCTAGCAGGAAGACTGGTATAGTCCTAGCAGGAAGACTGGTATAGTCCTAGCAGGAAGACTGGTATAGTCCTAGCAGGAAGACATTTATAGTCCTAGCAGGAAGACTGGTATAGTCCTAGCAGGAAGACTGGTATAGTCCTAGCAGGAAGACTGATATAGTCCTAGCAGGAAGACTGGTATAGTCCTAGCAGGAAGACTGGTATAGTCCTAGCTGGAAGACTGGTATAGTCCTAGCAGGAAGACTGGTATAGTCCTAGCAGGAAGACTGGTATAGTCCTAGCAGAAAGACTGGTATAGTCCTAGCAGGAAGACATTTATAGTCCTAGCAGGAAGACTGGTATAGTCCTAGCAGGAAGACTGGTATAGTCCTAGCAGGAAGACTGGTATAGTCCTAGCAGGAAGACTGGTATAGTCCTAGAAGGAAGACTGGTATAGTCCTAGCAGGAAGACTGGTATAGTCCTAGAAGGAAGACTGGTATAGACCTAGCAGGAAGACTGGTATAGTCCTAGCAGGAAGACTGGTATAGTCCTAGAAGGAAGACTGGTATAGACCTAGCAGGAAGACTGGTATAGTCCTAGCAGGAAGACTGGTATAGTCCTAGCAGGAAGACTGGTATAGTCCTAGCAGGAAGACTGGTATAGTCCTAGCAGGAAGACTGGTATAGTCCTAGCAGGAAGACTGGTATAGTCCTAGCAGGAAGACTGATATAGTCCTAGCAGGAAGACTGGTATAGTCCTAGCAGGAAGACTGGTATAGTCCTAGCTGGAAGACTGGTATAGTCCTAGCAGGAAGACTGGTATAGTCCTAGCAGGAAGACTGGTATAGTCCTAGCAGAAAGACTGGTATAGTCCTAGCAGGAAGACATTTATAGTCCTAGCAGGAAGACTGGTATAGTCCTAGCAGGAAGACTGGTATAGTCCTAGCAGGAAGACTGGTATAGTCCTAGCAGGAAGACATTTATAGTCCTAGCAGGAAGACTGGTATAGTCCTAGCAGGAAGACTGGTATAGTCCTAGCAGGAAGACTGGTATAGTCCTAGCAGGAAGACTGATATAGTCCTAGCAGGAAGACTGGTATAGTCCTAGCAGGAAGACTGGTATAGTCCTAGCAGGAAGACTGGTATAGTCCTAGCAGGAAGACTGGTATAGTCCTAGCAGGAAGACTGGTATTGTCCTAGCAGGAAGACTGGTATAGTCCTAGCAGGAAGACATTTATAGTCCTAGCAGGAAGACTGGTATAGTCCTAGCAGGAAGACTGGTATAGTCCTAGCAGGAAGACTGGTATAGTCCTAGCAGGAAGACATTTATAGTCCTAGCAGGAAGACATTTATAGTCCTAGCAGGAAGACTGGTATAGTCCTAGCAGGAAGACTGGTATAGTCCTAGCAGGAAGACTGGTATAGTCCTAGCAGGAAGACTGGTATAGTCCTAGAAGGAAGACTGGTATAGTCCTAGAAGGAAGACTGATATAGTCCTAGCAGGAAGACTGGTATAGTTCTAGAAGGAAGACTGGTATAGTCCTAGCAGGAAGACTGGTATAGTCCTAGAAGGAAGACTGGTATAATTCTAGAAGGAAGACTGGTATAGTCCTAGCAGGAAGACTGGTATAGTCCTAGAAGGAAGACTGGTATAGTCCTAGCAGGAAAAATGGTATAGTCCTAGCAGGAAGACTGGTATAGTCCTAACAGGAAGACAGGTATAGTCCTAGCAGGAAAATTGGTATAGTCTTAGCAGGAAGACTGGTATAGTCCTAGCAGGAAGACTGGTATAGTCCTAGCAGGAAGACTGGTATAGTCCTAGCAGGAAGACTGGTATAGTCCTAGCAGGAAGACATTTATAGTCCTAGCAGGAAGACTGGTATAGTCCTAGCAGGAAGACTGGTATAGTCCTAGCAGGAAGACTGGTATAGTCCTAGCAGGAAGACTGGTATAGTCCTAGCATGAAGACTGGTATAGTCCTAGCAGGAAGACACTTATAGTCCTAGCAGGAAGACTGGCATAGTCCTAGCAGGAAGACTGGTATAGTCCTAGCAGGAAGACTGGTATAGTCCTAGCAGGAAGACTGGTATAGTCCTTGCAGGAAGACTGGTATAGTCCTAGAAGGAAGACTGGTATAGTCCTAGAAGGAAGACTGGTATAGTCCTAGCAGGAAGACTGGTATAGTCCTAGAAGGAAGACTGGTATAGTCCTAGCAGGAAAATTGGTATAGTCCTAGCAGGAAGACTGGTATAGTCCTAGCAGGAAGACTGGTATAGTCCTAGCAGGAAAATTGGTATAGTCTTAGCAGGAAGACTGGTATAGTCCTAGCAGGAAGACTGGTATAGTCCTAGCAGGAAGACTGGTATAGTCCTAGCAGGAAGACTGGTATAGTCCTAGCAGGAAGACTGGTATAGTCCTAGCAGAAAGACTGGTATAGTCCTAGCAGGAAGAATGGTATAGTCCTAGCAGGAAGACTGGTATAGTCCTAGAAGGAAGACTGGTATAGTCCTAGCAGGAAGACTGGTATAGTCCTAGCAGGAAGACTGGTATAGTCCTAGAAGGAAGACTGGTATATTCCTAGAAGGAAGACTGGTATAGTCCTAGCAGGAAGACTGGTATAGTCCTAGCAGGAAGACTGGTATAGTCCTAGAAGGAAGACTGGTATAGTCCTAGCAGGAAGACTGGTATAGTCCTAGCAGGAAAATTGGTATAGTCCTAGCAGGAAGACTGGTATAGTCCTAGTAGGAAGACTGGTATAGTCCTAGAAGGAAGACTGGTATAGGCCTAGCAGGAAGACTGGTATAGTCCTAGCAGGAAGACTGGTATAGTCCTAGCAGGAAGACTGGTATAGTCCTAGAAGGAAGACTGGTATAGTCCTAGAAGGAAGACTGCTATAGTCCTAGCAGGAAGACTGGTATAGTCCTAGAAGGAAGACTGGTATAGTCTTAGAAGGAAGACTGGTATAGTCCTAGCAGGAAAATTGGTATAGTCCTAGCAGGAAGACTGGTATAGTCCTAGCAGGAAGACTGGTATAGTCCTAGAAGGAAGACTGGTATAGACCTAGCAGGAAGACTGGTATAGTCCTAGCAGGAAGACTGGTATAGTCCTAGAAGGAAGACTGGTATAGTCCTAGAAGGAAGACTGGTATAGTCCTAGCAGGAAGACTGGTATAGTCCTAGAAGGAAGACTGGTATAGTCCTAGCAGGAAGACTGGTATAGTCCTAGCAGGAAAATTGGTATAGTCCTAGCAGGAAGACTGGTATAGTCCTAGTAGGAAGACTGGTATAGTCCTAGAAGGAAGACTGGTATAGGCCTAGCAGGAAGACTGGTATAGTCCTAGCAGGAAGACTGGTATAGTCCTAGCAGGAAGACTGGTATAGTCCTAGAAGGAAGACTGGTATAGTCCTAGAAGGAAGACTGCTATAGTCCTAGCAGGAAGACTGGTATAGTCCTAGAAGGAAGACTGGTATAGTCTTAGAAGGAAGACTGGTATAGTCCTAGCAGGAAAATTGGTATAGTCCTAGCAGGAAGACTAGTATAGTCCTAGCAGGAAGACTGGTATAGTCCTAGAAGGAAGACTGGTATAGACCTAGCAGGAAGACTGGTATAGTCCTAGCAGGAAGACTGGTATAGTCCTAGCAGGAAGACTGGTATAGTCCTAGCAGGAAGACTGGTATAGTCCTAGCAGGAAGACTGGTATAGTCCTAGAAGGAAGACTGGTATAGTCCTAGAAGGAAGACTGGTATAGTCCTAGCAGGAAGACTGGTATAGTCCTAGAAGGAAGACTGGTATAGTCTTAGAAGGAAGATTGATATAGTCCTAGCAGGAAGACTGGTATAGTCCTAGCCGAAGAATGGTATAGTCCTAGCAGAAAAACTGGTATAGTCCCAGGCGAAAGATTGGTATAGTCCTAGCAGGAAGATTGGTATAGTCCTAGCAGGAAATTTGGTATAGTCCCAGGAGAAAGATTAATATAGTCCTAGAAGGAAGACTGGTATAGTCCTAGCAGGAAGACTGGTATAGTCCTAGCAGGAAGATTGGTATAGTCCTAGCAAAAAGATTGGTATAGTCCTAGCAGGAAGATTGGTATAGTCCTAGCAAAAAGATTGGTATAGTCCTAGCAGGAAGATTGGTATAGTCCTAGCAAAAAGATTGGTATAGTCCTAGCAGGAAGATTGGTATAGTCCTAGGAGAAAGACTTTTATAGTCCTAGGAGGAAGTTTGCAATTCCTAGGAAATCACAGCACCTTTGAAATGGAGACAGCCAGGTTCGATCCAAGGAAGGGAAGCACAGGTTTCACGCCTTAGTTCAAGAACCCTCACCATCAAGATACTCCTGGGGCCACTGGTGTTTACAACTTGAAGAATGGCAGTCCTATTGGAAGAGGATAAATAGAAAAAGTTCTATTTAGAAATCCATGGGAAAAGCGCTAAATCTGCAGGACTCCCCGTTAGGCACCAGACTCGGGCCAAGGAACGATAACAGTTCAGTCTTCAGTCTTTAAGGAACCAAGTCACTGGCCCTGGGTTGCCAGCAGCCTGACTGGTCAGAAATTGGACCCCAGGATGGGACGAGAGTACGAAAACATTCATAAGTACATAATGCCCAGAGTACATTATCAGTGTACTCCTTCCCACAAAACACTCAGGCGTACACTAAACTCATTATTAAGCTGTATTTAAACAGACTGGCTAATATATTTAATGACATGTGCAGTCTTTGCTGCCTGTCGCTGGGTTAGTGATCTGGGTTATGACACAGTCTAGCGGGCAGGGCGGCATCAAGGTGTGTGGATCGATGGGACAGTTACAGTTACAAGACTGGCACCCAGTCTGTACGTCAGGGACAAACTGATATGTCTTAGGGCAATCAAGGGAAGGACACTAGTGGGAGAGACTGGTTGGTACACTGGGAATACAAGTGGGGCACGTACAAGTGGGACAACCAGTAACCGGGTCCAGTGTTCTGGTACAGCCAATCTTACACAATAGCATGGGACAACCTGCCAAAAAAAAAATGAAAAAAAGTTAGTTTTGAAACAGATTTTGAAAACTTAGATGTAAAGCATGGAGAATACAAAATTCTGCAAGTTCCCTACGCTAGTTGAAGATGAAAAATAAACAGTTAAGGACTTAGGGTATATAGAATAGTTACGAGTTATGTTGGGGTACCTCAGATGGTAGAGTGGCTACAGGAAGTGAAGGTACAGATGGCAGAGTGGCTACAGGAAGTGAAGGTACAGATGGCTCCACCACGAACACATTGGCACTAGTTACACTCGTCCTTCGTCCACAGGAATAACCTGATGTCCCTTGTTCACCTAGCAATAAGTAGGTACCTGGATGTTAGTCACCATACACTTCCTGTCACTGTTCTGGTTTACAGTGATCAGACTGAGTCTTCAGTGATCAGACTGGGTCTTCAGTGATCAGACTGGGTCTTCAGTGATCATGGGATGTGTAAAACAAGACTCCAGTCTGTCACTCTGACAACACAAGGAATTTGAAAACACATTAAAACTTCTGTCCACGTGTCTTGGTCTACCGAACCCTGCATTTCGGTCTCCTGAACCTGGCATTTCGGTCTACCGAACCCTGCATTTCGGTCTCCAAAACCTGGCATTTCGGTCTTTTCAACCCGGCATTTCGGTCTTTGTGAACCAGGAGGACCAAACCACCTGTATCAAACCATCTGGACCAAACCACTTGGACCAAGTTACCTGGACAAAAACCACATAAACAGAACCACCTGGACCAAACATACCACATTCTTAAACACACCATTCGCCCACAACGAACTTTTACCAACACAGTATATCAGAGGACACTCTACCTCTGTAGTCTCTATCACAATTCTGAAATAATAGTAATAATAATAATAATAATAATAATAATAATAATAATAATAATAATAATGATAATAATAATAAAATAATAATAATAATAATAATAGTAAAATAAGTATCACATGTGGCATCTAGCTGGCACTTGTGGCACCTGGCTGCCGACACAAATGAGTGCTGACATCCGCTTCCAGAAGTGTCAACCTCGTCAGCAAAGTTTATGTTGTGTGTCAGCCTTACTTCTTCCACCCACACCAGGTGTGTTAAGTGTTGTAGAAGGTGTGGGTGGCATCCTGGGAACAAAATCAACCTAAGTTACGGGAAATACTCTGCATAACAAGGGACTTTCTATATAGCAATATGTCATTGATGTCAGCTATGGTCTGTATAAGTTGTACCATGTATTTGTAGAAATGAAGATAATTGATCTATTTCAAGTCTGCATCCCCCCAACATACCCTAGTATCATAGAGAGTTTATAACCCAAATATATATATATATATATATATATATATATATATATATATATATATATATATATATATATATATATATATATATATATATATGCAAAAAGATCACAGTAAACAGGTGATATCAAAATATGCAAGAAAACCACTATGAAAAATAGAAGAATTCCAAGCGCTTTCGTGACTACTCACATTATCAAGGAACTATAACAGGAAACATGACAAGAAGGGCTTATATAAGGGGCGAGACTACACCTCACAGTCACATCACACTAACAAAGACTACACCTCACAGTAGCGTAACATCTCAGACTCTGTGAAGAGGAACATAAGAAAGGACCTGAAACTCTTCCCAAGAATTAAGATTAGTCCAATTTATTATTAAATTCTTCCCAAATTTTATTAATTATAAATGAATCCAATTTATATAAACCAAAAGAAATATTCATATTATTTTCAAAACTGCTTTAATGAAACATGATTCTATTATATTTCTCTCAACCATGGACTTGCTTGATACAACCTTCTCAGCATTTTGAAAATCAATTGGATGGTTAAAATCTTCACATGAATAAATAGAGCATTAGAATCTTGTCCAGTTCTAATGCTATATTTATGTTGTTTTAATCTTAGTTCAAGACTTTTACCAGTTTGACCATAATAAACTTTATCGCATACTTTACAGGGAATCTTATAGACACATCCGTCAGCATTTTGGAATTTTTTATCAAAAGTCTTTTTACTGTATCAAGATTTTAAATGCAACTTTGATATTAAAATTCTTAAGAAAGGAAGGCATATCAACCAAGTTTTCATGGTAAGGGAGAACCAACATATTTTGGTTGAATAAGGTTGGTTGTCCCTTTGGATTGTAAAAAAGTATCTCTAGCTATTTTAAAAGATTTATCAATTATGTTTCTTGGGTATTTTAAATCATTAGCTATTTCATAAATTTTAGAGATTTCTTCATCTATGAACTCTGGACTACAAATACGTAAAGCTCTAAAAACATTGAAGAAAAACTGACACTTTAACTCTATCTTGATGTGAAGAGTAATAGTGTACATAGGAACAATTATTTGTAGGTTTTCTAAATTTTAAATTTAAAATCAATGTTACCCTTAATAATAAAAACATCTAGGAAGGGCAATGAGTTATTTACTCGAATTCAACAGTAAAATTTATAGAATGAGCTAAGCTATTTAATTTAACAAGAAAATGGTTTATATCTACATTCTTAGGCATAAGGCACAAAATATCATCAACATATCTAACCACTTAGCTCTATTGGGAAGGATAGTTAAGCAATCTTGTTTCGAAAATTCCATATATAAGTTACTAAGAACAGGAAAGAGGATTTCCCATTGCCATACCAAACTTCTGAGTGTAAAACTCATCATTAAATACAAATTTTGCATCAACAATACAAAGTTTAATAAGTTTAATGATAGTAGGAACTGGCAATGGTAAATCATAATTAACCAGTTCTTCAGATAAGAAACTTAGTAAATCATCAACTGGAACTTTTGTAAACAAGGAGGTAACATCAAAACTAACCATAATGAAATCATTTAAATCAGTCAAGGTGCTTAATTTATCAACTAAATCTAAGTTGTTTTTAACATTAAAATGTTCTCGGTAAGCTTTCCTAATCATATTTCTTTTGTTTCCCATTTTTCTTCTGCACTAATCAAGTCACATAAGCTTAAAATTCGACTTAATTTTTTAAAAGACTGTTTGAATGAACAAGTTTTGCCTAAATCTCTTTTACCAAATAGACTCTTGACATGAGATCGTCCTTTTGATGATTTTATGAGAATTATTCTTCAGAAACATATTGAAATTACTAAAATACAGGAGAAAGAAGCATTCAAAATATTGAGAAACAAAAATACTCCTTTATCAAGCTATTCCATCAGAATGGCAACATAGTATGTTGGATCATTGCTATAATAAACTCAGAAGAATTTGTAATAATCTTAAAAAAAAACTCAAAGAAAATTAGATAATTTAATTGAAAATAGTGATTGGACAAAGCACGCTAATAACAATTTTGTAATTAACTTATCAGATGAAATATTAGATAAAAATACAACTGCTGCTCTTGGTTTCGGTTTAAGTTTTGCAACTTCAAAAACTTAATAATGTTGAAATTGCAAAAGCCTTTGTAATTTAGAAAAATCCTCTGATTTATCCACTGATGAAATTAATATTAGTAAGGGGATGGTATATAGCTCAATGTTAAAACAAAATATTCCCAATTGCCCTCAAAGATTTTTTAAGTCTTATGATTCACTTTTGAATAATAAAAATTTGCGTCTTACTAAAGCAGATAAAATAAATGCAATAGTAATTATGAAAGAAACCGATTACCAAGATAAAATGAATAACCTCCTAGATGATTTTGAAACCTATTCTAAACTTAGAAAGAATCCCTTAGAAACTGTCAACAGCAATTTCAATAAAACAATAAAACATCTATTGAAGGGCAAAGATGAATTAATTAAAAAATTTACTTCCACTAATCCATCTTTACCTTATATGTATGGATTAATAAAAACACACAAACCTGGTAATCCTGTTAGACCAATTATTAGCTCTATAGGTTCAGTTTCTTATAAACTTTCTAAATGGCTTGTTGATATTTTGAGCCCAATTGTTGGAAAAATTTCTAATTTTAATGTTAAAAACAACTTAGATTTAGTTGATAAATTAAGCACCTTGACTGATTTAAATGATTTCATTATGGTTAGTTTTGATGTTACCTCCTTGTTACAAAGTTCCAGTTGATGATTTACTAAGTTTCTTATCTGAAGAACTGGTTAATTATGATTTACCATTGCCAGTTCCTACTATCATTAAACTTATTAAACTTTGTATTGTTGATGCAAAATTTGTATTTAATGATGAGTTTTACACTCAGAAGTTTGGTATGGCAATGGGAAATCCTCTTTCACCTGTTCTTAGTAACTTATATATGGAATTTTTCGAAACAAGATTGCTTAACACTATCCTTCCCAATAGAGCTAAGTGGTATAGATATGTTGATGATATTTTGTGCCTTATGCCTAAGAATGTAGATATAAACCATTTTCTTGTTAAATTAAATAGCTTAGCTCATTCTATAAATTTTACTGTTGAATTCGAAGTAAATAACTCATTGCCCTTCCTAGATGTTTTTATTATTAAGGGTAACATTGATTTTAAATTTAAAATTTACAGAAAACCTACAAATAATTGTTCCTATGTACACTATTACTCTTCACATCAAGATAGAGTTAAAGTGTCAGTTTTTTCTTCAATGTTTTTGAGAGCTTTACGTATTTGTAGTCCAGAGTTCATAGATGAAGAAATCTCTAAAATATGAAATAGCTAATGATTTAAAATACCCAAGAAACATAATTGATAAATCTTTTAAAATAGCTAGAATACTTTTACAATCCAAAAGGGACAACCAACCTTATTCAACCAAAAATATGTTGGTTCTCCCTTACCATGAAAACTTGGTTGATATGCCTTCCTTTCTTAAGAATTTTAATATCAAGTTGCATT
The DNA here is from genome assembly GCA_009830355.1 of Cherax destructor. NCBI lineage: Eukaryota > Metazoa > Arthropoda > Malacostraca > Decapoda > Parastacidae > Cherax > Cherax destructor. The sequence goes on from WNWK01000690.1 coordinate 272,341, forward strand.
TAAAAATCTTGATACAGTAAAAGACTTTTGATAAAAATTCCCCAAAATGCTGACGGATGTGTCTATAAGATTCCCTGTAAAGATGCGATAAAGTTTATTATGGTCAAACTGGTAAAAGTCTTGAACTAAGATTAAAACAACATAAATATAGCATTAGAACTGGACAAGATTCTAATGCTCATTTATTCATGTAAAATTTAACCATCAAATTTTTTTCAAAAGGGAAGGTTGTATAAGGTCCATTTGAGAAAAAATAGAATCAGTTTCATTAAAAGCAGTTTTGAAAAAATTTGAATATTTTTTTTTGGTTTTATAAATTGGTTAATTTTAATTAATAAAATTTAAAATTTTATAAATTATTTTAAATTTTTAAAGAGTTTCAGGCCCTTTTTTTTATTTCCCTTAAGAGTCGGGGTGTTGCCTGTGAGGGTGCTTTTTAGGTTTACTTGGTGTATTTTGCCCTTTTTTTTGCAGCCTTTTTTATTCCTTTTTAATGGGTACGGTTAATTCTTCTTTTTTATAGTTTTCTTATATTTATATATTTTATTAATATTTTTTTAAAAAATATATATATATATATATATATTATATATATATATATATTAAAAAAATTTTAAAATTTAAAATTTTGTAGATTAAGATGAGGGTGAATTAAGAAGAGGGGTTTTGTAAGTGTTTATGAAGCTTCAAGAAAGATGCATAAAAAAAAGACTATGAAGGGGTCTCCTGGGCACTGCTGGGAAATGCTGGACACTGCTGGACGCTCCTGGGCCCTGGCCCGCGGCAATCGGGCACTGCTGGCCTGCTGGACGCTCCCGGACACTGCTGGACACTGCTGGGGCCCCCTGGACACTGTTGGACACTGCTGGACGCTCCTGGGAAATTGGACACCTGAACCCCTATACTGTTTACACTGCTGGACCTCCAGAACACTGCTGGACCCTGGGCCCGCTGGCCTCTCGGGCACTGCTGGACACTGCTGGACGCTCCTGGACACTGTTGGGAAATCCTGGACCCCTGGGCCTCCTGGACACTGCTGGGGCCCCCCCGGGGCCCCCTGGCCCCTCCTGCTGGCACTGCTGGACGGAACCGGGCCTCCCCGGACCTCGGACACTTCTGGACACCCCGGCCTCCGGGCACTCCCGGGCACTGCTGGACCTCCGGGCACTGCGGGCACTGCGAAATGCTAGCACTGCGGCACTGCTGGGAAAATTTCTGGCGCTCCTGGACACTGCTGGCGCTCCTGGCCTCCTGGACACTACTGGCCTCCCGGCACTGCTGGACGCTCCTAGCCTCCTGGGAAACCCGGAAAAATCTGGACCTGCTGGACGCTCCTGGCCTCCTGGCCTTCTGGACCTGTGGGCGTCCTGGGCACACTGGACACTGCTGGCCTCGAACTGCTGGAACTGGGCACTGCTGGACACTGCTGGACCTGCTGGCACCCTAACTGCTGGCACTGCTGGACAGCCGAAACTCGTCAATTAAATAAAAATTTTGAATTGTCTTACTCATCTACTATCCATGATGTTACAATGGTCTCCACTGTGTGCTGCTCTGTCTCATAGCCACTATTTTCTCTGTCAACGATAGCCACTATGTGCTGCTGCTGTCAACGATAGCCACTATTTTGCTTGTCTAAAAAGCCCTTTTGGGTGCTGCTGTCAACGATAGCCAATATGTGCTGCTGCTGTCGGATAGCCACTATGTGCTGCTGGCAACGATAGCCCTATGTGCTGCTGCTGTCTACGATAGTTCCCGTGGGGGATCCCACTGTTTTCGGCTTTCTCGATAGCCACTATTTGCTGCTGTCAACGATGCCACTATTGGGGTGCTGCTGTCAACGATAGCCACTATGTGCTCCTTCACGATAGTTACACAGTGGGAAATCCCCCTTTGCGCTGCGTCTGTGCCACTATTGCTGCTGCTGCAACATGCCCTTTGCTGCTGCGTCAACGATGCCACTATGTGCGCTGTTGTCTACGAAGCCCTATGTGCTGCTGCTGTCTACGATAGCCACTATTTCTGCTGCTGTCAACGATGGCCACTATGTGCTGCTGCTTTTCGATAGCCACTATTTTGCTGCTGCTACGATAGCCACTATGTGCTGCTGCTGTCTACGATGCCACTTGTGCTCCGTTTGATAGCCACTATGTCCTCTGCGTGCCACTATGTCGCCGTCTCGATGCCACTATTGCCTCTTCAAAGATACCACTATGTGCTGCTGCTGTTCGGCAATTTAGTCACACAATATTAATGATAATAATATAAATAATAGTTTTTTAAAAATTAATCGAGCAAGAGAGAGGGGAAGGAAAAAAAAAAGAAAGAGGAAGAGAGAGAAGGGGGGGGGGGGGAGGGGGGGGAAGGAGGGAGGGAGAGAGAGAGAGAGAGAGAGAGAGGGAGGGAGGGGGGGGGAGGGGGGGGGGGGGAGGGGGGGAGGGGGGGGAATCTGAAAGAACACACTGGAGGGATCAAGTGGGGAAAACATTGCCCGAGACATGTTCACACTTCATGTTCAGATGTTCTCAGTGTCATCTTAAGGAGGAAGAACAAGCATTACTTTTTTTTTAACTTCTAAATGAGAATGAGAAAAACGAATGAAAGTTAGCTGTAAGTTATTTCTAAATTGTTCTTAGTGTATAACTGTTCTTCATGTATAACTGTTCTTCATGTATAACTCTTCTTCTTTTATAACTGGTTTTCATGTATTGCTGTTCCCATGTATACCATTTCCCCATGTTCCATCCTGTGGATGGTAGTGGCTAGTTTATTGTGTACCTTGTATCCATCCTGTGGATGGTAGTGGCTATTATATTGTGTACCTTGTATCCATCCTGTGGATGGTAGTGGCTAGTATATTGTGTACCTTGTATCCATCCTGTGGATGGTAGTGGCTAGTTTATTGTGCACCTTGTATCCATCCTGTGGATGGTAGTGGCTAGTTTATTGTGTACCTTGTATCCATCCTGTGGATGGTAGTGGCTAGTTTATTGTGCACCTTGTATCCATCCTGTGGATGGTAGTGGCTAGTTTATTGTGTACCTCGTATCCATCCTGTGGATGGTAGTGGCTAGTTATTGTGTACCTTGTATCCATCCTGTGGATGGTAGTGGCTAGTATATTGTGTACCTTGTATCCATCCTGTGGATGGTAGTAGCTAGTATATTGTGTACCTTGTATCCATCCTGTGGATGGTAGTGGCTAGTATATTGTGTACCTTGTATCCATCCTGTGGATGGTAGTGGCTAGTTTATTGTGCACCTTGTATCCATCCTGTGGATGGTAGTAGCTAGTTTATTGTGTACCTTGTATCCATCCTGTGGATGGTAGTGGCTAGTTTATTGTGCACCTTGTATCCATCCTGTGGATGGTAGTGGCTAGTTATTGTGTACCTCGTATCCATCCTGTGGATGGTAGTGGGTATTTATTGTGTACCTTGTATCCATCCTGTGGATGGTAGTGGCTAGTTTATTGTGTACCTTGTATCCATACTGTGGATGGTAGTGGCTAGTATATTGTGCATATGAATAATTGCCTCAGGGATAATAAATAATAGCTAGACAAAGCAGTGGTTCTCTTGAGCATGAAGTAGACCTGTAGACCATACTGTGGTCGGTCTTATAGAACGTTCAGTGGTCCCGTTGACCAGTGGTCCCATAGACCAGTGGTCCCATAGACCATTGGTCCCATAGACCAGTGGTCCCATAGACCAGTGGTCCCATAGACCAGTGATCCCATTGACCAGTGGTCGTCTAGTCCAGTGGTCCCGTTGACCAGTGTTCCCATAGACCAGTGTTCCCATAGACCAGTTTTCCCATAGACCAGTGGTCCCGTAGATCAGTGGTCTCGTAGATCAGTGGTCTCGTAGACCAGTGGTCCTGAAGACCAGTGGTCCCATAGACCAGTGGTCCCGTAGACCAGTGATCCTGAAGACCAGTGGTCCCATAAACCAGTGGTCCTGTAGACTAGTGGTCCTGTAGACCAGTGGTCCTGTAGATTAATGGTCCCGTAGAACAGTCGTCTCCAGGAGCAGTGGTCCCCTAGACTATCCATTGGTCCCGTAGATGGTCCAGTGGTCCCGTAGATCCTCCAGTGGTCCTATGAAACGTCCAGTGGACCCGTAGATCGTCCAGTGGTCCCATAGACGGCCCAGTAGTCCCATAGACCGCCCAGTGGTCTCGTAGACCGTCCAGTGGTTCCGTAGACCGTCCTGTGGTCCCGTAGACCGTCCTGTGGTCCCACAGACCGTTCAGTGGTCCCACAAACCGTTCAGTGGTCCCACAGACCGTTCAGTGGTCCCGCAGACCGTTCAGTGGTCCCACAGACCGTTCAGTGGTCCCATAGACCGTTCAGTGGTCCTATGAAACGTCCAGTGGACCCGTAGATCGTCCAGTGGTCCCATAGACGGCCCAGTAGTCCTATAGACCGTCCATATGTCCCACAAACCGTTCAATGGTCCCACAGACCGTTCAGTGGTCCCACAGATCGTTCAGTTGTTCCACAGACCTTTCAGTGGCCCCACAGACCGTTCAGTGGTCCCACAGACCGTTCAATTGTCCCACAGACCATTCAGTGGTCCCACAGACCGTTCAGTGGTCCTATAGACCGTCCAGAGGTCCCAAAGACCGTTCAGTGGTTCCACAGACCGTTCAGTGGTCTCACAGACCGTTCAGTGGTCCCACAGACCGTTCAGTAGTCCTATAGGCCGTCCAGACGTCCCACAGACCGTCCAGAGGTCCCACAGACCGTTCAGTGGTCCCACAGACCGTTCAGTGGTCCCACAGACCGTTTAGTGGTCCCACAGACCGTTCAGTGGTCCCACAGACCATTCAGTGGTCCCACAGACCGTTCAGTGGTCCCACAGACCGTCCAGAGGTCCCACAGACCGTCTAGAGGTCCCACAGACCGTTCAGTGGTCCCACAGACCGTTCAGTGGTCCCACAGACCGTTCAGTGGTTCCACAGACCGTTCAGTGGTTCCACAGATCGTAGTTTCTTTTACTGATAAACAGTGTGAAGAAAAGACTGCAAGATATATTGTTTTTATCCTTAGGTCGGAAAGGAGGAGGGGAGGGGAGGGAGGGAGGGAGGGAGTCGAGGGAAGGGGAGGGGGGAGGAGGGGGATGGGGAGGGAGAGAGAAGAGGGTGATGGTCAACAACTATGGTTCCTGGGACTGGTCGGCGCCTTGTCTCCCCTTACCTTTCTCTTCTTTTCTCTTCTCCTCTCTTTTCTCTCTGTCTATCTCTGTCTGTCTGTCTGTCTGTCTGTCTGTCTGTCTCTCTCTCTCTCTCTCTCTCTCTCTCTCTCTCTCTCTCTCTCTCTCTCTCTCTCTCTCTCTCTCTCTCTCTCTCTCTCTCTCTCTCTCTCTCTCTCTCTCTCTCTCTCTCTCTCTCTCTCTCTCTCTCTTATTTACACAAGGGTTTTTACAAGGTTAGGTTAAAAGTTCTTACTTTATTGACAAGCTAAGAGCTGTTCCATACATCAGCTCATTTAAAAGCATTTTTATTGTTATGAAACATACAAGTAGGGAACAGGATGAAGTTGGAGCCATCTGTGGGCCAGCAATATCATTTGTTCATTATGCTGTAAGAACATGTTCCAGACTCGAGTCATCCTGGGAATAAATGATCTCATATGAAGTGATGTTCTGGAGAAGGGTACAGCCAGAGTGAAGTTGCTGCTTGCTGCCCGTCTTGTGGTGTAGAAGCTCACTTCTCGCTGTCCTCGTAGTGGAGCCAAGTGTGGTACTTTGACAATATTGGCCTTGAACATAACAGTAAATCCGCCCACATCCCTCCAGTGTTGAAGACTTTGCTGAAATGACAGATTTGTCCAGGATGGGTCCAGGCCAGAGATGAGTCATCTTGCTCTGTTCTCTGCTGTATCAAGAAGTCGCAGATGAGATGGGGGGCAGACAATCCAAGAAAGTTGAGCATACTCAAAGTGTGAGCGTACTTGAGCCAAGAACAGTATTGCAGCCTCTACTGATAAGCAGATGAGAAATACACCTTAGTGCTGTTAGCTTCTTGACCGCCTTACTTGCAAGATTTACCAAGTGATTCTTCAAGGTCACTTTGAAGTCAAATTTCACCCCATGGATATCAACTTCCTTCTCAGGTACTAACACTCTCCCATTTATACTTACTACTGCTCCAGCATTACCATCATGGTGCCCAGAAACCATCATCATTTGTGTTTTCTTAGGAGCAATTGTTACCTGCCATCGGTTTCCCAGGATGATATAGCTCTTAGCTGGTGATTGATGTAGCTTAGAACAGCTGGCACTTCCTCCTTTGAATAGGTAAATATCAAGGTACAGTCGGGTGTATATACCTTTGACTACTCTTCATATTTCTTCCCAAGAGTATATTGCGCCTACTTACAGCCCAAACCTGATCAATCATTTTAAGCTCAAAGCAAAAAGATTTGCAACAAGTCTAGTCCCAGGAGAGACTAAAGAAACTGTACCTCAGATTGTTAGAGGAAGGGAACCCAGGGGTGAGAAACATGATAACAACGTAGTAGATGCTCTGAAGGATCGTGAACAACGGCACACAACAGGGTCAGAATCGTGAACAATTTAGCACAACAAGATCAGAAATCGTGAACAGCAAAAAAAAAAAACTGAACGCGTATGGGTCCTTGAAGGGATGTCAGGAAGTGCTTCTTCAGTCTGAGAGAGTGGCCGGGAAGTGGAGAGTCTCAGAGGAAGGCAAGACCACGCGCAGTTTTAAGACTGGGTATGAAAGGAACACGTAACCCCTCAGCCCCATTCCCCTCTACCCCTACCCCCTCACCCCCCTCCTCGCCGTCTGGCAAGACGCACAGACGGAAGTAACTATTAAGATCACGACCAAATACATTTAAGAGTCTTAAAGACCTTAAACGCGAGCGTGTTAGAGTGGGACCCCTCGACACAGGTAGTGGGACCCTCGACGCAGGTAGTGGGACCCTCGACGCAGGTAGTGGGACCCTCGACACAGGTAGTGGGACCCTCGACGCAGGTAGTGGGACCCTCGACGCAGGTAGTGGGACCCTCGACACAGGTAGTTGGACCTCCAGACACAGGTAGTGGGACCCTCGACGCAGGTAGTGGGACCCCCAGACACAGGTAGTGGGATCCTCGACACAGGTAGTGGGACCCCCAGACACAGGTAGTGGTACCCCCAGACACAGGTAGTGGGACCCCTTGACACAGGTAGTGGGACCCCTTGACACAGGTAGAGGGACCCCCAAACACAGGTAGTGGGACCCCAGACAAAGGTAGTGGGACCCCCAGACACAGGTAATGGGACCCTCGACGAAGGTAGTGGGACCCCAGACACAGGTAGTGGGACCCCCAGACACAGGTAGTGGGACCCCTTGACACAGGTAGAGGGACCCCCAAACACAGGTAGTGGGACCCCAGACACAGGTAGTGGGACCCCAGACACAGGTAGTGGAACACCCAGACACAGGTACTGGGACCCACAGACACAGGTAGTGGGAATCCCAGACACAGGTAGAGGGACCCCAGACACAGGTATTGGGATCCCCAGACACAGGTAGTGGGACCCCCAGACACAGGTAGTGGGACCCCCAGACACAGGTAGTGGGACCCCTGACACAGGTAGTGGGACCCCCCAGACACAGGTATTGGGACCCACAGACACAGGTATTGGGATCCCCAGACACAGGTAGTGGGACCCCAGACACAGGTATTGGGACCCACAGACACAGGTAGTGGGACCCCCAGAAACAGGTAGTGGGACACCAGACACAGGTAGTGGGACCCCAGACACAGGTAGTAGGGACCCCAGACACAGGTAGTGGGACCCCCAGACACAGGTATTGGGACCCCAGACTCATGTAGTGGGACCCCCAGACACAGGAAGTGGGACCCCCAGACACATGTAGTGGGACCCCCAGACACAGGTAGTGGGACCCCCAGACACAGGTAGTGGGACCCCAGACACAGGTAGTGGGACCCCCAGACACAGGTAGTGGGACCCCCTGACACAGGTAGTGGGACCCCCAGACACAGGTAGTGGGACCCCCAGACACAGGTAGTTGGACCACAGACACAGGTAGTGGGACCCCAGACACAGGTAGTGGGACACCCAGACACAGGTAGTGGGACCTCAGACACAGGTAGTGGGACCCCAGACACAGGTAGTGGGACCCCTAGACACAGGTAGTGGGACTCCCAGACACAGGTAGTGGGACCCCAGACACAGGTAGTGGGACCCCAGACACAGGTAGTGGGACCCCAGACACAGGTAGTGGGACCCCAGACACAGGTAGTGGGACCCCAGACACAGGTAGTGGGACCCCAGACACAGGTAGTTAGGACCCCAGACACAGGTAGTGGAACCCCAGACACAGGTAGTGGGACCCCAGACACAGGTAGTGGGACCCCAGACACAGGTAGTGGAGACCCCAGACACAGGTAGTGGGACCCCAGACACAGGTAGTGGGACTCCCAGACACAGGTAGTGGGACCCCAGACACAGGTAGTGGGACCCCAGCACAGGTAGTGGGACCCCAGACACAGGTAGTGGGACTCCCAGACACAGGAAAAACAAGAGGGCTCGCTAGTGAACAGGACACGGTATGACAAGAAAGGTATTGTTGTTACTGTTTACACCCAGAAAGAGAGAAGAAGAGAGAGGAAGAGAGAGAGAGAAGAAGAGGAGAGAGGAGAGAAGAGAAGGAGAGAGAAGGAGACGAGAAGGAGGGAAGAAGAGAGAGACAGAACGAGTATGGAAGAAGGAGTGGGACCCAGGCAGAGTATGGACCCCAGAAGGTAGAGGACCAGATGAGAAGGAGTGCTAGAAAGAAACCCAGAACAAAAGGTGTACCCCGACCAGGCGAGTGGAAGACCAGGAGAAAAGGTATCAAAGAAGTATGGACATGAGAAGGATGGAAGACGTAGTACTCCTCCACTAGTAACGTGCACGTGCCAGCTCATATAGACCGTGTCGCAGGTATGCCACCTAGACACGGTATGACTGCCCACTCTAGACCGTCGTCAGACCTGCTCATTAGCTGTAACCGAGCTTATGAACAGACATAGTAGTGGATGCAGAAGGTGAACTGCACTATACCGATGATCTGATAACGCCAACACAGAGTGTCTAGTGCAATACGTGGGCCATCGAGGACGTGTGCAACGTGTCACCTAGACCGTGGTCTGCACACTGCCTCCACTTTAGACCGTGTCTGCATACTTCCTCCACTCTTAGACCGTGTCTGTCAACTGCCTCACTCTTAGTACCGTGTCTGTCACACTGCCTCCACTCTTAGTACCGTGTCATGTCATACTGCCTCCACTCTTAGTACCGTGTCTGTACACTGCTCCACTCTTAGTACCGTGTCTGTCATACTGCCTCCACTCTTAGTACCGTGTCGTCACACTGCCTCCACTCTTAGTACCGTGTCTGTCACACTGCCTCCACTCTTAGTACCGTGTCTGTCATACTGCCCCCACTCTTAGTACCGTGTCTGTCATACTGCCTCCACTCTTAGTACCGTGTCAACTGCTCACTCTTATCTGTCTGCACCTCTCCACTCTTAGACCGTGTCTGTCATACTGCCTCCCTCTTAGTACCGTGTCTGTCAACTGCCTCCACTCTTATACCGTGTCTGTCACACTGCCTCCATCTTAGTACCGTGTCTGTCACACTGCCTCCACTCTTAGTACCGTGTCTGTCAACTGCCTCCACTCTTAGTACCGTGTCTGTCACACTGCCTCCACTCTTAGTACCGTGTCTGTCCACTGCCTCCACTCTTAGTACCGTGTCTGTCACACTGCCTCCACTCTTAGTACCGTGTCTGTCACACTGCCTCCACTCTTAGTACCGTGTCTGTCACACTGCCTCCACTCTTAGTACCGTGTCTGTCACACTGCCTCCACTCTTAGTACCGTGTCTGTCACACTGCCTCCACTCTTAGTACCGTGTCTGTCACACTGCCTCCACTCATAGTACCGTGTCTGGCACACTGCCTCCACTCTTAGTACCGTGTCTGGCACACTGCCTCCACTCTTAGTACCGTGTCTGTCACACTGCCTCCACTCTTAGTACCGTGTCTGTCACACTGCCTCCACTATTAGTACCGTGTCTGTCACACTGCCTCCACTCTTAGGACCGTGTCTGTCACACTGCCTCCACTTCTAGTACCGTGTCTGTCACACTGCCTCCACTCTTAGTACCGTGTCTGTCACACTGCCTCCTCTTTTAGTACCGTGTCTGTCACACTGCCTCCACTCTTAGTACCGTGTCTTTCACACTGCCTCCACTCTTAGCACCGAGACTGTCACAACTGCATGTGTTACCATCGCTTCCACTTCTGGATACGGTGTTGCTGTGATACTGCTGTGACTGTCAAAACTGCCACCACCACAACTGTTTTTATTCAGTGGGTTGGTTTCTCATCAGCTGATCTCTGTGATGCTGCTGCTGAACAAGCATCAGGAAGACGCTGGTTTACCCCAGGCTAGTGTCTAACTGGATCCCATACTCTTAATGGGCGTTGTGTTGACGCTTCCAGCTTCAGGGGACACTCCCGGACACTTCTCTTTATATTCTCTCTCAAAATGAATTAGCGTTCCAGTGTGTCCAGTGACTGACTCATTTTCCACTTCAAATAAATCTCTGAGCTTGTGTCAAAACAATTCACTCTCTTAATGTTTCCAATTATATATATATATATATATATATATATATATATATATATATATATATATATATATATATATATATATATATATATATATATATATATATATATATATATATATATATATATATACAGGCAGAGACAGACCGACAGACAAAAAGGGTTCAGCGATCTGAGTCTTTCTGCGAAAGCTTTGTTTTTAGTGATGGTACCAACTTGGTAGTTCTCTGTTCTCTCTCCAGTGATGGTACCACCTTGGAAGGTCTCTGTACCCTCTCCAGTGATGGTACCAGCTTGGTAGGTCTCTGTAGCCTCTCCAGTGATTGTACCAGCTTGGTAGGTCTCTGTAGCCTCTCCAGTAATGATACCAGCTTGGTAGGTCTCTGTAGCCTCTCCAGTGATGATACCAGCTTGGTAGGTCTCTGTAGCCTCTCCAGTGATGATACCAGCTTGGTAGGTCTCTGTAGCCTCACCAGTGATGGTACCATCTTGGTAGGTCTCTGTAGCCTCACCAGTGATGGTACCAGCTTGGTAGTTCTCTGTTCTCTCTCCATTGATGGTACCACCTTGGAAGGTCTCTGTACCCTTTCCAGTGATGGTACCACCTCGAAAGGTCTCTGTAGCCTCTCCAGTGTTGGTACCAGCTTGATAGCTCTTCTCTGTATCCTCATTAATATATTTTCGTCTTTTAGGTAATTTGGAGACCAAATTACTGTTATCTTTGTTGGTCTCACAGAGACATCGTTTGGTACTTATGAGTTCGTTTTTTATGATTACTCCAAGGTCCTTTTCTTATCTTCTCTTGGTGAATTTGTCGCCAAATATTTGGTATTCATGTTGGTAAATTGTTGTACCTAAAATGCGCATGTGAAAGTTTAAGGTCATCTTCGTCGTTAACGATAACAGCGCCAACCTGTGTGCAGGTTATTCTGAAAACTCTGGCGTGGAGGTCGTGATTTCTCCTAATTTTGCGTCATCTTAGACGTCAGTCGTACCTACGTAGAGATCATCTCTGTGTACCGCGGCCACGTACCAACCCCCGAGTAACTCCATTCTCTGTCTGGCCACTTGCACACCTCCAGTGCTGGTTATAGTTCTCACAAACACTCCAGTGCTGGTTATAGTTCTCACAAACACTCCAGTGCTGGTTATAGTTCTCACAAACACTCCAGTGCTGGTTATAGTTCTCACAAACACTCCGGTGCTGGTTATAGTTCTCACAAACACTCCGGTGCTGGTTATAATTCTCACAAACACTCCGGTGCTGGTCATAGTTCTCACAAACACTCCGCTGCTGGTCATAGTTCTCACAAACACTACAGTGCTGGTTATAGCTCTCACAAACACTCCAGTTCTGGTTATAGTTCTCACAAACACTCCGGTGCTGGTTATAGTTCTCACAAACACTCCGGTGCTGGTTATAATTCTCACAAACACTCCGGTGCTGGTCATAGTTCTCACAAACACTCCGGTGCTGGTTATAGTTCTCACAAACACTCCAGTGTTGGTTATAGTTCTCACAAACACTCCGGTGCTGGTTATAGTTCTCACAAACACTCCGCTGCTGGTCATAGTTCTCACAAACACTCCAGTGCTGGTTATAGTTCTCACAAACACTCCGGTGCTGGTTATAATTCTCACAAACACTCCGGTGCTGGTTATAGTTCTCACAAACACTCCGGTGTTGGTTATAGTTCTCACAAACACTCCGGTGCTGGTTATAGTTCTCACAAACACTCCGCTGCTGGTCATAGTTCTCACAAACACTACAGTGCTGGTTATAGTTCTCATAACACTCTGGTGCTGGTTATAGTTCTCACAAACACTCCGGTGCTGGTTATAGTTCTCACAAACACTCCGGTGCTGGTTATAGTTCTCATAAACACTCCGGTGCTAGTTATAGTTCTCACAAACACTCCGGTACTGGTCATAGTTCTCACAAACACTCCAGTGCTGGTTATAGTTCTCACAAACACTCCAGTGCCGGTTATAGTTCTCACAAACACTCCGGTGCTGGTTATAGTTCTCACAAACACTCCGGTGCTGGTTATAGTTCTCACAAACACTCCGGTGCTGGTTATAGTTCTCACAAACACTCCAGTGCTGGTTATAGTTCTCACAAACACTCCGGTGCTGGTCATAGTTCTCACAAACACTCCGGTGCTGGTTATAGTTCTCACAAACACTCCGGTGCTGGTTATAGTTCTCACAAACACTCCGGTGCTGGTTATAGTTCTCACAAACACTCCGGTGCTGGTTATATTTCTCACAAACACTCCGGTGCTGGTTATAGTTCTCACAAACACTCCGGTGCTGGTTATAGTTCTCACAAACACTCCAGTGCTGGTTATAGTTCTCACAAACACTCCGGTGCTGGTCATAGTTCTCACAAACACTCAGGTGCTGGTTATAGTTCTCACAAACACTCCGGTGCTGGTTATAGTTCTCACAAACACTCCGGTGCTGGTCATAGTTCTCACAAACACTCCGGTGCTGGTTATAGTTCTCACAAACACTCCGGTGCTGGTCATAATTCTCACAAACATTCCGGTGCTGATTATAGTTCTCACAAACACTACAGTGCTGGTCATAGTTCTCACAAACACTCCGGTGCTGGTCATAGTTCTCACAAACACTCCGGTGCTGGTCATAGTTCTCACAAACACTCCGGTGCTGGTTATAGTTCTCACAAACACTCCGGTGCTGGTCATAGTTCTCACAAACATTCCGGTGCTGATTATAGTTCTCACAAACACTCCAGTGCTGGTCATAGTTCTCACAAACACTCCGGGGCTGGTCATAGTTCTCACAAACACTCCGGTGCTGGTTATAGTTCTCACAAACACTCCGGTGCTGGTCATAGTTCTCACAAACACTCCGGTGCTGGTCATAGTTCTCACAAACATTCCGGTGCTGATTATAGTTCTCACAAACACTCCAGTGCTGGTCATAGTTCTCACAAACACTCCGGTGCTGGTCATAGTTCTCACAAACACTCCGGTGCTGGTTATAGTTCTCACAAACACTCCGGTGCTGGTCATAGTTCTCACAAACACTCCGGTGCTGGTTATAGTTCTCACAAACACTCCGGTGCTGGTTATAGTTCTCACAAACACTCCGGTGCTGGTTATAGTTCTCACAAACACTCCAGTGCTAGATATAGTTCTCACAAACACATAAAGTTATCTTACACCGATGCGCCTTCATTCCAGCCAACAAATCCTCAATGACGATAACTTTTTGATGTCGTTTTTTGGTCATCACAGTTATCGTGTATATAAATAATTAAAAAAAATAGAGTTGGTCTGGCCTGATGTGTTGTTGCAAATTCTTTGTTGACTCTGAGTTATTATTTGTCATTTCTCAGACAGTTAACTATGTAGAGAAATGGCTCAGAGAACCGACACGTTGATAAATTAGACACATTTCGCCACACAGTGGCTTCATCAGTCCTATACAAAGAAAAACTGTAAAGGTAAGAAGAAGTTTGAGGTAATCAGTCCCTCAGCCTGGAGTCGATGTCATCAGTCGCCATTTGTTTATCTTGATGGCGAGTTGATGGGACAATAGTTGACGACACAACTCTGGAATTATTGATGAATGTTGCGGTAACATTTTGCTAGTTGCCGGCGTATTGACTCTATCTTCTTCTAGTGATTCGTTGAGTATTACCGTGATTGGTAAGTTATTTCTTCAGTATTACTTTGAGTGGGTAAGTGATTTGCTGAGTATTACTGTCACTGCTGACTCTAGCTACTATCACTGTTGAATCTAGCTACTATCACTGATTACTCTAGCTACTATCACTGCTGACTCTAGCTACTATCACTGCTGACTCTAGCTGCTATCACTGCTGACTCTAGCTACTATCACTGCTGACTCTAGCTACTATCACTGCTGACTCTAGCTACTATCACTGCTGACTCTAGCTACTGTCACTGCTGACTCTAGCTACTATCACTGTTGACTCTAGCTACTATCACTGTTGACTCTAGCTACTATCACTGATTACTCTAGCTACTATCACTGCTGACTCTAGCTACTGTCACTGCTGACTCTAGCTACTGTCACTGCTAACTCTAGCTACTGTCACTGCTTACTCTAGCTACTGTCACTGCTGACTCTAGCTACTATCACTGCTTACTCTAGCTACTATCACTGTTGACTCTAGCTACTGTCACTTCTGACTCTAGCTACTCTCACTGCTGACTCTAACTACTATCACTGCTGACTCTACCTACTGTCACTGCTGACTCTAACTATTATCACTGCTGACTCTAACTACTATCACTGCTGACTCTAGCTACTATCACTGCTGACTCTAGCTACTATCACTGCTGCCTCTAGCTACTGTCACTGTTGACTCTAGCTACTATCACTGTTGACTATAGCTACTATCACTGTTGACTCTAGCCACTATCACTGTTGACTCTAGCTACTGTCACTGTTGACTCTAGCTACTGTCACTGTTGACTCTTGCTACTGTCACTGTTGACTCTAGCTACTGTCACTGTTGACTCTAGCTACTGTCACTGTTGACTCTAGCTACTATCACTGCTGACTATAGCTACTATCACTGCTGTCTCTAGCTACTGTCACTGTTGACTCTAGCTTCTATCACTGTTGACTATAGCTACTAACACTGTTGACTCTAGCCACTATCACTGTTGACTCTAGCTACTGTCAATGTTGACTCTAGCTACTATCACTGCTGACTCTAGCTACTGTCACTGTTGACTTTAGTTACTGTCACTGTTGACTCTAGCTACTGTCACTCTTGACTCTAGCTACTGTCACTGTTGACTCTAGCTACTATCACTGCTGACTCTAGGTACTATCACTGCTGACTCTAGCTACTATCACTGCTGACTCTAGCTACTGTCACTGTTGACTCTAGCTACTATCACTGATGACTCTAGCTACTATCACTGCTGACTCTAACTACTATCACTGTTGGCTCTAGCTACTGTCACTGTTGACTCTAGCTACTATCACTGTTGACTCTAGCTACTATCACTGTTGACTCTAGCCACTATCACTGTTTACTCTAGCTACTGTCACTGTTGACTCTAGCTACTGTCACTGTTGACTCTAGCTACTGTCACTGTTGCCTCTAGCTACTGTCACTGTTGACTCTAGCTACTGTCACTGTTGACTCTAGCTACTGTCAATGTTGACTCTAGCTACTGTCACTGTTGACTCTAGCTAATATCAATGTTGACTCTAGCTACTATCACTGTTGGCTCTAGCTACTATCACTGTTGACTCTAGCTACTATCACTGTTGACTCTAGCTACTATCACTGTTTACTATACCTACTTTCACTGTTGACTCTAGCTACTGTCACTGTTGACTCTACCTACTCTCACTGTTGACTCTACCTACTCTCACTGTTGACTCTAGCTTCTGTCACTGTTGACTCTAGCTACTGCCACTGTTGACTCTAGTTACTATCACTGCTGACTCTAGCTACTGTCACTGTTGATTCTAGCTACTGTCACTGTTGACTCTAGCTACTGTCACTGTTGATTCTAGCTACTGTCACTGTTGACTCTAGTTACTGTCACTGTTGACTCTAGCTTCTGTCACTGTTGACTCTAGCTACTGCCACTGTTGACTCTAGTTACTATCACTGCTGACTCTAGCTACTGTCACTGTTGATTCTAGCTACTGTCACTGTTGACTCTAGATACTGTCACTGTTGATTCTAGCTACTGTCACTGTTGACTCTAGCTACTGTCACTGTTGATTCTAGCTACTGTCACTGTTGATTCTAGCTACTGTCACTGTTGACTCTAGATACTGTCACTGTTGACTCTAGATACTGTCACTGTTGACTCTAGCTACTGTCACTGTTTACTCTAGCTACTGTCACTGTTGATTCTAGCTACTGTCACTGTTGACTCTAGATACTGTCACTGTTGACTCTAGCTACTGTCACTGTTGACTCTAGCTACTATCACTTCTGACTCTAGCAACTATCACTCTAGCTACTATCTCACAAAAGTTCTCAACCCTCTAGCTCTAGACCCCTGGGGTTTACTGACCTTGTAGATACCTGCGCCACACACCGTGGTACCACTGTAATCATGTAGCCTCTGCACCACACACCGTGGTACCACTGTAATCATGTAGCCTCTGCACCACACACCGTGGTACCACTGTAATCATGTAGCCTCTGCACCACACACAGTGGTACCACTGTAATCATGTCGCCTCTGCGCCACACACAGTGGTACCACTGTAACCATGTCTCCTCTGCCCCACACACCGTGGTACCACTGTAACAATGTCTCCTCTGCGCCACACACCGTGGTACCACTGTAACAATGTCTCCTCTGGGCCACACACCGTGGTACCACTGTAACAATGTCTCCTCTCTGCCACACACCGTGGTACCACTGTAACAATGTCTCCTCTGCGCCACACACAGTGGTACCACTGTAACAATGTCTCTTCTGCGCCACACACCGTGGTACCACTGTAACAATGTCTCCTCTGCGTCACACACAGTGGTACCACTGTAACAATGTCTCCTCTGCGCCTACTTCTCTTGATGAACTCGTCTCATCTACTCTGCTGTCCGTGATTATTTCCAACATGTTTTACAAATTGTATTATCTGTGTTGTTTTTATGGATACCTCTGCAAGTCTCTCACACACACGAATCCGGATGGAATAACGAGTAAATATGAAGAGTGGCATGAAAGAATCAATGAGAAGTCCCTGGACATCATAGCAGTCACAGAAACGAAACTCACTGAGACAATAACAGACGTAATCTTCCCACCAGGATATCAGAACCTGAGGAAACATAGAAGGAGCAGAGGGGAAGGAGGGTTTCACTGCTCGTAAAAACCGATGGAGATTTGAGGAAATGGAAGGTATGGACGAGATTGGTGAAAGGGATTACATAGTAGGTACACTTCAGTCTGGGGAACATAAGGTAGTCATTGCAGTGATGTATAACCCACCACAGAACTGCAGGAGGCCACGAGAGAAATATGAAGAGAGCAACAGAGCATGGTGGACACACTGGCTGAAGTGGCAAGAAGAGCTCACTCGAGCAGAGCAAAGTTACTGGTTATGGGCGATTTCAACCACAGGGAGATCGATTGGGAAAACCTGGAGCCACATGGGGGTCCCGAAACATGCAGAGCCAGGATGATGGATGTGGTACTGGAAAACCTCATGCATCAACATGTTAAGGACACTACCAGAGAGAGAGAAGAGGATGAACCAGCAAGACTAGACCTCGTGTTCACCCTGAGCAGTTCAGACATTGAGGACATCACATATGAGAGGCCCCTTGGAGCTAGTGATCACGTGGTTCTGTGCTTTGAATACAAAGTAGAGTTACAAGTGGAGAGGGTAACTGGAGCTGAATGGGAAAAGCCAAACTTTAAAAGGGGGGACTACACGGGTATGAGGAACTTCCTGCAGGAGGTTCAGTGGGACAGAGAAATAGTAGGAAAGTCAGTAAACGAAATGATGGAATACGTAACAACAAAATGCAAGGAGACAGAGGGAAGGTTTGTTCCCAAGGGCAACAGAAATAATGGGAATACCAGAACGAGCCCTTGGTTTACCCGAAGGTGTAGGGAGGCAAAAACTAGAGAATGGAGAAAGTACACAAGACAAAGGCCCCAGGTAAATAAGGAGATTAGTCTAAGAGCCAGAAACGAGTATGCACAGATAAGAAGGAAGACCCAGTGACAGTACGAAAACAACATAGCATCGAAAGTCAAGTCTGACCCGAAACTGCTGTATAGCCACATTAGGAGGAAGACAACAGTCAAAGACCAGGTGATCAGGCTGAGGAAAGAAGGTGGGGAACTCACAAGAAACGATCAAGAGGTATGTGAGGAGCTCAACACGAGATTTAAGGAAATATTTACAGTGGAAGACAGAACAGAGTGGGACATCAACAAGGAATATACCAACAAGTGTTGGATGACATACACACAACTGAGGAGGAGGTGAAGAAGCTGCTAAGTGACCTTGATACCTCAAAGGCGATGGGACCGGACAACATCTCCCCGTGGGTCCTTAGAGAGGGAGCAGAGACGCTGTGTGTGCCACTAACCACAATATTCAACTCGAATCTGGGCAACTACCTGAGGTATGGAAGACAGCAAATGTAGTTCCCATTTTTAAGAAAGGAAACAGAAACGAGGCACTAAACTATAGACCAATGTCGCTGACGCGTATAGTATGCAAAGTCATGGAGAAGATTATCAGGAGAGTGGTGGAGCACCTGGAACGGAACAAGATTATAAATGACAACCAGCACGGATTCAGGGAAGGTAAATCCTGTGTCACAAACCTTTTGGAGTTTTATGACAAGGTAACAGAAGTAAGACACGAGAGAGAGCAGTGGGTTGACTGCATTTTCTTGGACTGCAAGAAGGTCTTCGATACAGTTCCTCATAAGAGATTAGTGCAGATGCTAGAGGATCAGGCACGTATAACAGGAAGGGCACTGAAATGGATCAGAGAATACCTGACAGGGAGGCAACAACGAGTCATGGTACATGATGAGGTATCACAGTGGGCGCCTGTGACGAGCGGGATCCCACAGGGGTCAGTCCTAGGACCAGTGCTCTTTTTGGTATATGTAAATGACATGATGGAAGGGATAGACTCAGAAGTGTCCCTGTTTGCAGATGATGTGAAGTTAATGAGGAGAATTAAATCAGATGAGGATCAGGCAGGACTATAAAGAGACCTGGACAGGCTGGACACGTGGTCCAGCAACTGGCTTCTCGAATTTAACCCCGCTCAATGCAAAGTCATGAAGATCGGGGAAGGGCAAAGAAGACCGCAGACAGAGTATAGGCTAGGTGGAAAAAGACTGCAAACCTCACTCAAGGAGAAAAATCTTGGGGTGAATATAACACCGAGCACGTCTCCGGAAGCACACATCAACCAGATAACTGCTGCAGTATAATGGCGCCTGACATTAGTAAAGAATCGTTTAAGACACTGTACACTGTGTACGTCAGGCCCATATTGGAGTATGCAGCACCAGTTTGGAACCCACACCTGGTCAAGCACGTCAGAAATTAGAGAAAGTGCAAAGGTTTGCAACAAGGTTAGTTCCGGAGCTAAGGGAAATGTCCAATGAAGAAAGGTTAAGGGAAATCGGCCTGACGACACTAGAAGACAGGAGGGTTTGGGGAGACATGATAACGACATACAAAATACTGCGTGGAATAGATAATGTGGACAGAGACTGGATGTTCCAGACAGGGGACACAGAAACAAGGGGTCACAATTGGAATTTGAAAAGCCAAAGGGATGTTAGGAAGTATTTCTTTAGTCACAGAGTTGTCAGGAAGTGAAATAGTCTAGCAAGTGATGTAGTGGAGGCAGGAACCATACATAGCTTTAAGACGAGGTATGATAAATCTCATGGAGCAGGGAGAGAGAGGACCCAGTAGTGGTCAGTGAAGAGGCGGGGTCAGGAGCTAAGTCTCTACCCCTGCAACTACAATTAGGTGAGAACAATTAGGTGAGTACACACACATCCTCGCTCCTAGCTCCTGGAGACACATGGTCTCCTATGCTTCCACTGGCCACCTAGCTCCTGGAGACACATGGTCTCCTATGCTTCCACTGGCCACCTAGCTCCTGGAGACACATGGTCTCCTATGCTTCCACTGGCCACCTAGCTCCTGGAGACGCATGGTCTCCTATGCTTCCACTGACCACCTAGCTCCTGGAGACACATGGTCTCCTATGCTTCCACTGACCACCTAGCTCCTTGAGACACATGGTCTCCTATGCTTCCACTGACCACCTAGCTCCTTGAGACACATGGTCTCCTATGCTTCCACTGACCACCTAGCTCCTTGAGACACATGGTCTCCTATGCTTCCACTGACCACCTAGCTCCTTGAGACACATGGTCTCCTATGCTTCCACTGGCCACCTAGCTCCTGGAGACACATGGTCTCCTATGCTTCCACTGACCACCTAGCTCCTGGAGACACATGGTCTCCTATGCTTCCACTGGCCACCTAGCTCCTGGAGACGCATGGTCTCCTATGCTTCCACTGGCCACCTAGCTCCTGGAGACACATGGTCTCCTATGCTTCCACTGACCACCTAGCTCCTGGAGACACATGGTCTCCTATGCTTCCACTGGCCACCTAGCTCCTGGAGATGCATGGTCTCCTATGCTTCCACTGGCCACCTAGCTCCTTGAGACACATGGTCTCCTATGCTTCCACTGACCACCTAGCTCCTTGAGACACATGGTCTCCTATGCTTCCACTGACCACCTAGCTCCTTGAGACACATGGTCTCCTATGCTTCCACTAACCACCTAGCTCCTGGAGACACATGGTCTCCTATGCTTCCACTGGCCACCTAGCTCCTTGAGACACATGGTCTCCTATGCTTCCACTGACCACCTAGCTCCTTGAGACACATGGTCTCCTATGCTTCTACTGGCCACCTAGCTCCAGGAGACGCATGGTCTCCTATGCTTCCACTGGCCACCTAGCTCCTTGAGACACATGGTCTCCTATGCTTCCACTGACCACCTAGCTCCTTGAGACACATGGTCTCCTATGCTTCCACTGGCCACCTAGCTCCTTGAGACACATGGTCTCCTATGCTTCCACTGACCACCTAGCTCCTTGAGACACATGGTCTCCTATGCTTCCACTGACCACCTAGCTCCTTGAGACACATGGTCTCCTATGCTTCCACTGGCCACCTAGCTCCAGGAGACGCATGGTCTCATATGCTTCCACTGGCCACCTAGCTCCTGGAGATGCATGGTCTCCTATGCTTCCACTGGCCACCTAGCTCCTTGAGACACATGGTCTCCTATGCTTCCACTGGCCACCTAGCTCCTTGAGACACATGGTCTCCTATGCTTCCACTGGCCACCTAGCTCCTTGAGACACATGGTCTCCTATGCTTCCACTGGCCACCTAGCTCCTTGAGACACATGGTCTCCTATGCTTCCACTGGCCACCTAGCTCCTTGAGACACATGGTCTCCTATGCTTCCACTGGCCACCTAGCTCCTTGAGACACATGGTCTCCTATGCTTCCACTGGCCACCTAGCTCCAGGAGACGCATGGTCTCCTATGCTTCCACTGGCCACCTAGCTCCTTGAGACACATGGTCTCCTATGCTTCCACTGGCCACCTAGCTCTAGAGAAGCACGACTTGCTCAATAGATCTCTTTTGCTTCTAGAAATAGTCTTCATCGCGGTATACCCGGGTGTGCTGTACCCGGGTGTGCTGTACCCGGATATGCTGTACCCGGATATGCTGTACCCGGGTGAACTGTACCCGGTGAGGACGACTAGGACAGAATCGTTCTAATGGGAATTTACCGTTGGTATCGGGGGACATGCCAAGCATCAGTGAATGTGAGGTGAATGTGAAGTGAATGTGAAGTGAATCTGAGGTGAATGTGAGGAGAATGTTCGTTGAATGTGAGGAGAATGTTCGTTGAATGTGAGGAGAATGTTCGTTGAATGTGAGGAGAATGTTCGTTGAATGTGAGGAGAATGTTCGTTGAATGTGAGGAGAATGTTCGTTGAATGTCAGGTGCTTAACACTTATATTCATCACTCATACCAGTGATCATCTCAGCAGTGAGTACCACACCAGTGAGTACCACACCAGTGAGTACCACACCAGTGAGTACCACACCAGTGAGTACCACACCAGTGAGTACCACACCAGCGAGTACCACACCAGTGAGTACCACACCAGTGAGTACCACACCAGTGAGTACCACACCAGTGAGTACCACACCAGTGAGTACCACACCAGTGAGTACCACACAAGTGAGTACCACACCAGCGAGTACCACACCAGCGAGTACTACACCAGCGAGTACCCCACCAGCTAGTACTACACCAGGGAGTACCACACCAGCTAGTACTACACCAGCGAGTACTACACCAGCGAGTACCCCACCAGCTAGTACTACACCAGGGAGTACCACACCAGCTAGTACTACACCAGCGAGTACTACACAGATCCTTACCTAATGAAGCCAGTAATTCGTGGAACTGTCTTATATACTCCAGAGAATGAAGACTGAGTACGTCAACATTACTCCAGAGAGACTCTGAGTACGTCAACATTACTCTAGAGAATGAAGACTCTGAGTACATCAACATTACTCCAGAGAATGAAGACTCTGAGTACGTCAACATTACTCCAGAGAATGAAGACTCTGAGTACGTCAACATTACTCCAGAGAATGAAGACTCTGAGTACGTCAACATTACTCCAGAGAGAGAGAGAAGGAGGAGGAAACAGAGTGTGGGGTTATTTTCATAAACACTTAATGCACATGGTGTGGTCTAGATACACTGTAGTTAACCACTTATTGTGACCCACCCGACACAGTCCCCGAAACAGCCATGACACAGTCCCCGACACAGCCCCTGACACAACCCCGACACAGCCACAGACACAGCCCCGACACAGCCCCTGACACAGCCCCGACACAGTCCCCGACACAGCCAAGACACAGCCCTTGACAGAGCTCCCGACACATTCCCCGACACAGCCAAGACACAGCCCTTGACAGAGTCCCCGACACAGCCTAGACAGCTCCTGACACAGCCAAGATACAGTCCTTGACAGAGCCCCCGACACAGCCCCAACACGGTCCCCGACACAGCCCCAACACGGTCCCCGACACAGCCCCAACACGGTCCCCGACACAGCCCCAACACGGTCCCCGACACAGCCCCAACACGGTCCTCGACACAGCCAAGACACAGACAGTCCCGACACAGGAAAAAAACATGGGGGCTACAGTAAGCTGATACTACTTGTAATTAAGAGTTATTCTGGTAACTGTTCTCACAACCTAGATATGAATGAATGGAGAGAGAGAGAGAGAGAGAGAGAGAGAGAGAGAGAGAGAGAGAGAGAGAGAGAGAGGGGAGAGAGAGAGAGAGAGAGAGAGAGAGAGAGAGAGAGAGAGAGAGAGAGAGAGAGACAGAGACGAGAGAGAGAGACGAGAGAGAGAGACAGAGACGAGAGACAGAGAGACGAGACAGACAGCAGACAGGACAAAACAGAAGCAGAGACAGAAAGAGACAGAGACAGAGACAGAGAGAGAGACAGACAGAGAGACAGACAGACAGACAGAGAAGATTGATTGACTGATTATATCGACTCCAGGGACTGACTACCTCAAACTCCTTCTCATCTTCACCATTTCTCTTTGTTTAGGACTGATGAAGCCACTGTGTAGCGAAACGTTTCCTCAATAAAGATACCCAAGTGTTGCATATGTGTCTAACTCATTTACAAATATTCAGGATTTTCAGCCATCCACCAAAAACAAAATATCTTTCATCAGTGGACTTCTCGTGGAGTCAAATGCGATGTTTGTGGCTTTCACAGAGACCCACACAAAAGACAACTTTGAATACGAAATATGGATAACGGGATACAACGTATTTAGATACGGCAGAAAGAACAGGCAACAAGGAGATGTGCGTTGGCCTGTGTCAGAGTAGATTATTTGTTCAGAGTTACAAAACACCACAATGATGTAGTTGAAGTTTGGGCAATAAAGATTGAGAAGCAAAACCTAGTCATTGTGGTTGTATATAAGCCGCCAGACACAACTTAACAACAGTTCGAGGAACACTTACTAAAAATTGATTACTGTCTGGAAAATCTTCCATCCCCAGCCCCAAACATCTTGTTGCTTGGTGATTTCACTTTAAGACATTTAAAATGGAAGAATGTAAAAAATAATGTTATAGCGGAGATAACCACACGTACCACATACTAAATATCGGTAATAAATTCGTCTTAATCCAGCAAATAGTGAAGCCAGCAAGATTACAGTATTCTTGACATTATATTTACGAACAATGATGATCGGATACAAAATATCATTGTATCGTAGACAGTAGATTCAGGACGTCTGCCTTCACAGGGCTTCAGGACGTCTGCCTTCACAGGGCTTCAGGACGTCTGCCTTCACAGGGCTTCAGGACGTCTGCCTACACAGGGCTTCAGGACGTCTGCCTACACAGGGCTTCAGGACGTCTGCCTACACAGGGCTTCAGGACGTCTGCCTACACAGGGCTTCAGGACGTCTGCCTACACAGGGCTTCACGTCTTCCTACACAGGGCTTCAGGACGTCTGCCTACACAGAGCTTCAGGACGTCTGCCTACACAGGGCTTCAGGACGTCTGTCTACAGAGGGCTTCAGGACGACTGCTTACACAGGGCTTCAGGTCGTCTGCCTACACAGGGCTTCAGGATGTCTGCCTACACAGGGCTTCAGGTTGTCTGCCTACACAGGGCTTCAGGTCGTCTGCCTACACAGGGCTTCAGGTCGTCTGCCTACACAGGGCTTCAGGTCGTCTGCCTACACAGGGCTTCAGGTCGTCTGCCTACACAGGGCTTCAGGTCGTCTGCCTACACAGGACTTCAGGTTGTCTGCCTACACAGGACTTCAGGTCGTTTGCCTACACAGGGCTTCAGGTCGTCTGCCTACACAGGGCTTCAGTCGTCTGCCTACAAGGCTTCAGTCGTCTGCCTACACAGGGCTTCAGGTCGTCTGCCTACACAGGGCTGGACGTCTGCCTAACAGGGCTTCAGACGTCTGCCTACACGGCTTCAGACGTCTGCCTCACAGGGCTCGACGTCTGCCACCCAGGGCTTCAGACGTCTGCCTACACAGGCTGATCTGTCCAGGTCAGATGTCCTACACAGGCTTCAACGTCTGCCTACACAGGCTTCAGGACTCTGCCCACAGGCTTCAGGACGTCTGCCACACAGGGCTTCAGGACGTCGCACACAGGGCTTCAGACGTCTGTTACACAGGGCTTCAGTCTGTACAGGGCTTCGTCTGCCTACACAGCTTCAGACGTCTGCCACACAGGGCTTCAGGACGTCTGCTACACAGGGCTTCAGGCGTCTGACAGAGCTGACATCTGCCGCACAGGGCTCGGACGTCTGCCTACACAGGGCTCAGGACATCTGCTCACAGGCTCAGGAGTCTGCCTACACAGGGCTTCAGGACGTCTGCCTACACAGGCTTCAGACGTCTGCCTACACAGGGCTTCAGGACGTCTGCCTACACAGGGCTTCAGAACGTCTGTACAAGGGCTTCAGGACGTCTGCCTCACAGGGCTCAAGACATCTGCCTACGGGCTTCGCGCTGCCTACACAGGGCTTCAGACGTCGTCACGGGCTTCAGACGTCTGCCACACAGGGCTTCAGGACGTCTGCCTACACAGGGCTTGACGTCTGCCTACACAGGGCTTCAGAAGTCTGCCTACACAGGCTCAGGACGTCTGCCTACAGGGCTTCAGGACGTCGCCTACAGGGTTCAGGACGACTGCTTACACAGTTCAGGCGTCTGCCCACAGGGCTGGAGCGCCACAGCTTCAGCGCTTCACAGCTTCAGGACGTCTGCTACAGGCTTCAGACGTCTGCCCACAGGCTTCGACACGCTGCTACAAGGCTTCAGGAGTCTGCCTACACAGGCTTCAGGACGTCTCACAGGCTCAGGCTCGCTACACAGGCTTCACGTCTGCAGGCTTCAGGCGCTGCACAGCCACGTCTGTCAAGGCTTCAGGCTCTACACAGGCTTCAGACGCTCCTAACAGGCTTCAGGCGTCTGCTACAGGGCTTCAGGACGTCTGCACACAGGCTTCAGGTCTCACACGGGCTTCAGACGTCTGCCTACACAGGGCTTCAGGCGTCTCCTACACAGGCTTCAGGCGTCTCCACACAGGGCTTCACGTCGCCCCACAGGGCTTCAGGCGTCTTCCACACAGGGCTTCAGGACGTCTCCTACACAGGGCTTCAGGCGTCTGCCTACACAGGCTTCACGTCTCCTACACAGGGCTTCAGGCGTCTGCCACACAGGGCTTCAGGCGTCTGCCACACAGGGCTTCAGGCGTCTGTCAGGGCTTCAGGACGTCTGCTACACAGGGCTTCAGGCGTCTGCTACACAGGCTTCAGATGTCTGCCTACAGGGCTTCAGGGTCTGCTACAGGGCTTCAGGCGTCTCCCACAGGGCTTCAGACGTCTGCTCACAGGGCTTCAGGCGTCTGCCTACACAGGGCTTCAGCGTCTGCCTACAGGGCTTCAGGCTCTGCCTCACAGGGCTTCAGGAGTCTGCCACACAGGGCTTCAGGCTTGCCACACAGGGCTTCAGGCGTCTGCCTACAGGCTTCAGGCTCTGCCTACACAGGGCTTCAGGCGTCTGCCACACAGGGCTTCAGGACGTCTGCTACACAGGGCTTGGACGTCTGCTACACAGGCTTCAGACGTCTGCCTACACAGGGCTTCAGACGTCTGCCTACACAGGGCTTCAGACGTCTGCTACCAGGGCTTCAGACGTCTGCCTACACAGGCTTCAGACTCTGCCTACACAGGGTTCAGGAGTGCCTACACAGGGCTTCAACGTCTGCCTACACAGGCTTCAGACTCTGCCTCACAGGCTTCAGGACGTCTGCCACAGGCTTCAGGACGTCTGCCTACACAGGGCTTCAGACGTCTGCTCACAGGCTTCAGACGTCTGCTACAGGGCTCAGGACGTCTGCTCACAGGCTTCAGACGCTGCCTACCAGGCTTCAGGACGTCTCCTACACAGGGCTTCAGGACGTCTGCCTCACAGGCTTCACTCTGCCTCACAGGGCTTCAGGACCTGCACACGGGCTTCAGACCTCTCACAGGCTTCAGGACGTCTGCCTACCAGGGCTTCGACTCCCCACGGCTTCAACGTCTGCCTCACGGCTTCGACGTCTGCTACAGGGCTTCAGACGTCTGTACAGGGCTTCACGTCTGCTACAGGCTTCAGACTCTGCCCACAGGGCTTCGGACGTCTGCCTACACAGGGCTTCAGACGTTGCACAAGGCTTCAGACGTCTACAGGCTTCGGCCTGCCTACAGGCAGTCTGCCTAAGGCTTCAGGCTGCCTCACAGGGCTTCAGGTGCACGGGCTTCAGCGTTGCCCAGCGGCGCTCCAGGCCAGGTCGCCTACACAGGGCTTCAGGACGTCTGCCTACACAGGGCTTCAGGTCGTCTGCCTACACAGGGCTTCAGGCGTCTGCTACACAGGCTTCAGACTTCAGCGTCTGCCTACACAGGGCTTCAGAACGTCTGCCTACACAGGGCTTCGGACGTCTGGCCCTACACAAGGCTTCAGGACGTCTGCCTACACAGGGCTTCACGTCTGCCTACACAGGCTTCAGGACGTCTTCCTACACAGGGCTTCAGGACGTCTGCCTACACAGGCTTCAGGCTCTGCCTCACAGGGCTTCAGGACGTCTGCCTACACAGGGCTTCAGGACGTCTGCTCACAGGGCTTCAGGACGTCTGTCTACAAGGGCTTCAGGACGTCTGCCTACACAGGGCTTCAGCGTCTGCCTACACAGGGCTTCAGGAGTCTGCTACACAGGGCTTCAGGTTGTCTGCCACACAGGGCTTCAGGCGTCTGCCTACACAGGGCTTCAGGTCGTCTGCCTCACAGGGCTTCAGGTCGTCTGCCCACAGACTTCAGGTCGTCTGCCTACACAGGGCTTCAGGTCGTCTGCCTACAGGGCTTCAGGCGTCTGCCTACACAGGGCTTCAGGCGTCTGCCTACACAGGGCTTCAGGTCTGCCTACACAGGGCTTCAGGACGTTTGCAGGGTTCAGGAGTGCTACAGGTCAGTCTGCCTACACAGGGCTTCAGGTCGTCTGCCTACACAGGGCTTCAGGTCGTCTGCCTACACAGGGCTTCAGGTCGTCTGCCTACACAGGGCTTCAGGACGTCTGCCTACACAGGGCTTCAGAACGTCTGCCTACACAGGGCTTCAGAACGTCTGCCTACACAGGGCTTCAGGACGTCTGCCTACCAGGGCTTCAGGACGTCTGCCTACACAGGGCTTCAGAACATCTGCCTACACAGGGCTTCAGGACGTCTGCCTACACAGGGCTTCAAAACGTCTGCCTACACAGAGCTTCAGGACATCTGCCTGCACAGGGCTTCAGGACGTCTGCCTACACAGGGCTTCAGGACATCTGCCTACACAGGGCTTCAGGACGTCTGCCTACACAGGGCTTCAGGACGTCTGCCTACACAGGGCTTCAGGACGTCTGCCTACACAGGGCTTCAGAACGTCTGATTACACAGGGCTTCAGGACGTCTGCCTACACAGGGCTTCAGCTCTGCCTACACAGGCTTCAGGACGTCTGCCACACAGGGCTTCAGGACGTCTGCCTACACAGGGCTTCAGGACGTCTGCCTACAGGGCTTCAGGACGACTGCTTACACAGAGCTTCAGGTTGTCTGCCTACACAGGGCTTCAGGACGTCTGCCTACACAGGACTTCAGGTCGTCTGCCTACACAGGGCTTCAGGACGTCTGACTACACAGGCTTCAGAACGTCTGCCTACACAGGGCTTCAGAACGTCTGCCTACACAGGGCTTCAGGACGTCTTCCTACACAGGGCTTCAGGACGTCTTCCTACACAGGGCTTCACGTCTGCCTACACAGGGCTTCAGGACGTCTTCCTACACAGGGCTTCAGGACGTCTGCCTACACAGGGCTTCACGTCTGCCTACACAGAGCTTCAGGACGTCTGCCTACACAGAGCTTAGGACGTCTGCCACACAGGGCTTCAGGACGTCTGTCTACACAGGGCTTCAGGACGACTGCTTACCCAGGGCTTCAGGTCATCTGCCTACACAGGGCTTCAGGACGTCTGCCTACACAGGGCTTCAGAACATCTGCCTACACAGGGCTTCAGGACGTGTGCCTACACAGGGCTTCAAAACGTCTGCCTACACAGAGCTTCAGGACATCTGCCTCACAGGGCTTCAGGACGCTGCTCACACAGGGCTTCAGTCGACACAGCCACATCTTACAGGGCTTCAGGACGTCTGCCTACACAGGGCTTCGGACACTCCTAGGCTCGGTCCCACAGGGCTTCAGGACGTCTGCCTACACAGGGTTCAGGACGTCTGCTACACAAGCTTCAGGACGTCTGCCTACACAGGGCTTCAGAACGTCTGCCTACACAGGGCTTCAGGACGTCTGCCTACACAGGGCTTCAGCACGTCTGCCTACACAGGGCTTCAGGACGTCTGCCTACACAGGGCTTCAGGACGTCTGCCTACACAGGGCTTCAGGACGTCTGCCTACACAGGGCTTCAGGACGACTGCTTACACAGAGCTTCAGGTCGTCTGCCTACACAGGGCTTCAGGACGTCTGCCTACACAGGACTTCAGGTCGTCTGCCTACACAGGGCTTCAGGACGTCTGACTACACAAGGCTTCATGTGGTCTGCCTACACAGGGCTTCAGGTCGTCTGCCTACACAGGGCTTCAAGTCGTCTGCCTACACAGGGCTTCAGGTCGTCTGCCTACACAGGGCTTCAGGTCGTCTGCCTACACAGGGCTTCAGGACGTCTGCCTACACAGGGCTTCAGGTCGTCTGTCTACACAGGGCTTCAGGTCGTCTGCCTACACAGGGATTTTTCACCAAATTCAACTTTAACAACAAGAACATCAACTGCGATCAAATAAATCTTGTTCTTAACAATACATTCCAGGGAGATATTTAAGAAAACATGATCAGAACCCGTAACCAGAGAGAATTAACTCTGTGGCACTAGAGGAATGTACCATGCCCATACCAATAAGAAAAAAAGAAGGTGTAAGCTAGAAAGAGAGAGACGTTCCTCTACAGGCGAAGACAAACAATCGTGGAACTTCTTTAAGGGTTCTAGATTATCTAAAATACGGAGGGAAACACCGGTAGGGGAAAAAAAGATGATTCGTACAGAGTGCATGAGAGACAGGAGCTAAAAACAATTAATATAATCGAAAGAAATCCAAAATATTTCTTCTCAGATGCCAAATTAATTTCAAGAAACAAATCCAGTATAGGGCTCTTTCTCAAACAACGTAGAACTTAAACTGACGATAGCAAAGAAATGAGTGAAATAGTGAAGTTTTAATAAGATTCTTTATTTAATGAGCCGTTAATCAGACTAAAGATTGATAATCTGAAGGAATTCTTTATGAATGAGACTCTTAAAGCCATTGCCAGCGTGCCCATGCACTCTGCCCAAGGCTCAGACCTACACACTGGGATCATCCTACACTCACTAAAAACAACGTATATATCCCCACTCCACAAAGGTGGCAGTAAAGGAATAGTTTATATATACCCTCTGTGTCCATGTACTGTTTGTAACGGCTTGAGAAAGCTCATGGAGAGCGAAACGTTGCCACAATAAAATGTCACATTAGTTGCACTTGTGTCCTTTTTACTTAACAATAGCAAACAATTATAGACTGGCAGCTGTTACGACCCACTTCGTAAACATCGCTGAAAGAACACTGCAGCAGGCCTACTGGCCCATGCGAGGCAGGTCCAATTCTCCTACCGGCTTAAGCCAATGCCCTAACCTAGTCAGGTCAGGTCAGGCAGCATGGGTTTAGAACAGGTCGCTCCTGCCAAATGCAGATGTAATATACACAGACTTTTCAAAAGCATTTGACAAGTGCGATTGTGGTGTAACAACCCATAAAATACGTGATAAAGTAATAACTAGAAAAAGTGGGCAGATGGACCTTCAACTTTCTATTAAATAGAACACAAAATGTAATACTAAACTGAGCTTAGGCAGTGACTATATAAGTGAAAACCTCTGTTCTACAAGGCACGGTACTCACTCCCATCCTTCATATTACCTTCACATCTGACATAGAGAAGTAAATCACATCACCGTATCATCCTTCGCAGACGATACTAGAATTTACATGAGGGTGTCATCCATTGAGGACACTGTAACTCTCCAAGCGGTGTCATCCATTGAGGACACTGTAACTCTCCAAGCGGTGTCATCCATTGAGGACACTGTAACTCTCCAAGCGGTGTCATCCATTGAGGACACTGTAACTCTCCAAGCGGTGTCATCCATTGAGAACACTGTAACTCTCCAAGCGGATATAAACTCAGTTTTCCAGTGGACCACAAAAATTTGAAACTCAATATGGACAAAGTTGAGTTACTTGTTATGGAAAACTTGAGGAAATAAAAGCTAGATAGGAGCATAAAACGGATTAAAAAATCTCAATAAGGAGAAAAGCCGCAGTGAAGGACTTAGAGTACGATGTTTGGGACTCACCGTCAAGGATCACAACAATGTCATTATCACAGCCACGAGGAAAATGATAGGATGAATAATGAGATCCTTCAAAACAAGAGATACCAAGCCAGTGATGATTTTTATTAAGTCACTTGTTCGATCTAGTCTGGAATACAGCTGTACACTAACAGCCCCTTTCAGGACATGTGAAACTGCAGATCTAGAGAACGTACAGAGAACCTTCACTGCACGTATAATTACTGGGAACGTTTGAAGTCCCTTGACCTGTACTCCTTGGAACGCAGGCGAGAAAGATACATCATAATTTTCACCTGGAAAATCCTAGAGAGACAAGTCTCACAATAAGTACACTGAGAGACAACACAAGGTTGGTACTTCCACAAGGTTCACCAACAGTACGAACACCACCCTGCACTATTCTTCAGGCAGGCAGGCAGGTACGCAGGCTGGTAGGCAGGCTGGTAGGCAGGCAGGTAGGCAGGCAGGTAGGCAGGCAGGTAGGCTGGCAGGTAGGCTGGCAGGCAGGTAGGCAGACAGGCAGGTAGGCAGACAGGCAGGTAGGCAGACAGGCAGGCAGGCGGGCAGGAAGGTAGGCAGACAGGCAGGCAGGTAGGCAGACAGGCAGGCAGGTAGACAGACAGGCAGGTAGGCAGACAGGCAGGTAGGTAGGCAGACAGACAGGTAGGCAGACAGACAGGCAGGTAGGCAGACAGGCAGGTAGGCAGACAGGCAGGCAGGCGGGCAGGAAGGTAGGCAGACAGGCAGGCAGGTAGGCAGGCTGGTAGGCAGGCAGGTAAGCAGGCAGGTAGGCGAGCAGGTAGGCTGGCAGGCAGGTAGGCAGACAGGCAGGTAGGCAGACAGGCAGGTAGGCAGACAGGCAGGCAGGCGGGCAGGAAGGTAGGCAGACAGGCAGGCAGGTAGGCAGACAGGCAGGCAGGTAGACAGACAGGCAGGTAGGCAGACAGGCGGACAGGCGGGCAGGCAGAGAGGCAGGCAGACAGGCAGGCAGGTAGGCAGACAGGCAGGCAGGTAGACATACAGGCAGGTAGGCAGACAGGCGGACAGGCGGGCAGGCAGGCAGGCAGGCTGGTAGGCAGGCAGGTAAGTAGGCAGGTAGGCGGGCAGGTAGGCTGGCAGGCAGGTAGGCAGACAGGCAAGTAGGCAGACAGGCAGGTAGGCAGACAGGCAGGTAGGCAAACAGGCAGGCAGGCGGGCAGGAAGGTAGGCAGACAGGCAGGCAGGTAGGCAGACAGGCAGGCAGGTAGACAGACAGGCACGTAGGCAGACAGGCGGGCAGGCAGGCAGGCAGGCAGACAGGCAGGCAGGTAGACAGACAGGCAGATAGGCAGACAGGCGGACAGGCGGGCAGGCAGGCAGGCAGGCAGGCAGACAGGCAGGCAGGTGGGCAGACAGGCGGGCAAGCAGGTGGGCAGGCAGGCAGGCAGACAGGCAGGCAGGCAGACAGGCAGGCAGACAGGCAGGCAGACAGGCAGGCAGACAGGCAGGCAGGTGGGCAGACAGGCGGGCAAGCAGGTGGGCAGACAGACAGGCAGGCAGGCAGGCAGGCAGGTGGGCAGACAGGCGGGCAAGCAGGTGGGCAGACAGGCGGGCAAGCAGGTGGGCAGACAGGCGGGCAAGCAGGTGGGCAGGCAGTTCAAACAAGTTACTAGGGAGGATCACGCTCCTCAGAGATTTAAGCAGCTATTAAGGCTTTAAATGGTACCTTGTCTGATGATCACGTGACAATTATCATGTTAAAACCTGGTGTTGTGTGTGTGTGTGTGTGTGTGTGTGTGTGTACTCACCTAATTGTACTCACCTAATTGTGGTTGCAGGGGTCGAGACTCAGCTCCTGGCCCCGCCTCTTCGCTGTCTGCTACTGGGTCTCTGCTCTCCCTGCTCCATGAACTTTATCATACCTTGTCTTAAAACTATGTATGGTTCCTGCCTCCACTATATCTTTCTCTAGTCCATTCCACTTCCTGACTACTCTGTGGCTGAAGAAATGCTTCCTAACATCCCTTTGACTCATCTGAGTCTTCAGCTTCCAGTTGTGTCCCCTTGCTCTGGAACATCCTGTCACTGTCTACCTTGTCAATTCCCCGCAGTATTTTGTATGTCGTTATCATGTCTCCTCTGACCCTTCTTTCCTCCAGTGTTATTAGTCCTATTTCCCTCAACCTTTCTTCATAGGACAGACCCCTGAGTTGTGGAACTAACCTTGTCGCAAACCTTTGCACTTTCTCTAGTTTCTTTACGTGCTTGACCAGGTGTGGGTTCCAGACTGGTGCTGCATATTCTAGTATGGGCCTGACGTACACGGTATACAGTGTCTTGAACGATTCCTTGTTAAGGTAACGGAACGCTAATCTTAGGTTTGCCAGTCGCCCATATGCTGCCGCAGTTATCTGGTTGATGTGTGCCTCCGGAGACGTGCTTGGCGTTATACTCACTCCAAGGTCTTTCTCCTTTGCCAAGGTTTGTAGCCTTTGCCCGCCTAGCTTGTACTCTGTCAGCGGTCTTCTTTGCCCTTCTCCGATCGTCATGACTTTGCATTTGGAGGGATTGAATTCGAGAAGCCAATTGCTAGACCAGATGTCGAGCTTGTCCAGGTCTGTTTGCAGCCCTGCCTGGTCCTCTTCCGATGTGATTCTCCTCATTATTTTCACATCATCCGCGAATAGAGACACTTCTGAGTCTATCCCGTCCGTCATGTCATTTACATATACCAGGAATAACACTGGTCCTAGGACTGACCCCTGCGGTACACCGCTCGTCACAGGCGCCCACTGTGATACCTCACCACGCACCATGACCCGTTGCTGTCTCCCTTTGAGGTATTCCCTGATCCATTCCAGTGCCCTTCCTGTTATACCTGCTTGTGTGTGTGTGTGTGTGTGTGTGTGTGTGTGTGTGTGTGGTGTCTCGCCTTCAATACTCTCATCATTTGTTTATAACTAACCTCTTATAATCTGTCTGAGAAGAAAATTTTTCCATTATCCTCTTTGCTCTACTTTTTTCTTCAGTTTGCGACAGTGTCTTCTTGTTATGCAGGTACTAAGAAATCCTCTCTATATACTCTTCCAACTCCTTTCCAGACTTTTAATGTGGTAATCACGGTAGTTATAGCACACTTCTGCCATGCAAAAGTCACTTCTGTTCAACCATAACATCTGCAATGGTCACTCGGTTACGAGGTATATATGTCCAAATTTGGATGAAAAAAAGGTCAGTTTCTAATCATATCCCTCCCCAAATTTTGAAATATGTGGCATTTATTTTCATTAACGACAATATGTTAGGTAAAAGGACACAAGTGCAACTAATGCGACATTTTATTGTGGCAACGTTTCGCTCTCCAGGAGCTGTGTCAAGCTGTTACGTAACGGCTTGATACAGCTCCTGGAGAGCGAAACATATTGTCGTTAATTATCAATATCATCACAGTTATTTACAGTTCCAGCCTCATAGGCTGCCTAATTTATTTCTTTATAATTAAAATCTTGAATTACTATTAACATTGTCCTTTCCAGGGTCATATATCCTATCAAACTCTCTCTTTCCCACTGCTTATATACATTTATTCTTAACAGTTCTTCATCTTTATTTTGTTCTCTTATTACTAAAATTTCAACATTTCCAGTGTTTTGGATTTCAGTTTCCATAAGATAACCTCTTTCAAAATGCTTTTTTTTCAGTAAATATTTTTTTCCAGTTTAGTGTCAGTAAATGCTACTTTTTCCAGTTTAGCGGGAAAATCTTCCAGCTCCTGCCCCAAACATCTTGCTTCTGGGGGATTTCAATCTAAGACACCTAAACTGGAGGAATGTAGCAAATAATGCTGTAGATAATACCAGGAGGCAGCTCAGATGAACACTCGCACACACACGAGCTTTTGATTGGAGAATACACTGGACCTCATCTTCACTAACAATGATGATATCATACGAAATATTACCATATCCAAAACCATATACTCAGATCACAACATAATAGAGGTTCAGATATGTATGAGCGGGTCCCCAGACCAACAAAATGTGATCAGTCACGAGGGAACCTTCACCAAATTCAACTTCAGAAACAAAAACATAAGGTGGGACCAAGTCAACCAGGTCCTAAATGAAATAAACTGGGAAGATATCCTAAGCAACATGGATCCAAACCTATGTCTTGAAAAGATTAACTCTGTAGCACTCGAGGTCTGCTCAAGGCATATTCCTTTAAGAAAAAGGAAGAGATGTAAACTAGAGAGAGGCGCTCCCTATACAGGTGAAGGCGAAGAATCACAGAACGGCTAAAAGAGGTCAGTATAACTGTAATACATAGGGAGGAACTCGTCAAAGAAATAGCAAACATTGAACTTAAGCTGAAGAAATCTTACAGGAGTCAAGAAACGAGAGAAGAACTAAAAGGCATAAATATAATTGAAAGAAACACCTAATGTTTCTTTTCTTATGCCAAATCAAAGTTGAGAACAACATCCAGTATTGGGCTCCTACTTAGACGAGATGGGTCCTACACAGATGACAGCAACCAACTGAGAGTCGAAGACCTAAATGAATTTTCCATGGCCGAGACTCAGAATTTGGTAGATTCAAACGTATCTGATATTATCCTGACACCACATGACTTCGAAAAGGCCATAAATGACATGCCCATGCACTCTGCCCCAGGCCCAGACTCACGGAACTCAGTGTTCATCAAGAACTGCAAGAAACCCCTGTCACGTGCTTTTAAAATTCTATGGAGATGAATTATGGACACAGGGGTCGTCCCACAGCTGCTAAAACAACAGACATAGCCCCACTCCACAAAGGGGACAGTAAAGCAATAGCAAAGAACTACAGACCAATAGCGCTAACGTCCCATATCATAAAAATCTTTGAAAGGGTTCTAAGAAGCAAGATCACCACCCATCTTGATACCCATCAATTACACAACCCAGGGCAACATGGGTTTAGAGCAGATCGCTCCTGTCTGTCCCAACTACTGGACCACTACGACAAGGTTCTGGATGCTCTAGAAGACAAACAAAACACAGATGTAGTATACAGACTTTGCAAAAGCCTTTGACAAGTGTGACTATGGTGTAATAGCACACAAAATGCATGATAAAGGAATAACAGGAAAAGTTGTTAGATGGATGTATAATTTCCTAACAAATAGAATACAAAGAGTAGTAGTCAACAGAGTAAAGTCTGAGGCGGCTACGGTGAAAAGCTCTGTTCCACAAGGCACAGCACTGTGTCTTCCTTTGCAAATGACACCCGAATTTGCGTGACAGTGTTCACCATTGAAGACACCGCAAGACTCCAGGTGGACATCAACCAAATCTTTAAATGGGCCGTAGAGAACAATATGAAGTTCAATGAAGAGAAATTTCAATTACTCCGATATGGAAAACGTGAGGAAATTAATACTATATCAGAGTATAAAATAAATTCCAACCACACCTGGAAGTGATAATGTCAAAGGATCTCACTTTCAAAGACCACAACATAGTATCAATCGCATCTGCTAGAAAAATGACAGGATAGATAATGAGAACCTTCAAAACTAGGGATGCCAAGCCCATAATGATACTCTTCATGTCGCTTGTTCTATCTAGGCTGGAATATTACTGCACACTAACAGCACCTTTCAAGGCAGGTGAAATTACCTTCACGGCGCACATACCTGCTATGAAACACCTCAGTTACTGGGAACGTTTGAAGTTCCTCAACCTGTTCTCCCTAGAACGCAGGCGGGAGAGACACATGACTATATACACTTGGAAAATTCTAGAGGGATTAGTACCAAACTTGCACACGAAAATCACTCCCTATGAAAGCAAAAGACTCGGCATACGATGCAACATCCTCCCAATGAAAATCAGGGGTGCCACTAGCACGATAAGAGACAACACAATAAGTGTCAGGGGCCCGAGACTGTTCAAATGCTTCCCAGCATACATAAGGGGGATTACCAATAGACCCCTGGCTGTCTTCAAGAAAGCACTGGACAGGCACCTAAAGTCAGTACCTAACCAACCGGGCTTTTGTTCGTACGTCGGTTTACGTGTGGCCAACAGTAACAGCCTGGTTGATCAGACCCTGATCCACCATGAGGCTTGGTTACAGACCGGGCCGCGGGGGCGTTAACCCCCGAAAAACTCTCCAGGTATACTCCAGGTAAGACAAACTATGTCGTGTTTCTCTTCATCTATAATATCCCTTAGTTCTAGTCTTTCTGAGATAACTTCGTCTATATTAGTGTATAAAATAAGAAAATTCAGAATTTTGTTATTCTCACCAGGGTCCATTGTCCCAGCTGTATTAATTTGGAAAAACATTTCGTGGGTCGGTAAGGCTCTCTTACCCAGTTAAGAAAAAAAGTAAAAAATCTTGTTTTCTTCCTGACTTCTACACCCGTATAACCTCCTGTGGCAGCGTTAATGATTTATTTAGTCAATCTATCCATCCATTCAATGGCTTTCTTGTGTGCAGGTGTACAAGCAAAGGTGCGCCTGGACCGTGATGTAACCAGTGGACCGCTGTACTCTTGTGTTACACTGTAACTGGTCTGGTGGTACCGACTAACTCTGGAAAACGACTCAGGACGATAAATTTTACGACTCTCTAACCGCGGGTTCAAGCCCCGCTTGTGGTAGGGTTTTTTCCATCATGTGCAACAGTCAGGTGCCTTTACTGTTGACACGTTTCGCCTACACAGTAAGCTTCTTCAGTCAAATACAGATGCAGCAGGTATGGTAGTGAAAAGAAGATGATGTAATCAGTCCATCAACCTTGGAGAAACAGTATTTGAGATGGTCAGTCCCTCAGCCTGGAGAAGAGTTCACCTCCATAGACCTGAACTCTTCTCCAGAGGAAACGTTTCAACAGTAAAGATCCCCAACTGTCGCTCATGTGTCTTACTCATCATATTTTACAACATTTCCGGGGGCGTTGACCCCGGAACTCTCTCCAGGTAAACTCCAGGTAATAGCCGTTCAGAACATTTACTAAATGAAATGTATCGCCACGAGTGTCCTCGAGAGACACTTATTATTAGAACTGACACAGCCGCTTGTGGCGAGACGTTCATTTAATAAATGTCCTGAACTTTACACAAAGTGAAATTTTCCCCACCTGCATTAATCTGTTTTCTCTTAATACGTTAAAAACGTCGTTCTTACCCCAGATAATATTCCATGTTTACTACATTCCTTGTGGTCCTGGCAACACCTCTCACACAACACATTCCTCGTGGTTCTGGCAACACCTCTCACACAACACATTCTTCGTGATCCTGGCAACACCTCTCACACAACACACTCCTCGTGGTCCTGGCAACACCTCTCACACAACACATTCCTCGTTGTCCCTTCAACACCTCTCACACAACACATTCCTCGTGGTCCTGGCAACACCTCTCACACAACACATTCCTCGTGGTCCTGGCAACACCTCTCTCACAACACATTCCTCGTGGTCCTGGCAACACCTCTCTCACAACACATTTATCGTGGTCCTGGCAACACCTCTCACACAACACATTCCTTGTGGTCCTGGCAACACCTCTCACACAACACATTCCTTGTGGTCCTGGCAACACCTCTCACACAACACATTCCTCGTGGTCCTGGCAACACCTCTCACACAACACATTCCTTTTGGTCCTGCAACACCTCTCACACAACACATTCCTTGTGGTCCTGGCAACACCTCTCACACAACACATTCCTTGTGGTCCTGGCAACACCTCTCACACAACACATTCCTTGTGGTCCTGGCAACACCTCTCACACAACACATTCCTCGTGGTCCTGGCAACACCTCTCACACAACACATTCCTTGTGGTCCTGCAACACCTCTCACACAACACATTCCTTGTGGTCCTGGCAACACCTCTCACACAACACATTCCTCGTGGTCCTGGCAACACCTCTCACACAACACATTCCTTGTGGTCCTGGCAACACCTCTCACACAACACATTCCTTGTGGTCCTGCAACACCTCTCACACAACACATTCCTCGTGGTCCTGGCAACACCTCTCACACAACACATTCCTTGTGGTCCTGGCAGCACCTCTCACACAACACATTCCTCGTGGTCCTGGCAACACCTCTCACACAACACCTTCTTCAACACAAAACTGACACACTAGTTGCTGTTTTACCTAGTGTGTGTGTGTGTGTTTTTTTTGTGTGTGTGTGTGTTGTGTGTGTGTGTGTGTGTGTGTGTGTGTGTGTGTGTGTGTGTGTGTGTGTGTGTGTGTGCATAACTTAGAGAGTAAGTTAGAGAGAATGTCTACATAAGTGACCAGTTTCACATCATCTCAGGACTTCAAGTCTACGCAGATGACATCACTCGCATACACACACACGTGATGTCACTGCTCTCAGCTCCACTCTCTCTGACTTCCTCCCTATCACCTTGAGTATGCTCCACTCTCTTTGACTTCCTCCCTATCACCTTGAGTATGCTCCACTCTCTTTGACTTCCTCCCTATCACCTTGAGTATGCTCCACTCTCTTTGACTTCCTCCCTATCACCTTGAGTATGCTCCACTCTCTTTGACTTCCTCCCTATCACCTTGAGTATGCTCCACTCTCTTTGACTTCCTCCCTATCACCTTGAGTATGCTCCACTCTCTTTGACTTCCTCCCTATCACCTTGAGTATGCTGCACTCTCTTTGACTTCCTCCCTATCACCTTGAGTATGCTCCACTCTCTTTGACTTCCTCCCTATCACCTTGAGTATGCTCCACTCTCTTTGACTTCCTCCCTATCACCTTGAGTATGCTCCACTCTCTTTGACTTCCTCCCTATCACCTTGAGTATGCTCCACTCTCTTTGACTTCCTCCCTATCACCTTGAATATGCTCCACTATCTTTGACTTCCTCCCTATCACCTTGAGTATGCTCCACTCTCTTTGACTTCCTCTCTATCACCTTG
Organism: Cherax destructor; assembly: GCA_009830355.1. Lineage (NCBI taxonomy): Eukaryota > Metazoa > Arthropoda > Malacostraca > Decapoda > Parastacidae > Cherax > Cherax destructor. Next base: position 313,072 of record WNWK01000690.1, read on the forward strand.
AGTATGCTCCACTCTCTTTGACTTCCTCCCTGTCACCTTGAGTATGCTCCACTCTCTTTGACTTCCTCCCTATCACCTTGAGTATGCTCCACTCTCTCTGACTTCCTCTCATTTCTTCTCTGACATTTAGACAAGGCAGAAAGATGACCGTGCAAGGCGACTCATCTCTGGCCTTTACCCGGCCTGGATGGACCTAGCACTTCACCTGGCACTTCACCTAGCACTTCACCTGGCACTTCACCTTGCACTTCACCTAGCACTTCACCTGGCACTTCACCTGGCACTTCACCTAGCACTTCACCTAGCACTTCACCTGGCACTTCATCTGGCACTTCACCTAGCACTTCATCTGGCACTTCACCTAGCACTTCACCTGTCACTTCACCTAGCACTTCACCTGGCACCTCACCTAGCACTTCATCCGACACTTCATCTGGCACTTCACCTAATTCTTCACCTAGCACTTCATCTGGCACTTCATCTGGCACTTAACCTAGCACTTCATCTGGCACTTCACCTAGCACTTCACTTAGCACTTAACCTAGCATTTCATCTGGCACTTCATATGACACTTCACCTAGCACTTCATCTGGCACTTCACCTAGCACTTCACTTAGCACTTAACCTAGCACTTCATCTGGCACTTCACCTAGCACTTCACCTGGCACTTCATCTGGCACTTCACCTAGCACTTCATCTGGCACTTCATATGATACTTCACCTAGCACTTCACCTAGCACTTCATCTGGCACTTCACCTTGCACTTCACCTGGCACTTCATCTGGCACATCACCTAGCACTTCACTTAGCACTTTATCTGGCACTTCATAAGGAACTTCACCTAGCACTTCATCTGGCACTTCACCTAGCACTTCATCTGGCACTTCACGTAGCACTTCACCTAACACTTCACCTGGCACTTCACCTAGCACTTCGTCTGTCACTTCATCTAGCACTTCACCTAGCACTTCATCTGGCACTTCACCTAGCACTTCATCTAGCATTTCACCTGGCACTTCACCTGGCACTTCAACACCAAGGAGATTTATTTAGCATCGATTTTATGTTAAGAGACCGATGTTTGCATCATCCCCCACTCGGTTCACCTACTACACCACGTAACGGGCGGCCGCGTGGAGCATCAATAGGAAATACCCAGGATGTGGTGGCCTTACTCCTAGGAGGCGAAGTCTGACAAAGTGACCTAATTATTATTATTAAGAGAGTGACTAGGTGGATTAGTGAGTGACTGGGTGGGTTAGTGAGTGACTGGGTGGGTTAATGAACGACTGTGTGGGTGAGTGAGTGACTGGGTGGGTTAGTGAGTGACTGAGTGGGTTAATGAACGACTGGGTGGGTTAGTAAGTGACTGGGTTGGTTAGTGAGGGGTGACTGGGTGGGTTAGTGACTGGGTGGGTTAGTTAGTGACTGGGTGGGTTTGTGAGTGACTGGGTGGGTTTGTGAGTGACTTGGTGGGTTAGTGAGTGACTGGCTGGGTTAGTGACTGATTGGGTTAGTGAGTGACTGGGTGGGTTGGAGAGTGACTGGGTGGGTTAGTGAGTGACTTGGTGGGTTTGTGAGTGACTGGGTGGGTTAGTGAGTGACTGGGTTGGTTAGTGAGTGACTGGGTGGGGTTGTGAGTGACTGGGTGTGTTAGTGAGTGACTGGGTGGGTTTGTGAGCGACTGGGTGGGTTTGTGAGTGACTGGGTGGGGTTGTGAGTGACTGGGTTTGTTTGTGAGTGACTGGGTGGGTTGGTGAGTGACTGGGTGGGTTTCTGAGTGACTGGGTGGGTTAGTGAGTGACTGAGTGGGTTTGTGAGTGACTGGGTGGGTTGGTGAGTGACTGGGTAGGTTAGTGAGAAATTGGGTGGGGAAGGGATTTAAGAAAGGGGAGGAAGGAGAGCCGAGGAGGGGAGGGTAGAAGAGGGGAGGGGAAGGGAGGTGAGGGAAGGGGAGGGGAGGAAACGAGAGATGAGGAGGGAGGGGAGAGAGGGTGAAAGGAAAGGGCGGGGAGGAAAATGAGAAAGTGAAGGTGGGGAGGTGATGTTGGGGATGATTCATCTCTCTCTCTCTCTCTCTCTCTCTCTCTCTCTCTCTCTCTCTCTCTCTCTCTCTCTCTCTCTCTCTCTCTCTCTCTCTCTCTCTCTCTCTCTCTCTCTCTCTCTCTCTTTAATACCAGGTACCAGGGTTCAAAAGTCTTGAACACCAGGTACTAGGTACCAAGGTTCAATAGTCTTGAACACCAGGTACTAGGTACCAAGGTTCAATAGTCTTGAACAACAGGTACTAGGTACCAGGGTTCAAAAGTCTTGAACACCAGGTACTAGGTACCAGGGTTCAATAGTCTTGAACACCAGGTACTAGGTACCAGGGTTCAATAGTCTTGAACACCAGGTACTAGGTACCAGGGTTCACACACTGGGTGAAGCCAGACAGTCTGCTCCACCTTTCTCTGCATACCAAGGTGTACCCAGACATACCTGGGAATGCCTGCGTATTCCTGGGTATGCATGGGTATGTTTGGGTATCCCTGGGTATGTTTGGGTATGCCTGGGTATCCCTGAATACGCCTGGGTATACCTTGGTATGTCTAGTTATGCCTAGGTATTCCTAGGTTTCCTTGGGTATACCCTGGTATACCTGGGAGATTATTATTATTATTATTACTATGTATTATTATTACTATTAACATCACAATTCAAATGATGCTTCAGGGTGTAAATATCTCCAGTCCTCCATAGGAGTGCAGTCACTGTACTTCTCACCTCCAGGACTCAAGTCCGGCTAACCAATTTCCCTGACTTCCTACATAAATCTTACCGTGCTCACACTCCAACAGCACGACAAACTGCCGTAGCCCCTCGCCTTCAGCCACGCCTGTCTAACACTCACAAGCACGCCTGTTGGATGCTCAAGCCGTTAGCCATTAAAACCATGTGCCAGGGGCCCAAGATTGTTCAACTGCCTACCAGCATACATAAGGAGGATTACCAAAAGACTCCTGGCTGTCTTCAAGAAGACACTGGACAGGCACCTAAAGTCAATACCTGACCAGCTGGCTTGTGGTTCGTACGTCAGTTTGCGTGCGGCCAGCAATAACAGCCTGGTTGATCAGACCCTGATCCACCAAGAGGCCTGGTCTCAGACCGAGCCGCGGGGGCGTTGACCCTCGAAACCCTCTCCAGGTAAACTCCATGAGCACAATAAACTTTTTAAGTAAAAATATATATTTCACCTGCTGCGCTATACCGAGGGAAGTATCCACGTATTTCGAAAACCCAGCCTCCTCTACCTCAAAACACGCAAAAGGAACAGTGCAGAGTGGTGACAAAATTTCCATTGCAGTAGATTATAAAAATATTTATCTATATACTTATTTATGTATGCATATGTGTATGTACGTTTGCACGTATTTGTTTTTGCATATATATGTGTGTATGTATTCTTTTGTGCATGAATGTCGATATATAACTATTTATATATATATATATATATATATATATATATATATATATATATATATATATATATATATATATATATATATATATATATATATATATATTTGCAAATTGTCAACAATCATATAAGATCAAATATTTTATTTTAATGGTTTAAGGAAATACGTATATGATAAAAAAATTAAAAACCACCTAGGAGACTGGCGACTACACCAGCCAAAGCCAAGACAAAATACTTCCAGTTAACATACACCAGTCTTTAAGGTTTGAAGCCGATCAGAAGAGGCATTCTCTTGATACTCCTTACTTGGGAAATAATATTCTGAATAAAACTGGCAAACTGAAATTTAAATAGAAGAAACTGAAGGCAGAAATTTATTTTAATAAAGCCCACCAATGCTGAAAGTTTGAAGCCGATCAAGAGAAGCATTCTCCAGCAGTTGACCAGATTTCAGTGCTTTCAAGAATTTTGCCAATTTCAGAAGATTTCAGATTTGTTCTCACTCAGACTGAATTTGTGAGTTATCATCCTTAACACAGAATAAATCTTGGTGAATAATTTAGAGCCGATCTGAAGAACTATTCCTTATCTACTGACTATAAATAAACGTCACTGTTAATTCAGCAAACCCGGGAAATTGATACTTACGTTACCCGTTATTAAAGCGGGAATTATGTTCAGCTTACCACACAGGAGGTGAAAAATTCAGGCCTATCTGGTGAGTCATTCTCGAGGTATGACGCGGACCCTGACCATTCCAGATTTTTTTTTACTGTTTTAACCACATCTGCAAATCTTCCTCTTTCAGGGTGAGTAATATCTGCCTCCCTAAGGGTAATATCTGCATCCCTCAGGGTGAGTAATATCTGCCTCCCTAAGGGAAATATCTGCCTCCCTCAGGGTGAGTAATATCTGCCTCACTCAGGGTGAGTAATAGCTGCCTCACTCAGGGTGAGTAATATCTGCCTCCCTAAGGGTAATATCTGCCTCACTAAGGGTAATATCTGCATCACTAAGGGTGAGTAATATCTGCCTCCCTAAGGGTAATATCTGCCTCACTAAGGGTAATATCTGCATCACTAAGGGTGAGTAATATCTGCCTCCCTAAGGGTAAGTAATATCTGCCTCCCTAAGGGTAATATCTGCCTCACTCAGGGTGAGTAATATCTGACTCACTCAGGGTGAGTAATATCTGCCTCACTCAGGGTGAGTAATATCTGCCTCACTCAGTGTGAGTAATATCTGCCTCACTCAGGGTGAGTAATATCTGCCTCCCTAAGGGTAATATCTGCCTCACTCAGGGTGAGTAATATCTGACTCACTCAGGGTGAGTAATATCTGCCTCACTCAGGGTTAGTAATATCTGCCTCACTCAGGGTGAGTAATATCTGCCTCACTCAGGGTGAGTAATATCTGCCTCACTCAGGGTGAGTAATATCTGCCTCACTCAGGGTTAGTAATATCTGCCTCACTCAGGGTGAGTAATATCTGCCTCACTCAGGGTGAGTAATATCTGCCTCACTCAGGGTTAGCAATATCTGCCTCACTCAGGGTAAGTAATATCTGCCTCACTCAGGGTGAGTAATATCTGCCTCACTCAGGGTGAGTAATATCTGCCTCACTCAGGGTGAGCAATATCTGCCTCACTCAGGGTAAGTAATATCTGCCTCACTCAGGGTAAGTAATATCTGCCTCACTCAGGGTGAGTAATATCTGCCTCACTCAGGGTGAGTAATATCTGCCTCCCTCAGGGTGAGTAATATCTGCCTCACTCAGGGTGAGTAATATCTGCCTCCCTCAGGGTGAGTAATATCTGCCTCACTCAGGGTGAGTAATATCTGCCTCACTCAGGGTGAGTAATATCTGCCTCACTCAGAGTGAGTAATATCTGCCTCACTCAGGGTGAGTAATATCTGCCTCACTCAGGGTGAGTAATATCTGTCTCACTCAGGGTAATATCTTTCTCACTCAGAGTAACACAGTCTTCCTCCCTGACTCAGGGTGAGTAACACAGTCTTCCTACCTGACTCAGGGTGAGTAACACAGTCTTCCTCCCTGACTCAGGGTGAGTAACACAGTCTTCCTCCCTGACTCAGGGTGAGTAACACAGTCTTCCTCCCTGACTCAATCACTTAAGGGAGATATTACTGTCTTTCTCGGGGCGACAAATTTCCTCATTCATTGTTCACTTCCTTTCACCAATCTAAATAACTCAGATAGGTCCTTGTAATCCTCTTCTCTCTCTACTCATCTATATTTCTTACATCTCTTCTCCTCTCTACTTCATCTTTATCATCTTCTCTCTCTTTTCTCTTTCTAATATCTTCTCTCTCTATTTCTATTTTATCTTCTTTTTTCTTTCTTTTCTTTCTCTCTCTCTCTCTCTCTCTCTCTCTTCTCTTCTCTCTCTCTCTCTCTCTCTCTCTCTCTCTCTCCTCTCCTCTCCTATTCACACCAAGGCAGGGTGGTCCGAAAAAGAAAAACTTTAATCATCATTCACTCCATCACTGTCTTGCCAGAGGTATGCTTTACACTACAGTTATAAACTGCAACATTAACACCCCTCCTTCAGAGTGCAGACACTGTACTTCCCATCTCCAGGACTCAAGTCCGGCCTGCCGGTTTCCCTGAATCCCTTCATAAATGTTACCTTGCCAACACTCCAACAGCACGTCAAGTCTTAAAAACCGTTTGTCTCTTTTCACTTCTATTTAATACGCTCACGCACGCTTGCTGGAAGTCCAAGCCCCTCGCACACAAAACCTCCTTTACCCCCTCCCTCCAACATTTCCTAGGCCGACCCCTACCTCGCCTTCCCTCCACTACAGATTCATGCACTCGAAATCATTCTATTTCGTTCCATCCTCTCTACATGTCCAAACCATCTCAACAACCCCTCCTCAGCCCTTTGGATAATAGTCTTGGTAATCCCGCACATCCTCCTAATTTCAAAACTAGGAATTCTCTGCATTATATTCACACCACACATTGACCTCAGACAAGACTTCTCCACTGCCTCCAACCTTCTCCTTGTTGCAACATTCACAACTCATGTTTCACACCCATACAAGAGCGTTGGTATAACTATACTCTCGTAAATTCCCCTCTTTGCTTCCACGGACAAAGTTCTTTGTCTCCACAGACTCCTAAGTGCACCACTCACCTTTTCCTCTCATCCTTCATAGACCCATCTGCTGACATGTCCACTCCTAAATATCTGAATACATTCACCTCCTCCATACTCTCACCCTTCAATCTGATATCCAATCTTTCGTCACCTAATCTTTTTGTTATCCTCATCACCTTATTCTTTCCTATATTCACTTTGAATTTTCATATTTTACATACCCTACCAAACTCATCCACCAACCTCTTCATCTTCTCTTCAGAATCTCCCAAAAGCACAGTGTCATCAGCAAAGAGCAACTGTGACAACTCCCAATTTGTGTTAGATTCTTTATCTTTTAACCCCAAATCTCTTGCCATCACCCGAGCATTCACTTCTCTTACAACCCCATCTATAAATATATTGAACAATCATGGTGACATCACACATTCCTGTCTAACGCCTACTTTTACTGGGAAATAATCTCCCTCTCGCCTACATACTCTAACCTGAGCCTCACTATCCTCATAAAAGCTCTTCACTGCTTTCAGTAACCTACCTCCTATTCCATACACCTGCAACATCTGCCACATTGCCTCCCTATACACCCTGTCATACGCCTTTTTCAAATCCATAAATGCAACAGAAGCCTCTTTACCCTTATCTAAACACTGTTCACCTATATGTTTCCCTGCAAACACTTGGTCTACACACCCCCTACCTTTCCTAAACCCTCCTAGTTCATCTGCTATCTTGCTCTCCATCTTACTCTTAATTCTTTCAATAATAACTCTACCATACACTTTACCATGTATACTCAACAGACTTATTCTCGTATAATTTTTGCACTCTCTTTTGTCCCCTTTGCCTTTATACAAAGTAACTATGTATGCTCTCTGCCAATCCCTAGGTATCTTACCCTCTTCCATACATTTATTAAATAATAGCACCAACCACTCCAAAACTATATACCCGCCTGCTTTTAACATTTCTATCTTTATCCCATCAATCCCAGCTGCCTTACCCCTTTTCATTCTACCCTCTGCCTCACGTACTTCCCCCACACTCACAACTAGCTTTTCCTCACTCCAACAAGATGTTATTCCTTCTTGCCCTGTACACCAAATCACAGCTTCCCTATCTTCATCAACATTTAACAATTCCTCAAAATATTCCCTCCATCTTCCTGATACTTCTAACTCTCTATTTAATAACTCTCCTTTCCTGTTTTTTACTGTCAAATCAATTTGTTCCCAAGACTTCCTCAACTTATTAATCTCACTCCAAAACTTTTTCTTCTTTTCAACAAAATTTATTGATAACATATCACCCACTCTCTCATTTACTCTCTTTTTACATTGCTTCACCACTCTCTTAACCTCTCTTTTTCTCTCCATATACTCTTCCCTCCTTGTATCACTTCTACTTTGTAAAAACCTCTCATATGCTAACTTTTTCTCTGCCTCTTTAAAGTATCATTCCACCAATCGCTCTTCTTCCCTCCCGCACCTACTTTCCTGTAACCACAAACTTCTGCTGAACACTCTAACACTACATTCTGAAATCTACCCCATACATCTTCGACCCCATTGCCTACACTCTCACTAGCCCATCTATCCTCCAATAGTTGTTTATATCTTACCCTAACTGCCTCCTCTTTTAGTTTATAAACCTTCACCTCTCTTACTTGCTGCTTCTATTTTCCTTGCATCCCATCTACCTTTTACTCTCACTATAGCTATAACTAAAAAGTGATTTGATATATCTGTGGCCCCTCTATAAACATGTACATCCCGAAGTCTACTCAACAGTCTTCTATCTACCAATACGTAGTCCAACAAACTACTGTCATTACGCCCTACATCATATCTTGTATACTTATATATCCTCTTTTTCTTAAAATATGTATTGATTATAACTAAACCCCTTTCTATATAAAATTCAATCAAAGGGCTCCCATTATCATTTACACCTGGCACCCCAAACATACCTACCACACCCTCTCTACATGTTTTTCCTACTTTAGCATTTAGGTCCCCTACAACAATTACTCTCTCACTTGGTTCAAAAGTTCCTATACATTCGCTTAACATCTCCCAAAATATCTCTCTCTCCTCTACACTCCTCTCTTCTCCAGGTTCATACACGCTTATTATAACCCACTTTTCGCATCCGACCCTTATTTTAATCCACATAATCCTTGAATTTATACATTTATATTCCCTCTTCTCCTTCTATAACTGATCCTTCAACATTATTGCTACTCCTTCCTTAGCTCTAACTCTCTCAGATACTCCTGACTTAATCTCATATTTTTCTCCCCACTGAAACTCGCCTACCCCCTTTAGCTTTGTTTCGCTTAGGGCCAGGACATCCAACATCTTTTCATTCATAACATCAGCAATCATCTCTTTCTTATCATCTGCACTACATCTACGCACATTCAGACATCCCAGTTTTATAAAGTTTTTCTTCTTCTCTTTTTTAGTAATGTATACAGGAGAAGGGGTTACTAGCCCATTGCTCCCTGCATTTTAGTCGCCTCATACGACACGCATAGCTTACGGAGGAAAGATTATTTTCCACTTCTCCATGTAGAATAGAAGAAATAAAGAAGAACAAGAGCTATTAAGAAAAAGAAGAAAAACCTAGATGTGTGTATGTATATATATGCAAGTGTATGCCTGTGTAGTGTAACCTACTTGTAAGTAGAAGTAGCTAGATATACCTGTTATCCAGCGTGTTTATGAGACAGAAAAAAGACACCAGCAATCTTACCATCATGTAAAACGGTTTCAGGTTTCTGTTTTACAGTCACCTGGCAGGACAGGTAGTACCTTATATATATATATATATATATATATATATATATATATATATATATATATATATATATATATATATATATATATATATATATATATATATATATATATATATAAGCAAGACAACCACTATGAAAAATAGAGAAATTCCAAGCGCTTTCATGACTACTCACATTATCAAGGAACTATAAAACAAAACATAACCAGAAGGTTTATAAAGGGGCAAGACTACACCTCACAGTCACATCATACTAACAAAGACTACACCTCACAGTCACATCATACTAACAAAGACTACACCTCACAGTAGCGTAACATCGCACGACTCTGTGAAGAGGACCTGAGACTGTTCCCAAGAATTAAGATTTGTCCAATTTATCATTAAATTCTTCCCAAATTTTATTAATTATAAATGAATCAAATTTATATAAACCAAAAGAAATATTTATATTATTTTCAAAATTGGGATTTATATCAAGTGTAAGCAACAGAAGTCCAGCGGTTATATTACAGCTTTATACATCATTAGTAAGGCCTCACCTAGACTACGCAGCTCAGTTCTGGTCTCCATTTTACAGAATGGATATAAATTCGTTAATCTAGATGAGGCCTTACTAATGATGTATAAAGCTGTAATATAACCTCTGGACTTCTGTTGCTAACTTCTTGATATAAATCCAGTAATCTATTTGCCTTATTACGTACGCTTAGGCATTGCTGTCTTGGTTTAAGGTTGCTGCTTACCATCACCCCCAAGTCCTTCTCGCAATCTGTATGGCTAAGTTCTACGTTATTTAACTTATAAGTGCTTGGGTTATGGACACTCCCGAGCTTCAGAACCTTGCATTTATCTACATTGAACTGCATCTGCCACTTTTCTGACCACGAATTAAGTTTGTCTAAATCTTCCTGAAGTTCTATGACATCTATGTTTGAATCAATTATCCTACCTATCTTCGTGTCGTCGGCGAATTTGCTCATATCACTAGTAATTCCCTCATCAAGGTCATTGATATATATTATAAATAACAATGGGCCTAAGACTGATCCCTGTGGAACACCACTTGTTACAAGTCCCCATTCGGATTTAACCCCATTTATGCACACTCTCTGCTTCCTATTGGTGAGCCATGACTCGATCCATGACAGCACTTTTCCCCAATGCCATGAGCTGCCACTTTCTTTAACAGTCTCTGGTGCGGTACTCTATCAAAAGCCTTACTAAAGTCTAAATAAACAATATCGAATTCTTTATCGTGATCAACAGCCTCAAAAGCTTTACTGAAGAAGGTTAATAAATTAGATAGGCAGGAACGGCCCCTCGTGAATCCATGCTGGGTATCATTAATCAAATTATGGTTATCTAGATGGCTTCTAATAATATCAGCTATTATTGACTCTAGTAATTTGCCTACAATTGAGGTCAGGCTTATTGGGCGGTAGTTTGACGGTAGTGACTTGTCCCCTGCTTTAAAAATAGGAATTACATTAGCCATCTTCCACATATCAGACACTACACCTGTTTGAAGAGATAAATTAAAAATGTTAGATAAATTAAAAATGTTAGATAAATTAAAAATGTTAGATAAATTAAAAATGTTAGATAAAGAATATGATATAGTTTACTTGGATTTCAGTAAGGCCTTCGATAGAGTACCTCACAAGAGACTCTTAAGAAAGGTGGCAGCTCATGGTATAGGAGGTAAAGTTCTAGCATCAGCTCAGTTCTGGTCTCCATATTACAAAATGGACATTAATTCGTTAGAAAACATTCAGCGTAGAATGACTTAATTAATACATAGCATTAGAAATCTTCCTTATGAAGATAGATTGAAGACCCTTAAATTACATTCACTTGTAAGACGTAGAATGAGGGGAGACATGATCGAGGTATACAAGTGGAAAATGGGTATTACCAAGGGGAAATAAATAAGGTCTTGAGAATATCTCTCCAAGAGAGAACCCGCAATAATGGATTCAAATTAGATAAGTTTAGATTTAGAAAGGATATAGGAAAGTATTGGTTTGGAAATAGGGTAGTTGATGAGTGGAACAGTCTGCCTAGTAGGGTTATTGAAGCTAGGACATAAGAACATAAGAACATAAGAAAGGAGGAACATTGTGTGACATTGTGTTCCATTCTTGAGTTCTAGGTGGGATAGCGTTGAAGAAGTTTCTTGGCAATAGGTTCAGCTATGTTGTAGAAGCCGTTGTTCTTTTTGAAGTTGTTGGATATACAGATAAGTGATGATTCCAGGATTCTTCGGTATTGCGTGTTGTCTTCTCTGGTGATGAGTCTTGCGTTTCTGTAGTTGATTAAATGGTTGTGTAAATTTCGGTGTTGAACACAGGCATTTCTTGAGTCGTCAGATCTGCCTGCGTACTGGTGTTCTGAAATGCGTGTTTGGAGGTCTCTGGATGTTTCGCCAACGTATAATTTGCTGCAGCCATTACAAGGGATTGTGTATACCCCTGCCGTGGATTGAAGTTTTTCCTGTCTGTTACTGGTAATGTCCTTGATGGTGGTGGATGTGGAGGTAGATACTCGGAATGAGGTCTTAGAAAAAATGTTGGAAACGTGTTTGGAAATGGAGTTGGTGGGAAGGACTATGTATCTCTTCTCAGCAGTGTCTTCTCTGGGTGTGTTGAAGATGTTTAATGCCCAGTACGCAGGCAGATCTGACGACTCAAGAAATGCCTGTGTTCAACACCGAAATTTACACAACCATTTAATCAACTACAGAAACGCAAGACTCATCGCCAGAGAAGACAACACGCAATACCGAAGAATCCTGGAATCATCACTTATCTGTATATCCAACAACTTCAACCAGAACAACGGCTTCTAAAACATAGCTGAACCTATTGCCAAGAACCTTCTTCAACGCTATCCCACCTAGAACTCAAGAATGGAACACTGCAGGTCCTTTAAGTCACACAATGTTTTTAACTATCACACTACTTTTAAGATTGTCACATGCAGCTTTCTCCACCTGACCCAGCATTCTCCACCTGACTATACCCTATATATATTCATGTTACTCATTTTCCAGGTAGATCTGTCTGTGACTCGATAAAGCCCACTGCGTGGGCGAAACGTTGTCAATAAAGGATCACATTATACTGCTTATGTGTTTATTTTTCCATTGTGTCGGTATTTTATACCATTTATTTCCATGTTGAGTATCATTAATCAGATTATGCCTATCGAGATGGCTTCTTATGTTATCAGCTATAATCGACTCTAATAATTTGCCTACAATTGATGTTAGACTTATTGGGCGGTAATTTGATGGTGGAAAAATAAACACATAAGCAGTATAATGTGATCCTTTATTGACAACGTTTTGCCCACGCAGTGGGCTTTATCGAGTCACAGACAGATCTACCTGGAAAATGAGCAACATGGAGATATATATAGGGTACAGTCAGGTGGAGAATGCTGGGTCAGGTGGAGAAAGCTGCATGTGACGGTCTTAAAAGTAGTGTGATAGTTAAAAACATTGTGTGACTTAAAGGACCTGCAGTGTTCCATTCTTGAGTTGTAGGTGGGATAGCGTTGAAGAAGTTTCTTGGCAATAGGTTCAGCTATGTTTTAGAAGCCGTTGTTCTGGTTGAAGTTGTTGGATATACAGATGAGTGATGATTCTAGGATTCTTCGGTATTGCGTGTTGTCTTCTCTGGCGATGAGTCTTGCGTTTCTGTAGTTGATTAAATGGTTGTGTAAATTTCGGTGTTGAACACAGGCATTTCTTGAGTCGTCAGATCTGCCTGCGTACTGGTGTTCTGAAATGCGTGTTTGGAGGTCTCTGGATGTTTCGCCAACGTATAATTTGCTGCAGCCATTACAAGGGATTGTGTATACCCCTGCCGTGGATTGAAGCTTTTCCTGTCTGTTACTGGTAATGTCCTTGATGGTGGTGGATGTGGAGGTGGATACTCGGAAGGAGGTCTTAGAAAAATGTTGGAAACTTGTTTGGAAATGGAGTTGGTGGGAAGGACTATGTATCTCTTCTCAGCAGTGTCTTCTCTGGGTGTGTTGAAGATGTTTAATGCCCGTCGTCTGCAGTCTCTAATGAAGTGACGAGGATAGTGAGGTTTGGAAAAAACTTGTTCAAGGAGGGAGCATTCTTCTTCAAGGAACTCACTGCTGCAGATTCTGAGTGCGCGCAGGAAAAAGCCTATAATTACACTGCGTTTAATTTTGGTGTCGTGGTGAGAGTAGAAGTGGAGAAGATCGTGTTGATTGGTAGGTTTTCGATAGACTTTAAAACGAAGTTCATGGTCAGCTTTGCAGAGAAGAACATCAAGGAAAGGAAGAGTGTTGTCGACTTCTTCTTCTAGTGTAAACTGGATTGATGGCTCAACCTGGTTGAGTTCATGTTGGAGAGCTTGAACGTTGAAGCGTCTGGGAGTTATGATGAGAATGTCGTCAACATAACGAAGCCAGGTGACAGAAGAGGGAATAATAGTGGAAAATCGCTCGGCTTCCAAATGTTCCATATATAGGTTCGCAAGGACGGCACTAAGTGGCGATCCCATGGGTAGTCCAAAAGTTTGCTGAAAGAGTTGGTTTTCGAAAGAGAAACATGTAAAGCCCACACATAGTTCAACAAGGTCGATGAAATCGCTGGCTGGAAGAGGAAGATCAAGCGAGTCACCTGGCTTCGTTATGTTGACGACATTCTCATCATAACTCCCAGACGCTTCAACGTTCAAGCTCTCCAACATGAACTCAACCAGGTTGAGCCAGTACTTGCCTCTGTCCTTTCTAAATCTAAATTTATTCAATTTAAATCCGTTATTTCTGGTTCTTACTTGGTTCGATATCCTCAGTATTTTATTAATATCTCCTTTGTTTATGCCCATCATCCACTTGTACACCTCGATGATATCTTCCCTCATTCTACGTCTCTCCAGAGAGTGGAGATTCAACGCTCTAAGTCTATCTTCATACGGGAGATTTCTTATACTGTAAATCATTTTAGTCATTTTTCTATCTTCATACGGGAGATTTCTTATACTGTAAATCATTTTAGTCATTTTTCTCTGTATGTTCTCCAACGAATCTATATCCATCCTGTAGTAAGGAGACCAAAACTGAGCAGCATAATCCAAATGAGGTCTCACTAGTGATGTATAGAGCTGTAAAATAACTTTTGGACTTCTGTTGCTTATACTTCTTGAAATAAATCCTAGTAATCTGTTAGCCTTATTGCTCACACTTAGGCACTGTTGTCTTGGGTTTAGATTTCTGCTTACCATAACTCCCAAGTCCTTTTCACATTCTGTATGATCAAGCTCTACTTCAACCTAGTTTATAAATTCGAGGGATATTTTCATTACCAACAACTAGCACCTTACACTTGTCCACATTGAACTTCATCTGCCACTTTTCAGACCAAGACATAAATTTGTCCTAATCCTCCTGGAGTTCACTGGTATCCTCCTCAGAATGAATTATACGGCCTATTTTTGTATCATCAGCAAATTTACTCATGTCACTTGCAATTCCTTCATCAAGGTCATTTATGTAAATTATGAACAACAATGGGCCTAAAACTGATACTTGTGGAACGCCACTAGTGACTATTCCCCATTCAGATTTGACCCCATTAATGGAAACTCTCTGCTTTCTATTGGTAAGCCATGCCTCTATCCATGCTAGAACTTTACCTCCTATACCATGAGCTGCCACCTTTCTTAAGAGTCTCTTGTGAGGTACTCTATCGAAGGCCTTACTGAAATCCAAGTAAACTATATCATATTCTTTATCATTGTCTACTGCCTCAAATGTTTTATTGAAAAACGTCAGTAAATTTGTCAGGCAGGAACGACCTCTCGTAAACCCATGCTGAGATTCATTAATCAAATTATGTTCTTCAAGGTGACTTCTAATAATATCAGCTATAATTTATTCTAATAATTTGCCTACTATAGACGTGAGGCTTATTGGACGGTAATTTGACGGAATGGACTTATCCCCTGATTTGAATATAGGAACTACATTAGCTATCTTCCACATCTCTGGCACAACACCAGTTAGGATGGACGTATTAAACACATTCGTTAATGGCTGACTACGTTCCATCTTGCATTCTTTAAGTACCCTGGAAAACAACTCGTCGGGTCCCGGGGACTTATTTTGCTTCAGTTTATCTATCTGTTTGATAACCATGTCCCTCGTGACAGTAATATTAGTTAATTTGAATTCTTCAGGAACTGAATAATTGTTAATTTCTGGAATCTCATTTACGTCTTCTTGTGTAAAGACTGACAAAAAATATTCATTATATAGAGAACACATTTCCAGTTCGTTATCCGTCAGCTGTCCATTCCCAATTTTCAGAGGTCCTATCTTTTCCCTCACCTTCGTCCTATACACTTGAAAGAACCCTTTTGGATTAGTCTTTGATTCATTAGCAACCTTAATCTCATAGTCACGTTTAGCCTTTCTAATCCCCTTTTTTACTTCTCTTTTAAACTGAACATATTGGTCAATAAGTTTAACATCTCCTCTTTTGATGCGCCTTTAAATTCCTCTTTTCTCCCATAATAGATGTTTTAGCCTCCTGTTAATCCATTTGGGATCTTTATTATTTGACCTAAATTCTCTCTGGGGAATAAACATACTCTGTGCACGTTGTACATTATTAAGAAAAAAATCATAAACGCTGATCCCATCGTAATCGTTAGCTAAATTACCCCAGTCGAGATTAGACAGGTGTTCTCTAAGTCCAATATAATCGGCTATTTCTTAAATTTTAGAGATTTCTTCATCTATGAACTCTGGACTACAAATACGTAAAGAGAAAACCGACACTTTAACTCTATCTTGATGTGAAGAATAATAGTGTACATAGGAACAATTATTCATAGGTTTTCTGTAAATTATAAATTTAATATCAATGTTACCCTTAATAATAAAAACATCTAGGAAGGGCAATGAGTTATTTACTTCGAATTCAACAGTAAAATTTATAGAATGAACTAAGCTATTTAATTTAACAAGGAAATGGTTTATGTCTACATTCTTAGGTATAAGGCACAAAATATCATGAACATATCTATACCACTTAGCTCTATTGGGAAGGATTGTGTTAAGTAATCTTGTTTCAAAAAATTCCATGTATAAATTACTAAGAACAGGTGAAAGAGAATTTTCCATTGCCATACCAAACTTCTGAGTGTAAAACTCATCATTAAATACAAATTTTGCATCAACAATATAAAGTTTAATAAGTTTAATGATAGTAGGAACTGGCAATGGTAAATTGTAATTAACAAGTTTTTCAGATAAGAAACTAAGTAAATCATCAACTGGAACTTTTGTAAACAAGGAGGTAACATCAAAACTAACCATATTAAAATTCTTTAAATCAGTCAAGGTGCTTAATTTATCAACTAAATCTAAGTTGTTTTTAACATTAATATTATAAATTTTTCCAACAATTGGGCTCAAAATATTAACAAGCCATTTAGAACGTTTATAAGAAACTGAACCTATGGAGCTAATAATTGGTCTAACAGTTTTACCAGGTTTGTGTGTTTTTATTAATCCATAAATATAAGGTAAAGATGGATTAGTGGGAGTAAATTTTTTAATTAATTCAACTTTGTCCTTCAGTAGATGTTTTATTGAAATTGCTGTTAACTGTTTCTAAGGGATTCTTTCTAAGTTTAGAATAGGTTTCAAAATCATTGGTCGAGTCTATGCCAAAGCTTGTAGCAATGCTTATAAAAGCAAATCTATTATCTGTCATTTTTCGTGTATTTTTCAAATGAACATTAATTTTCCAAATAAATCTTATTTCATCACTGTTTCCAATGCAGACTGCCGTGACTGCCGTGACTGCCGTGACTACCGTGACTGCCGTGACTGCCGTGACTGTCG
Organism: Cherax destructor; assembly: GCA_009830355.1. Classification (NCBI taxonomy): domain Eukaryota; kingdom Metazoa; phylum Arthropoda; class Malacostraca; order Decapoda; family Parastacidae; genus Cherax; species Cherax destructor. The sequence goes on from WNWK01000690.1 coordinate 330,360, forward strand.
TGACTGCCGTGACTGCCGTGACTGCCGTGACTGTCGTGACTGCCGTGACTGCCGTGACTGCCGTGACTGTCGTGACTGCCGTGACTGCCGTGACTGCCGTGACTGCCGTGACTGCCGTGACTGCCGTGACTAGATAAAGTCACTGGATGACGAAAATTCTACCAAAGTAGATACCGAGGTGTTGCACACTTTAAATATTTATGATAAATATAATTATTGGTATTTTAATGAATGGCATCATTATCATACCAAGTTATTATTTTTCCTTTTAGTTTTAAATGATTATTCTATGCAAAAGTGTCAAGATTCAACAGCCTATCAGACCTTCAAATAGAATTTGATAAGGTCGATTACTCCTTATGGAAATGAAGATAGAAAAATCAATAATAACATACGAAAATAATACTATTAACATGTAGAACTAGTATAGAATATAAAACACTTAAACATGAAATTAATCATACCTAGAACAATGAATGAAAAATTAAATATATAAGTAATTAGTGACTCAAAGATGATATGTACACAATTAAACTTATTAAACTTTGTATTGTTGATGCAAAATTTGTACTTAATGACGAGTTTTACACTCAGAATTTTGGTATGGCAATGGGAAATCTTCTTTCATCTGTTCTTAGTAATTTATACATGGAATTTTTTGAAACAAGATTACTTAACACAATCCTTCCCAATAGAGCTAAGTGGTATAGATATGTTGATGATATTTTGTGCCTTATGCCTAAGAATGTAGACATACACCATTTCCTTGTTAAATTAAATAGCTTAGCTCATTCTATAAATTTTACTGTTGAATTCGAAGTAAATAATTCATTGCCCTTCCTAGATGTTTTTATTATTAAGGGTAACATTGATTTTAAATTTAAAATTTACAGAAAACCTACAAATAATTGTTCCTATGTACACTATTATTCTTCACATCAAGATAGAGTTAAAGTGTCGGTTTTATCTTCAATGTTTTTGAGAGCTTTACGTATTTGTAGTCCAGAGTTCATAGATGAAGAAATCTCTAAAATTTATGAAATAGCTAATGATTTAAAATACCAAGAAACGTAATTGATAAATCATTTAAAATAGCTAGAAATACTTTTTACAATCCAAAAAGGGACAACCAACCTTATTCAACTAAAAATATGTTGGTTCTCCCTTACCATGAAAACTTGGTTGATATGCCTTCCTTTCTTAAGAATTTTTATATCAAAGTTGTATTTAAAAATCTTGATACAGTAAAAAGACTTTTGATAAAAAATTCCCCCCAAAATGCTGACGGATGTGTCTATAAGATTCCCTGTAAAATATGCGATAAAGTTTATTATGGTCAAACTGGTAAAAGTCTTGAACTAAGATTAAAACAACATAAATATAGCATTAGAACTGGACAAGATTCTAATGCTCTATTTATTCATGTGAGAGATTTTAACCATCTAATTGATTTTCAAAATGCTGAGAAGGTTGTATCAAGCAAGTCCATGGTTGAGAGGAATATAATAGAATCATGTTTCATTAAAAGCAGTTTTGAAAATAATATGAATATTTCTTTTGGTTTAAATAAATTGGATTCATTTATAATTAATAAAATATGGGAAGAATTTAATGATAAATTGGACAAATCTTAATTCTTGGGAAGAGTTTCAGGTCCTTTCTTATGTTCCTCTTCACAGAGTCGTGCGATGTTACGCTACTGTGAGGTGTAGACTTTGTTAGTGTGATGTGACTGTGAGGTGTATTCTGCCCCTTTATAAGCCTTCTTGTCATGTTTCCTTTTATAGTTCCTTGATATTGTGAGTAGTCACGAATGCGCTTGGAATTCTTCTATTTTTTCAAAGTGGTTGTCTTGCATATATATATATATATATATATATATATATATATATATATATATATATATATATATATATATATATATATATATATATATATATAATATATATATATATATTTTGTCGTGCCGATTAGGTAAAACTTGCGATTTTGGCTTAAATAGCAATGCTCTTCTTGCCATATAAGACAAGCGAAAATTTGTGTATGCAATAATTTCGCAAAAATCATTCTGAACCTAGCGGAAAAAATATATTTCATTTTGTTTGTTTATTATTAAATTATTGTTAACGTATCTAAAATATATTTAGTTGGGTTAGGCTAAATTAAATTGCGCTTGTTGTAATAAGGTTAGGTAGGTTTTCAAAGTTTCTCTTGGTACAAAATTATAAATTCTTACATTAATATAAATGAAATATATATATCTTTAAACGTATAAGAGAAAATTTTAGAAAGGACTTAATTTTAGATGAGTTCTTGCTAATTGACCAGTTTACCTAATCGGCACGACATATATATATATATATAGTACATATATATATATATATATATATATATATATATATATATATATATATATATATATATATATATATATATATATATATATATATATGTCGTGCCGATTAGGTAAAATTGGTCAATTAGCAAGAATTCATCTAAAATTAAGTCCTTTCTAAAATTTTCTCTTATACGTTTAAAGATATATTTTTCCATTTATGTTAATGTAAAAATTTATAATTTTGTACCAAGAGAAACTTTGAAAACCTACCTAACCTTATTACAACAAGCGCAATTTAATCTAGCCTAACCCAACTAAATATATTTTAGATACGTTAACATTAATTTAATAATAAACAAACACAATGAAATATATTTTTTCGTTATGTTCAGAATGATTTTGGCGAAATTATTGCATACACAAATTTTCGCTGGTTTTATATGGCAAGGAGGCGTTGCTATTTAAGCCAAAATTGCCAGTTTTACCTAATCGGCACGACATATATATATATATATATATCGTATATATATATATATATATATATATATATATATATATATATATATATATATATATATATATATATATATATATATATATATATATATATATATATATATATATATATATATATATATATGGTATATATATATATATATATATATATATATATATATATATATATATATATATGTCGTGCCGATTAGGTAAAATTGGCTATTTTGGCTTAAATAGCAACGCTCTTCTTGCCATATAAGACAAGTGAAAATTAGTGTATGCAATAATTTCGGGGATATAGTTTTGGAGTGGTTGGTGCTATTATTTAATAAATGTATGGAAGAGGGTAAGGTACCTAGGGACTGGCAGAGAGCATGCATAGTTCCTTTGTATAAAGGCAAAGGGGACAAAAGAGAGTGGAAAAATTTTAGGGGAATAAGTCTGTTGAGTATACCAGGTAAAGTGTATGGTAGAGTTATTATTGAAATAATTAAGAGTAAGACGGAGAGCAGAATAGCAGATGAACAAGGTGGCTTTAGGAAAGGTAGGGGGTTTGTACACCAAGTGTTTGCAGTAAAACATATAGGTGAACAGTGTTTGGATAAGGGTAAAGAGGTTTTTGTGGCATTTATGGATTTGGAAAAGGCGTATGATAGGGTGGATAGGGGGGCAATGTGGCGGATGTTGCAGGTGTATGGAATAGGAGGTAGGTTACTGAAAGCAGTGAAGAGCTTTTATGAGGATAGTGAGGCTCAGGTTAGAGTGTGTAGGAGAGAGGTAGATTATTTCTCGGTAAAAGTAGGCCTTAGACAGGGATGTGTGATGTCACCATGGTTGTTCAATATATTTATAGATGGGGTTGTAAGAGAAGTGAATGCGAGGGTCTTGGCGAGAGGTGTGGGGTTAAAAGACAAAGAATCAAATACAAAGTGGGAGTTGTCACAGTTGCTTTTTGCTGATGACACTGTGCTTTTGGGAGATTCTGAAGAGAAGTTGCAGAGGTTGGTGGATGAATTTGGTAAGGTATGTAAAAGAAGAAAATTGAAAGTGAATATAGGAAAGTGTAAGGTGATGAGGATAACAAAAATATTAGGTGACGAAAGATTGGATATCAGATTGGAGGGAGAAAGTATGGAGGAGGTGAATGTATTCAGATATTTGGGAGTGGACATGTCAGCAGATGGGTCTATGAAGGATGATGTGTAATCATAGAATTGATGAGGGGAAAAGGGTGAGTGGTGCACTTCGGAGTCTGTGGAGACAAAGAACTTTGTCCATGGAAATAAAGAGGGGAATGTATGAGAGTATAGTTATACCAACACTCCTATATGGGTGTGAAGCATGGGTGATGAATGTTGCAACGAGGAGAAGGCTGGAGGCAGTGGAGATGTCATGTCTGAGGTCAATGTGTGGTGTGAATATAATGCAGAGAATTCGCAGTTTAGAAATTATGAGGAGGTGCGGGATTACCAAAACTATTATCCAGAGGGCTGAGGAGGGGTTGTTGAGGTGGTTCGGACTTGTAGAGAGAATGGAACGAAACAGAATGACCTCGAGAGTGTATAAATCTGTAGTGGAGGGAAGGCGGGGTAGGGGTCGGCCTAGGAAAGGTTGGAGGGAGGGGGTAAAAGAGGTTTTGGGTGCGAGGGGCTTGGATTTCCAGCAAGCATGCGTGAGCGTATTTGATAGGAGTGAATGGAGACAAATGGGTTTTAATACTTGACGTGCTGTTGGAGTGTGAGCAAAGTTACATTTATGAAGGGATTCAGGGAAACCGGCAGGCCGGACTTGAGTTCTGGAGATGGGAAGTACAGTGTCTGCACTCTGAAGGAGGGGTGTTAATGTTGCAGTTTTATAACTGTAGTGTAAAGCACCCCTCTGGCAAGACAGTGATGGAGTGAATGATGACGAAAGTTTTTCTTTTTCGGGCCACCCTGCCTTGGTGGGAATCGGCCGATGTGGTAATAATAATAATATATATATACATATATATATATATATATATATATATATATATATATATATATATATATATATATATATATATATATATATATATATATATATATATATGAATGTGTTCAGATATTTGGGAGTAAACTTGTCAGCAGATGTGCCTATGAAAAACGAGGTGAACCATAGAAATGACGAGAGGAAAAAGGTTAGTGGTGCACTGAGGTAATGTGGAGACAAACAACGTTATCCATGGAAGCAAAGAAGGGACTGTATGAGAGTATAGTGATACCAACGCTCTTATATGGGTGTGAAGCATGGGTTGTAAATGTTGCAACAAGGAGAAGGCTGGAGGTTTTCAGTGCTAAGGGCTTGGACATGCAAGATGCGTTTGTGAGCGAGTTAGTCAGGAGTAAATGAACGCAAGTCAGAGGTGTCCTTGCTCGCAGATGATGCAAACTAATGAGTAGAATAGAGATAGGATTACACCAGAAAAGGCTACAAATGGATCTGGACAAGCTGCAGGAGTGCTCGGGAATCCTGAAGCGAGGATTAAATTCCAGCTAAAGGAATTTAATCCCAAAAGATGTAAAGTTATGCAAGTCGGGGAAGGGGAAAGAAGACCGGAAACAGAGTACAGGCTAGGGACACAAAGTTGAAAACCTCCCTTAAAGAGAACCTCTGGGTGAGCATAGTTCCGAGCATCTCACCTGAGGCACACATCAACCGAATAACTGCTGCAACAAACGCAAGACTGACAAATTTAAGGGTAACTTTCAGGAACATCAACAAGGAGATATTCACTACATTATAAACGGCAAATGTCAGGCCCATCCTGGAGTACGCAGCACAAGTATGGAACCCGCATCAGGTAAAGTATGTAAAGAAACTGGAACAGTGCCAAGGTTTGCAACAAAAATAGTCCCAAAGTTTATTGGGAGGGTAGACAAGGCGAGTCAGTCTGAGAGGCGAGTCTCAGGTCACGAGGTCACAACTGTAAGATAATAAGAGCAATGAGTCACAGGGATCTTAGAGAGGTCAGCAAGTGCAACAACCTAGACAGCCAAGTGGTAGACGCAGAATTTATACATAGTTTCAAGAACAGGTAAGCTCAGTCAGGGGAGAGTGAACCCATTAGCAGCCAACACAGAAGCGGGTCCAGGAGCTTAGACTCGACCCCTACAACCACAAATAGGTGAGTGCACACAGACACAGACACACACAGACACACAGACACAGACCCACACACACACACACAACACACACACACACACACACACACACACACACAACACAAACACACACACATACACACACATACACACACACACACACATACACACACACACACACACACTGGAGGAAACAAGGGTCAGAGGAGACATGATAACGACATACAAAATACTGCGGGGAATCGACAAGGTAGACAGTGACAGGATGTTCCAGAGAGGGAACACAGAAACAAGGGGACACAACTGGAAGCTGAAGACTCAGATGAGTCAAAGGGATGTTAGGAAGTATTTCTTCAGCCACAGAGTAGTCAGGAAGTGGAATAGTCTAGAGAAAGATATAGTGGAGGCAGGAACCATACATAGTTTTAAGACAAGGTATGATAAAGCTCATGGAGCAGGGAGAGCAGAGACCCAGTAGCAGACAGCGAAGAGGCAGGGCCAGGAGCTGAGTCTCGACCCCTGCAACCACAATTAGGTGAGTACACAAACACACATACACACCTTGAGTAGTGCAGATATTGAGGACATCACATATGAAAGACCCCTCAGGGCCAGTGATCATGTGGTTTTAAGCTTCGATTACACAGTAGAGTTACAAGTGGAGGGGAAGCAGATAGGGCCAGAAGAATGAAGCCAAACTACAAGAAAGGGGACTACGCGGGCATGAAGAACTTCCTAAACGGGGTTCAGTGGGACAGAGAACTGGAAGGGAAATCAGTAAACGAGATGATAGAATATGTGACAACAATATGCAGGGAAGCTGAGGAGAGGTTTGTACCCAAGGGAAACAGAAACAACGAAAAAGCCAAGATGAGCCCATGGTTCACCCAAAGGTGCAGGGAAGCCAAAACCAAGTGTGCTAGGGAATGGAAGAAGTATAGAAGGCAAAGGACCCAGGAGAATAAGGAGAACAGTTGTGTAGCCAGGATTGAATATGCACAGGTAAGAAGGGAGGCCCAACGACAATACGAGAATGACATAGCAGCGAAAGCCAAATCTGACCCGAAGCTGTTGTACAACCACATCAGGAGGAAAACAACAGTCAAGGACCAGGTGATTAGACTAAGGAAGGAAGGAGGAGAGATCACAAAAAATGACCGCGAAGTGTGTGAGGAACTCAACATGAGATTCAAAGAAGTGTTCACCGAGGAGACAGAAGGAACTCCAGATAGACAGAGAGGTGGGGTACACCACCAAGTGTTGGACACAATACACGCAACCGAGGAAGAAGTGAAGAGGCTGCTGAGTTACCTAGATACCTCAAAGGCGACAGGGCCGGATCACATCTCTCCATGGGTCCTGAGAGAGGGAGCTGAGGCGCTATGTGTACCCCTAACAACAATATTCAACACATCTATCGAAACAGGGCAACTACCTGAGGAATGGAAGACAACAAATGTAGTTTCAATTTTTAAAAAAGGAGACAGGAACGTAGCACTAAACTACAGACCAGTGTCACTGACATGTATAGTATGCAAAGTCATGGAGAAGATAGTCAGGAGAAGAGTGGTGGATCACCTAGAAAGGAATGAGCTTATCAATGACAGCCAACACGGTTTCAGGGATGATAAATCCTGTGTCACAAACCTACCGGAGTTCTATGACAGGGTGACACCAGTAAGACAAGAGAGAGAGGGGTGGGTAGATTGCATTTTCTTGGTCTGTAAGAAGGCGTTTGAAACAGTCCCACACAAGAGATTAGTGCAAAAGCTGGAGGACCAGGCAGGTATAACAGGGAAGGCACTCCAATAGATCAGGGAATACCTGTCAGGAAGACAGCAGTGAGTCATGGTTCGTGACGAGGTGTCAGAGTGGGCGCCTGTGACAAGTGGGGTTCTACAGAGGTCAGTCCTGGGACCGGTGCTGATTCTGGAATTTGTGAACGACATGACGGAAGGAATAGCCTCCGAAGTGTCCCTGTTTGCAGATGATGTGAAGTTGATGAGAAGAATTCAATCGGACGAGGACCAGGCAGAACTACAAAGGGATATGGACAGGCTACAGGACTGGTCCAGAAATTGGCTCCTGGAGTTCAACCCCACCAAGTGCAAAGTCATGAAGATTGGGGAAGGGCAAAGAAGACCGCAGACGGAGTACAGTCTAGGGGGCCAGAGACTACAAACCTCAATCAAGGAAAAAGATCTTGGGGTGAGTATAACATCAGGCACATCTCCTGAGTCGCACATCAACCAAATAACTGCTGCAGCATACGGGCGCCTAGCAAACCTAAGAACAGCATTCCGACATCTTGATAAGGAATCGTTCAGAACCCTGTACACTGTGTACGTTAGGCCCTTACTGGAGTATGCAGCACCAGTTTCTAACTCACACCTAGCCAAGCACATAAAGAAACTAGAGAAAGTGCAAAGGTTTGCAAAAAGACTAGTCCCGGAGCTATGGGGTATATCCTACGAGGAGAGGTTAAGGGAAATCGACATAGCGACACTGGAGGGCAGGAGAGATAGGGAGGACATGATAACGACATATAAAATACTAAGAGGAATTGACAAGGTGGACAGAGACAGAATGTTCCAGAGATGGGACACAGCAACAAGGGGACACAGTTGGAAGTTGAAGACTCAGATGAATCACAGGGATGTTAGGAAGTATTTCTTCAGTCACAGAGTGGTCAGGAAGTGGAATAGCTTGGGAAGTGATGTAGTGAAGGCAGGATCCATTCATAGCTTCAAGAAGAGGTATGATAAGGCTCACGGCGATGGGAGAGTGACCCAATAGCGGCCAGTGAAGAGGCGGGGTCGGGAGCTATGAATCGACCCCTGAAACAACAACTAGGTGAGTACAACTAGATGAGTACACACACGCCCATACACACACACACACATACACACACACACACACACACACACACACACACACACACATACACACACACACACAGTACATAGTGGGACATCAACAAGGAATATACCAACAAGTGTTGGATGACATACACACAACTGAGGAGGAGGTGAAGAAGCTGCTAAGTGACCTTGATACCTCAAAGGCGATGGGACCGGACAACATCTCCCCGTGGGTCCTTAGAGAGGGAGCAGAGACGCTGTGTGTGCCACTAACCACAATATTCAACACATCACTCGAAACTGGGCAACTACCTGAGGTATGGAAGAAGGCAAATGTAGTTCCCATTTTTAAGAAAGGAGACAGAAACGAGGCACTAAACTATAGACCAGTGTCACTGACATGTATAGTGTGCAAAGTCATGGAGAAGATTATCAGGAGGATAATGGTGGAGCACCTGGAACGGCACAAGCTTATAAACGACACCCAGCACGGATTTATGGAGAGTAAATCCTGTGTCACTAACCTTCTGGATTTCTATGACAAAGTAACAGAAGTAAGACACGAGAGAGAGGGGTGGGTCGATTGCATTTTCTTGGACTGCAGGAAGGCCTTTGACACAGTTCCTAACAAGAGATTAGTGCAGAAGTTAGAGTATCAGGCGTGTATAACAGGAAGGGCACTGCAATGGATCAGAGAATACCTGACAGGGAGGCAACAACAAGTCATAGTACGTGATGAGGTATCACAGTGGGCGCCTGTGACGAGCGGGGTCCCACAGGGGTCAGTACTAGGACCAGTGCTATTCTTGGTATATGTGAATGACGTGAATGACATGACGGACGGGATAGACTCAGAAGTGTCCCTGTTCGCAGATGATGTGAAGTTAATGAGGAGAATTAAATCAGATGAGGATCAGGCAGGACTTAAGAACATAAGAACATAAGAAAGGAGGAACACTGCAGCAGGCCTGTTGGCCCATACTAGGCAGGTCCTTCACAATCCATCCCACTAACAGAATATTTGCTCAACCCAATTTTCAAAGGTACCCAAGAAATAAGCTTTGACAATTCTACCCACTCATGCGCGAGTCCCACTCAAATCCAACCCCTCTCACTCATGAATTTATCCAACCTAAATTTGAAACTACCCAAGGTCCTAGCTTCAATAACCCTACTAGGCAGACTGTTCCACTCATCAACTACCCTATTTCCAAACCAATACTTTCCTATATCCTTTCTAAATCTAAACTTATCTAACTTGAATCCATTATTGCGGGTTCTCTCTTGGAGAGATATCCTCAAGACCTTATTTATATCCCCTTTGTTAATACCCATTTTCCACTTGTATACCTCGATCATGTCTCCCTCATTCTACGTCTTACAAGTGAATGTAATTTTAGGGTCTTCAATCTTTCTTCGTAAGGAAGATTTCTAATGCTATGTATTAATTTAGTCATTCTACGCTGAATGTTTTCTAACGAATTTATGTCCATTCTGTAATATGGAGACCAGAACTGAGCTGCGTAATCTAGGTGAGGCCTTACTAATGATGTATAAAGCTGTAATATAACCTCTGGACTTCTGTTGCTAACACTTCTTGATATAAATCCCAGTAATCTATTTGCCTTATTACGTACGCTTAGGCATTGCTGTCTTGGTTTAAGGTTGCTGCTTACCATCACCCCCAAGTCCTTCTCGCAATCTGTATGGCTAAGTTCTACGTTATTTAACTTATAAGTGCTTGGGTTATGGACACTCCCGAGCTTCAGAACCTTGCATTTATCTACATTGAACTGCATCTGCCACTTTTCTGACCACGAATTAAGTTTGTCTAAATCTTCCTGAAGTTCTATGACATCTATGTTTGAATCAATTATCCTACCTATCTTCGTGTCGTCGGCGAATTTGCTCATATCACTAGTAATTCCCTCATCAAGGTCATTGATATATATTATAAATAACAATGGGCCTAAGACTGATCCCTGTGGAACACCACTTGTTACAAGTCCCCATTCGGATTTAACCCCATTTATGCACACTCTCTGCTTCCTATTGGTGAGCCATGACTCGATCCATGACAGCACTTTTTCCCCCAATGCCATGAGCTGCCACTTTCTTTAACAGTCTCTGGTGCGGTACTCTATCAAAAGCCTTACTAAAGTCTAAATAAACAATATCGAATTCTTTATCGTGATCAACAGCCTCAAAAGCTTTACTGAAGAAGGTTAATAAATTAGATAGGCAGGAACGGCCCTCGTGAATCCATGCTGGGTATCATTAATCAAATTATGGTTATCTAGATGGCTTCTAATAATATCAGCTATTATTGACTCTAGTAATTTGCCTACAATTGAGGTCAGGCTTATTGGGCGGTAGTTTGACGGTAGTGACTTGTCCCCTGCTTTAAAAATAGGAATTACATTAGCCATCTTCCACATATCAGACACTACACCTGTTTGAAGAGATAAATTAAAAATGCTGGACATGTTGGACACGTGGTCCAGCAACTGGCTTCTCGAATTTAACCCCGTCATATGCAAAGTCATGAAGATCGGGGAAGGGCAAAGAAGACCGCAGACAGAGTATAGGCTAGGTGGCCAAAGACTGCAAACCTCGCTCAAGGAGAAAGATCTTGGGGTGAGTATAACACAAAGCACGTCTCCGGAAGCACATATCAACCGGATTACTACTGCAGCATACGGACGACTGGCAAACCTGAGAATAGCGTTCCGATACCTTAGTAAGGTATCGTTCAAGACACTGTACACCGTGTACGTCAGGAACATACTAAAGTATGCAGCACCAGTTTGGAACTCATACCTGGTCAAGCACGTCAAGAAGTTAGAAAAAGTTTAACGGTTTGCAACAAGGTTAGTCCCAGAGCTAAGGGGATTGTCCTACGAAGAAAGGTTAAGGGAAATCGGCCTGACGACACTTGAGGACAGGAGGGTTAGATGAGACATGATAACGTCATATAAAATACTGCGTGGAATAGACAAGGTGGATAGAGACAGGATGTTCCAGAGAGGGGACACAGAAACAAGGGGTCACAATTGGAAGTTGAAAATTCAGATGAGTCAAAGGGATCTTAGGAAGTATTTCTTCAGCCATAGAGTTGTCAGGAAGTGGAATAGTCTAGCAAGTGATGTAGTGGAGGCTGGAACCATACATAGCTTAAAGACGCTGTATGATAAAGCTCATGGAGCAGGGAGAGAGGGGACCCAGTAGCGATCAGTGAAGAGGCGGGGCCAGGAGCTGAGTATCGACCCCTGCAACCACAATTAGGTGAGTACACACACACAAAAACACACACACACACTCACACACATATACACAAACACCATACACACACATAAAACATACACACAAACACAACACACACACACAACACACTCACACACAAACAAGCACACACACAAAATACACACACACACAACACACACACACACACACACAAACAAATACACATACAAAACACATACACACAAAACACATACACACACATACACACACACACACACACACACACACACACACACACACACACACACACACACGACGAACCAGCGAGACTGGACCTAGTATTCACCCTTTGTAGTGCAGATATTGAGGACATCACACATGAAAGCCACCTTGGGGTCAGTGATCATATGGTTCTAAGCTTCGAATACATAGTAGAGTTACAAGTGGAGGGGGAAGCAGGAAGGGCTGCACGAATGAAGCCAAACTACAAGAAAGGTGACTACGTGGGCATGAGGAACTTCCTGCACGGAGTTCAGTGGGACAGAGAGCTGGCAGGGAAATCAGTAGACGAGATGATGGAATATATGACAACAATTTGCAAGGAAGTTGAGGAGAGGTTTATACCCAAGGGTAACAGGAGAAGCGAAAAAGCCAGGATGAGCCCATGGTTCACCCAAAGGTGCAGGGAAGCCAAAACCAAATGTACAAGGGAATGGAAGAGGTACAGAAGGAAAAGAACCCAGGAGAATAAGGAGAAAAGTCGTAGGGCCAGAAATGAATATGCACAGGTCAGAAGGAAGGCCCAAAGACAGTACGAGAATGACATAGCAGCGAAAGCCAAATCTGACCCAAAGCTGCTGTACAGCCACATCAGGAGGAGGACAACAGTCAAGGACCAGGTGATCAGGCTGAGGAAGGTAGGAGGGGAGGTCACAAGGAATGACCGCGAAGTGTGTGAGGAGCTCAACATGAGATTCAAAGAGGTGTTCACAGAGGAGATAGAAGGGCCTCCAGAAAGGCAGAGAGGTAGGGTACACCATCAGGTGCTGGACACAATATACACAACTGAGGAGGAAGTGAAGAAGCTACTAAGCGAGCTAGATACCTCAAAGGCGATGGGGCCGGATAACATCTCTCCATGGGTCCTGAGAGAGGGAGCAGAAGAGCTATGTGTACCCCTAACAACAATCTTCAACACGTCTATCGAAACAGGGCAACTACCTGAGGAAAGGAAGACAACAAATGTAGTTTCAATTTTTAAAAAAGGAGATAGGAACGTAGCACTAAACTACAGACCAGTGTCACTGACATGTATAGTATGCAAAGTCATGGAGAAGATAGTCAGGAGAAGAGTGGTGGAGCACCTAGAAAGGAATGAGCTTATCAACGACGGCCAATACGGTTTCAGGGACGGGAAATCCTGTGTCACAAACCTACTGGAGTTCTACGACGGGGTGACAGCAATAAGACAAGAGAGAGAGGGGTGGGTAGATTGCATATTCTTGGACTGTAAGAAGGCGTTTGACACAGTTCCACACAAGAGGCTAGTGCAGAAGCTGGAGGACCAGGCAGGGGTAACAGGGAAGGCACTACAATGGATCAGGGAATACCTGTCAAGAAGACAGCAGCGAGTCATGGTACGTGGCGAAGTGTCAGAGTGGGCGCCGGTGACGAGTGGGGTTCCACAGGGGTCAGTCCTAAGACCAGTGCTGTTTCTGGTATTTGTGAACGACATGACGGAAGGAATAGACTCTGAAGTGTCCCTGTTTGCAGATGATGTGAAGTTGATGAAAAGAATTCAATCGGACGAGGACCAGGCAGAACTACAAAGGGATCTGGACAGGCTGCAAGCCTGGTCCAGCAATTGGCTCCTGGAGTTTAACCCCACCAAGTGCAAAGTCATGAACATTGGGGAAGGGCAAAGAAGACCGCAGACGCAGTACAGCCTAGGGGGCCAGAGACTACAAACCTCACTCAAGGAAAAAGATCTTGGGGTGAGTATAACACCAGGCACATCTCCTGAGGCGCACATCAACCAAATAACTGCTGCAGCATATGGGCGCCTAGCAAACCTAAGAACAGCATTCCGACATCTTAACAAAGAATCGTTCAGGACCCTGTACACTGTGTACGTTAGGCATATACTGAAGTATGCAGCGCCAGTTTGGAACCCACACCTAGCTAAGCACGTAAAGAAGCTAGAGAAATGCAAAGGTTTGCAACAAGACTAGTCCCGGAGCTAAGGGGTATGTCCTACGAGGAGAGGTTAAGGGAAATCGACCTGACGACACTGGAGGACAGGAGAGATAGGGGGGACATGATAACGACATATAAGATAATGAGAGGAATTGACAAGGTGGACAAAGATAGAATGTTCCAGAGATGGGACACAGCAACAAGGGGACAAAGTTGGAAGTTGAAGACTCAGATGAATCACAGAGATGTTAGGAAGTATTTCTTCAATCACAGAGTGGTCGGGAAGTGGAATAGTTTAGGAAGTGATGTAGTGGAGGCAGGCTCCATACATAGCTTTAAGAAGAGGTATGATAAAGCTCATGGCGCAGGGAGAGTGACCCAGTAGCGGCCAGTGAAGAGGCGGGGCCAGGAGCTATGAATCGACCCCTGCAACCACAACTAGGTGAGTACAACTAGGTGAGTACACACACACACACACAAACACAAACAAGCACACACACAAAACACATACACACAAAACACATACACAACACACACACACACACACACACACACACACACACACACACACACAAACACACACACACACACACACACACAGACACACACACACACACAGACACACACACACACACACTGAAAGTAAGCCAGGGAAAGTTGAAGGTAGGAGCAGGTGAGCTCAGTCCATTATTTGCAGGACCAGACTGATTGTTGACAACCATATATGTCCACCCCCGCTTCACTATACACACTACCAGCACTCTGTGTACACCTGACTCCTCACACACTATACCGCCGTGTGTGTGTGTGTGTGTGTGTGTGTGTGTGTGTGTGTGTGTGTGTCTGTCTGTCTGTCTGTCTGTCTGTCTGTCTGTCTGTCTGTCTGTCTCTCTCTCTCTCTCTCTCTCTCTCTCTCTCTCTCTCTCTCTCTCTCTCTCTCCGCTCGCAAATCTGGACGTCCTGGACGCATCCATCTTCCCTAACTTTACGACATTCCAGAAAACTAAAAATTTAATAGCTTTCTTTTGTCTCTCATTTCAATATCGAAAAAAGGATTATTCGTATAAATTTGGACAAGCAGTTGAACGACAGGAACCTCCAAGGTCAACATAGATTGTTCTTATTTTTTCTGTCAACTGTACAAGTAATTTATCAGATAAGATGAAATCCCCATTCATTATAATCTGTTTACAACCATTAACATCACACACATCAGTAGCAAATAACATCACACACACATCAGTAGCAAATAACATCACACACACATCAGTAGCAAATAACATCACACACACATCAGTAGCAAATAACATCACACACACATCAGTAGCAAATAACATCACACACACATCAGTAGCAAATAACATCACACACACATCAGTAGCACTAACATCACACACACATCAGTAGCACTAACATCACACACACATCAGTAGCACTAACATCACACACACATCAGTACCACTAACATCACACCAGTAATACTAACATCATACACCAGTAACACTAACATGACACACTAGTAACACTAATAACACACACCAGTAACGCTAACAACACACTCTAGTAACACTAACATCACACACATCAATAACACTAACATCACACACATCAGTAACACTAACATCACACACATCAGTAACACTAACATCACACACATCAGTAACACTAACAACACACACTAGTAACACTAACATTACACACATCAGTGACACTAACATCACACACACATCAGCAACACTAACATCACACACACATCAGTAACACTAACATCACACACACATCAGTAACACTAACATCACACACACATCAGCAACACTAACATCACACACACATCAGTAACACTAACATCACACACACATCAGTAACACTAACATCACACACACATCAGTAGCACTAACATCACACACACATCAGTAGCACTAACATCACACCAGTAATACTAACATCATACACCAGTAACACTAACATGACACACTAGTAACACTAATAACACACACCAGTAACGCTAACAACACACTCTAGTAACACTAACATCACACACATCAATAACACTAACATCACACACATCAGTAACACTAACATCACACACATCAGTAACACTAACATCACACACATCAATAACACTAACATCACACACATCAATAACACTAACATCACACACATCAGTAACACTAACATCACACACATCAGTAACACTAACATCACACACATCAGTAACACTAACAACACACACTAGTAACACTAACATTACACACACTAGTAACACTAACATCACACACACATCAGTGACACTAACATCACACACACATTAGTAACACTAACATCACACACACATTAGTAACACTAACATCACACACACATCAGTAACACTAACATCACACACCAGTAACACTAACATCACGCACACATTAGTAACACTAACATCACACACACATCAGTAACACTAACATCATACACCAGTAACACTAACATGACACACCAGTAACACTAATAACAAACACCATTAACGCTAACAACACACTCTAGTAACACTAATAACACACACACGTAACACTAACAACACACACTAGTAACATTAACATACCAACTACAGTGGGTGAGCTGAGAGTGGTACTAACTACAGTAGGTTAGCTGAGAGTGGTACTAACTACAGTGGGTGAGCTGAGAGTGGTACCAACTACAGTAGATGAGCTGAGAGTAGTACCAACTACAGTGGGTGAGCTGAGAGTGGTACCAACTACAGTAGGTGAGCTGAGAGGGGTACCAACTACAGTGGGTGAGCTGAGAGTGGTACCAACTACAGTAAGTGAGCTGAGAGTGGTACCAAGTACAGTGGGTGAGCTGAGAGTGGTATCAACTACAGTGGGTGAGCTGGGAAAGGTACCAACTAAAGTGGGTGAGCTGAGAGTGGTACCAACTACAGTGGGTGAGCTGGGAAAGGTACCAACTAAAGTGGGTGAGCTGAGAGTGGTACCAACTACAGAAGATGAGCTGAGAGTGGAACCAACTACAGTGGGTGAGCTGAGAGTGGAACCAACTACAGTGGGTGAGATGAGAGTGGTACCAACTACAGTAGGTGAGCTGAGAGTGGAACCAACTACAGTGGGTGAGGTGAGAGTGGTACCAACTACAGTAGGTGATGTGAGAGTGGTACCAACTACAGTAGGTGAGCTGAGAGTGGTACCAAGTACAGTAGGTGAGCTGAGAGTGGTACCAAGTACAGTAGGTGAGCTGAGAGTGGTACCAAGTACAGTAGGTGAGCTGAGAGGGGTACCAAGTACAGTAGGTGAGCTGAGAGTGGTACCAAGTACGCCATGTGATATCAAACACACACAGGAACAAACATCCATCCTCCGAGTGCTTCTTCACAGTTCTTTTACTCTCGCCTCTCGCTCGGGGACGAGGCACTGCTAAATGATCCACTGTATACTATGTCAAATCTAAATTCGTTGTTCAGTGTTTTGCTCTACCTCTATTGGGTTCCCTTAATTCAGCTAGCCTTAAGGTATTTAAATTGATTATGTGTACTAAGCCTGAGGTTCTTACCTCTACAGAACTAGGATTCTCTCTGTTTACATCGTTAGTTGTTCCACGAACGTACTTATCTACGAACTCATATTATGTTGTAATAAACAACTGTCAATGCATAAACAGAAGGGTGAACGAGGGACTTGAACCACGGTCCAAAAATTGACAGTCCAACGCTCTAACCGTCTAGATTAACCCTTACCTACTTTCGTGTTGTCATACTGAGTGATAGATCTACTCAGACTTCTAACTGCATTCCTATAACATTTGGTTTCATTATTTACTTCTCTTTTAATATGATTCCTAATGATAGACACAGGCACACCAAAGTTATTTTCTGCATTTTCCTTCAAGGAACTTTCTCTGGCTAATTCACTGTGTGATTGAATCCATTTTGAAGCGTATCTGGATTCTATAATAAGCATCTCAGTCATAATGTGAGTCAAGAGTCTTCAGTGATGACATAGAATCAGTAGTGATCATAGAGTCAAGCTCAGTGTCATAACCTAACTTTAGCGTCATTAGGATGGCAAACAATTCAGTTTGCAGTGTAGACGCCCAGTTGTTAATTCTTATACCTAACTCAACATGGTTGCTATAGTTCTTATCTAGGGAGGTGGCAACAAGAGCAGATGCAGCCCTGCCAGCAGACTCCTGCTGGAGGTGGCAACAAGAGCAGATGCAGCCCTGCCAGCAGACTCCTGCTGGAGGTGGCAACAAGAGCAGATGCAGCCCTGCCAGTAGACTCCTGCTGGAGGTGGCAACAAGAGCAGATGCAGCCCTGCCAGTAGACTCCTGCTGGAGGTGGCAACAAGAGCAGATGCAGCCCTGCCAGTAGACTCCTGCTGGAGGTGGCAACAAGAGCAGATGCAGCTCTGCCAGTAGACTCCTGCTGGAGGTGGCAACAAGAGCAGATGCAGCCCTGCCACTAGACTCCTGCTTAGATCCATAACTGTATATAACTTGTGATATATTATTACTAACAGTAAAGCCAGTTGATCTTCGCTGTGGATACTAACTGGGTTACATGGTACTCAGAATATCATCCCAGCATGTTTAAATTAGTACATGGCTTTTTTGATCTCAGTTGATATTTTGTTATTGGAGTTAAATTTGGTGAAAAAAATCCTTATAACTATTTGCGTTTAGCTGCTCAGGACCCGTGTACATGCAGGTCTGAACCTCGACCAAGTTGTGGCTACGACTGACTCTGTTCCACAGTTATATTTCGTACCAGATCATCATTGTTCGTGAATATAAGGTCAAAGGTAATGTCTTGTCTTGTCAGTTCCACTGGCTGGTGGCTTAAGGCAAATCTATTAGAGTCTTAATAGATCGTTTGTGTGACTGTTCGTCTAAATTGGCTCCTGGAATTTTCTTTGTTTTACAGTATTTGTTACACTCTTCCATTTCAGATATCTTAAGTTGAAGTCACAAGTTGATGATTAAGACACATGTGCAACAGTTGCACATGTGTCTTAATCATCAATTTATCGGTATTTTATACAATTTTCAACACAACTGTCGGACACTGCAGCACAACGGTATCTTGGTACAGAGGACATCTTCCACACTTCGTGGCGTAACTACTAGTTATGGGTGAGAAGGGTTGGATTCCAGAGAAACCTACCTTGTTACTTCTACTAGTGAATCCCGTCCCCTACAATGTCTTCGAGATCTTTCACTTCACATCAGACAGTATTCAAGAGTCCATTATCATGTTTCAACTTGATATCATTCCAGACCATGGAGCTGAACCCTCCTCCAGGCTGAGGGACTCACCACCTCATATACTATTTCTCCAAGATTGATGGACTGATTACATCGTCTTCATTTCACTATTACATCTGCTGCCTCTGCATTTGACTGATGAAGAAGCCGACTGTGTTGACGAAACGCTTCAAGGATACCATACTGTTGCACATGTATTTTAGTCATCAGGGTTTTGGGAGGCCAAGTTTGAGACTTTTCAGACAGGACTGTGTTTTCAGTAGTTGGGTTTTAAACTGGTGGGAGGTTGCCTCTGGTGGTCCATATACAAGTACAATAACCAGATTCTGCTTTTTTCAATCTATACCACCCAGACTTCTACTATAATATTTGTGTTGTTAAGTAAGCGAGTGAGACCCTGACATACAACCTCCCTCCCCATTATTGTTTGTTTTCATTTATGTTGTGCCATTGGCTGGTTGGTTCTTGCTGTGGCTTACTATTTACTGCAGAGTTGATGGTGCCAGTACAGTGCCTGACACCCAACCTCCTCTACCACTACTCCTACCACCACTACTACCACCACCACAACCACCACCACTACCACCAACATTACTACCACCACCACTACCACCACCACTACCACCACCACTACCACCACCACTACCACCACCACAACTACCACCACTACCACCAACACTACCACCAACACTACTACCATTACCACTACCACCACCACTACCACCACCACTACCACCACCACAACTACCACCACCACCACTACCACCACCACTACCACCACCACTACCACCACTACCACCACCACTACTACCACCACCACAACCACCACCACTACTACCACCACTACTACTACCACCACTACTACTACCACCACTACCACTACTACTATTACTTCCACTACTACTAATACCACTACTACTACCACCATTGTTGTCACTACTACCACCACAACTACTACCACCACTACTACCACCACTACTACTACCACCACTACTACTACCACCACTACTACCACCACTACTACTACTACCACCACTACTACTACCACCACTACTACTACCACCACTACTACTACAACCACAGCTACTACTACTACTATTACTACTACCATTACTACTACCACAACAACTACCACCTCCCCTCCCCTCTCCAACATCCCTTCCCTCTTCCCTTTTCCTCCAGTCTACATCACTCTCTAACCTCTCCTCCTTGACTCTTCTTTGCATCTTCACCTCTTTTTCCCTCTTCCTCTCTTCCCACTCTCTCCCTCTCATCCCCCTCACTCTTCCTCTCTTCACTGGAGAAACATCTCACCTCTCCATCACATGATTGCAAGTCCCTCCCAAGAAGCTCCTTACTAGTAATACCTTACTTAATTCACTTGTAAAAGCAACTGCTCACTTAACTGTTAGCAATAATATATCACAAGTTATATACAGTGATGGATCTAAGCAGGAGTCTACTGGCAGGGCTGCATCTGCTCTTGTTGCCACCTCCAGCAGGAGTCTACTGGCAGGGCTGCATATGCTCTTGTTGCCACCTCCAGCAGAAGTCTACTGGCAGGGCTGCATCTGCTCTTGTTGCCACCTCCAGCAGAAGTCTACTGGCAGGGCTGCATCTGCTCTTGTTGCCACCTCCAGCAGGAGTCTACTGGCAGGGCTGCATCTGCTCTTGTTGCCACCTCCAGCAGGAGTCTACTGGCAGGGCTGCATCTGTTCTTGTTACCACCTCCAGCAGGAGTCTACTGGCAGGGCTGCATCTGCTCTTGTTGCCACCTCCAGCAGGAGTCTACTGGCAGGGCTGCATCTGTTCTTGTTGACACCTCCAGCAGGAGTCTACTGGCAGGGCTGCATCTGCTCTTGTTGCCACCTACAGCAGGAGTCTACTAGCAGGGCTGCATCTGTTCTTGTTGCCACCTCCAGCAGGAGTCTACTGGCAGGGCTGCATCTGTTCTTGTTACCACCTCCAGCAGGAGTCTACTGGCAGGGCTGCATCTGCTCTTGTTGCCACCTCCAGCAGGAGTCTACTGACAGGGCTGCATCTGCTCTTGTTGCCACCTACAGCAGGAGTCTACTGGCAGGGCTGCATCTGCTCTTGTTGCCACCTCCAGCAGGAGTCTACTGGCAGGGCTGCATCTGCTCTTGTTGCCACCTCCAGCAGGAGTCTACTGGCAGGGCTGCATCTGCTCTTGTTGCCACCTCCAGCAGGAGTCTGCTGGCAGGGCTGCATCTGCTCTTGTTGCCACCTCCCTAGATAAGAACTATAGCAACCATGTTGAGTTAGGTATAAGAATTAACAACTGGGCGTCTACACTGCAAACTGAATTGTTTGCCATCCTAATGACGCTAAAGTTAGGTTATGACACTGAGCTTGACTCTATGATCACTTCTGATTCTATGTCATCACTGAAGACTCTTGACTCACATTATGACTCTAACAGCATGCTCGTTGCAGAAACCAGATATAGATACTCAAAAATCAGAGAAAGGGGAATTAATGTACAATTGCTATGGATTCCATCACACATTGAATTACTCCTTCATGATAAAGTTGACAAGTTAGCCAAAACAACACCCTGATGGCAAATGTACAATATAACTTCGATGTGTCCGTGTCTAGTA